>CM029604.1:4543946-4708779 GCA_017311375.1 Mytilus coruscus | reverse complement strand
ACAGTATTGTTACGTAAGGTCTAGAATTGTTTTTCACTGTTTTAAATGCATTAATGTTGTCACTAAACATGTTCGATATGAACTAACATACCAGACCAATTTTCATTCTCTGGGAAACAAACCAAGACACTTTCATCAAAATAAACACATTTCACGGAACCAACGCTACCACGATTCACTCCATGCCTGATCTTACTATGTATGGCCGTCTTAAATCGAACTAAGCTACCTATAGTAATTGGCGCATTGCGCAGATTCATTGTGGCACCTGCGCTTAATGTCAAAACACCTATAATTTTTCCAATCTCATCCTTAATAGTTTTTGCGGGATCAAAATTAATCTTTGTTGGTAATTCTGTAACATCTTCCATGCTCTTTAAAGAAGGCATATTTTTATTTACTTCAGTTACTGATACTAGAAATATCGTATTATTTTGTTTGCTCACAGATGTTTTTACGTTATTTATAGATTCCTTGTTCTTTTTAATTTCATTTCTACGTTTGTTTATTTCCTGTTGAATTCTCAGTGTTTCTTTTAACGTCTTTTCCTCAATCTCTTTCAAATATCCATCCGATATATTATTAATAACATCAATGAGGCTCTTCCTTTTTTCGTCGATTTTTTTCTTTGTAATCTCTGTTGCATCCTTGAACTGTTCCAACGAGTTTTTAAGGACATCTACTTTCTTTTCGGCTTTATGTATGTCAGTTTCAAACGACTTGACCTTGGTGTTGAATTCTGATCTTTTTTGTGACTCAGCTTCGTCTAACAAGCAGAAATCGTGTGTCTTGTGTGATGATGTCAAGCATATACTACAAAGCAAGCAGGAACACGTATTACAGAAATGGTGGCACGGTAGTATTTCCTGGCCCATAAGGGATAATGATAGCCTTTTTAGGATTTTCACCACTTTCTAACACTGCGAAAAATTCTACATACACAGTTAACTGAAGTACTTTCATTATACTAATCAGAAATAAATTTGAATATGTATCATGACCGTTTACTTTTTTTGCTATTTTTAAAAACCTAAGGCCACTAGTGCTTTTAGGTCTTTTATCATGCAGTGAATACAAAAATTAAAAAAATTCTCAAAAATTCATTTTCACCTGTATGTAAAATTCTTTCATATTTTTCTACACCTGATTCATCCTCAGTTTGGGAAAGTATGTTCAGTTGATACTGTATTTTTGTCCAATCACACTGTTCAGATACATTGACTTAAGTAGGGTACACAAAAGAGCAACCTAAATTCCGAATGCAAATACTACTGTGCTACCTTAACCAAGACATCACAGACTTGAAACCAGTCATGACACCTATGATGCATAGACTTTACTAGGAAACATATTACAATAAAGAATACTAGTCTGCACTTATTTCTTACCAAAAAATATTAAAGATTATACCCTACCCCAGCTGGCATATTTTCACTTTTTTTCATCTTACCATTTTACTTAAGGAGTGAACAAAACCCAAATATATGATGTTTCAAATCAACACAGAAGTAAAACATGGTGATTAAGGAGGAGTTATTGGATTGCCAACTCTATTTATAGTTAATCTGACTGAAAGAAACAGTTTAAGCACCAAATCATGAAAATGATAGTAGAGTTCATTCCACATTTTACAGCATGCCTTACATTCCTTTAAGCATTTCCAGATTATGAAGGCAATACAACAAGGTTGTTTAGATGGCAGTTAACTATTATTCTAAAAAATTTTGACTGTACATGTACTAGAATATATCTCTTAGTTGACTGATTTTCTATTTCTCATGTATGCATTAAGTTAAATTATGTCCCTTACATAATCAATTTACATTTATTGTGCTTTTCAGTGTCAGAAAATTAAAATAATTAATGCCATTTGCATGGAAAATGAATAAAATATCTAATCTTGCTGATATACAATCCTAATCACATTCTTTGTCCAAAAATTGTCTTGTCAATGTAAAGAAACCCTAATGCTATCCCTATTTCAGCTAAATATGAGGGCTAAATGAATAAGTAAGGACTCCTTAACCACTTACTAGTTCCAAAATGCTTTTACTGGTGTCATGTTACCACAGAACTACAAATTAAACCTGAAGAAAACTAGTATAGCTGTACTTGTGAGGAAAAAATAAGAAATTATGCACTTTATTTATTACGGTGAAAATTATAGGACGTACAGGCAACTAAAATATGTCGCGTCTCAAATTCCAGTTGTTGCACATGTGTCAGACACTGCGAAAAGTTAAAGTGAAACTTTATAATTAAAATGTATTGCAAGTTACTTAAAATAAAGAAATTTTACTTTCTAGGTTAATTTTAACATTAGTATCCACAGATCAGGCAAAATTTGCTGAATCAGCAATTTTCATTCCAGGTGAAATTTAAGGGCTGTTTTATTCTACTTGCCCTTAATCAACTTTTTATTGATAAACTTACAAATTGTATAGGTAAAAAATACCTTTATTGATTTAGTGTTAACATATATCCCAGTTAAGGTGGCACGGTAGTATTTCCTGGCCCATAAGGGATAATGATAGCCTTTTAGGATTTTAACCACTTTCTAACACTGCGAAAAATTCTACATACACAGTTAACTGAAGTACTTTCATTATACTAATCAGAAATAAATTTGAATATGTATCATGACCGTTTACTTTTTTTGCTATTTTTAAAAACCTAAGGCCACTAGTGCTTTTAGGTCTTTTATCATGCAGTGAATACAAAAATTAAAAAAATTCTCAAAAATTCATTTTCACCTGTATGTAAAATTCTTTCATATTTTTCTACACCTGATTCATCCCTCAGTTTGGGAAAGTATGTTCAGTTGATACTGTATTTTTTGTCCAATCACACTGTTCAGATACATTGACTTAAGTAGGGTACACAAAAGAGCAACCTAAATTCCGGAATGCAAATACTACCGTGCTACCAAATAAAGGAATCTCTCATTTATATGTTTTTCGCAAACGGGTGTTTTTTCTTCCGGGTTGATTGTATGTGCATGTTGAAAAACGTGATGTTTACATGGTTTTGTTTTTAAGTGTGAGATTTCACATATGTTACAAAAGTACTGTTCACAGTCTACACAGAACCTGCTTCCTGGGGAACTCTCACATATTTCACAAGTCTTAATAGGACACTGAGCCATAATTATCCGAATAATCAATATGTTCACATAGATACGCCACCTGGTGTAATCTATGAGCGTTTGATAAAACAAAATAGCTTTTTCAAAAGCTTTTCTTTAGAGCATTTTTCGTACTATTATACAATTATACTTTACTGCAAAAGTAAAACCCTGACGGGTTTAAATGCAAACGTAATATACACAAGAAACATACAATACATGAAAAAATATTATAAATATGAAAAAATTATACATATGTGATCATATGTCTTCCACACATAGCAAGAAATTAGTAGTACTTTTGCTAATTAATATTCATAATATGTAAATGAGAATTGTACCACGTGATAATAGTTTGAACTGGACTGGCTTGATATCATTAAAATCTTTAAATTACGGATATTATAAGTTGCCCGTCACAAAGTCCTTGTTTATAATCACTCTGATATTTCTGTAAAGTTGTCAGGCGGTCAAAATCAAAACAATGAACGCGAATTTAGTGAATTTTTCGTGTTTTCGTGAGTTTATTCTTCTTGAAATAGGGGCATTTTAACTTTACGTGTGAATCTAGAGTTCAACGACTACACATACAAGGTTTGGACTTGTTTATTCTTTGGACATTCAAGTTTCAAGTTTCATCCCCGCAACCTGTTTTTGTAATGACCTTGTTAGACAATTTTCAACACGAAGTTTGCAAATTTGACGTTTCAGCCATTTTAGTCTGTATTTTAAACTGCAATGTTAAAAGCCTCTCGCTTCGGTTTTTAAAATAGCTCAGGAACCTTGATTTTTGCAACGTCATTATGTTTCGTTTAAATGGTGTATATTGTTGTGTATATTTATTTTCTGTCCCCGCAACCTGTCTATCACTTAAATTAAAGTTAAAACAGACATTTTTTTTTCAAAATTCCCTATCATTTCAATATAATTTCCGTGACCCGTATCCGATTTCTTTAGTATAATATTCAAATAAGCAAAGTGGCGTTGATTTCTGGATATGATGTTTTCATGCCAAGAAATCCTCGCTAAAAATTCCTGTGGACCTCATACGGCACACATAAGTAGTTAAAGATTTGATTTCATTCAACAAATTAATTTATGACCTGCATGTACGTGTCGCACAGCCATATACCAAATGGTTAGTATTAATCATCCGTGTAATTTGCTCTATGGGATGTTTGCAAAATTTCAATGGAGGCAATTTCTTGGCATGGGAGAAAGGATGAAAGACCATTCACAATTTGTCTTACATTTGGTTTCTCTCTTTAATTAAAAAAAAATGAAACCTCTCAAATGTAGATTTCATAAGATAAAAATATTCCTATGGACCCCCACCCTTCTTTTTTTTTTGGCGCTCTCCATTTTCAACCCTCGAATTAAGCTTTCCAACCTAATCAAAATTAAAACCTTGCTTTCTAACTGATCTATTCACGTACCGGACCGGCAACTTTCTTTCTTTGATAATAAAATCTACAGTGCCGTTATACACATGCACGTTGTCTGCTTGGAGTCCCCGCCCAAAAAAGAAACTCCAAGATAATATATTCCTGCATCACGTGATTTTTACCACGTGGAGCTTACATTAGAATAAATACCGAATATGGAAAATGTAATTTCAACCGTTTGAAGGAACTGAATTAGATTGAAATTAATTTCTTCTAGTTGTCTGCCAATAGACCGTTATTTGTATTCCTGCGCTTCATGGGATATAGCCATTCAGCACGACAGGGCCGACTCGACTAGACGTGTGTCTCAGCTATAGTAAATATGGATTCCGATACACCCCATGAAGAAATATCTTTGCGGACAGTTTTAGATGCAGTTAATCGTCAAAAGCAGGATATCGAAGTTCTTGTTGACACAAAGATAAGTGAAAAGATAAATAGTTTGCGCGACGAAATCCATGGCACAAACCAGAGTATGAAGTCTCAAGTTAAGAAGTTGAAGTCGGACTCCCAGTACAAATGGCGTTCTGAAGGTAACAAAATTCAGTTCAATTACAATACAGAAAACCTTGAAGATTTAACCCAAGCTATTTGGGCTATTGACAATGGCAAAGTTGATTATGCTAGAGACATTGTTGCATCCTGTACAGATAGGCTTAAACATAGAAATAAGCTCATAAAGATCGCGGATACTTCTGATGGAGGGTGGGATACCGCTCGCCATTACGAGGCAAACCCTATTGCTAGCGATTCTGAAGATGAGTCCAAGATTATCAGGGCTGAAAACAGGGCCATTAGGAAGAAAAAGACTAAGAGCAAACCAGCAGCTAAACAACAGCAGATTCCTGCCACCGCTAGCTCTAGCTTCAACTCTCAACAGCCCTTCCGAGGGGGCCAGCCGTCTTGGTATGGAGGTTTCCCGTATGCCCAGGAAGAGTACGCTGGAAAATCTCAACGGGGACCATGCTTCAACTGTGGGTCGTATAAACACTGGAGAGTTAACTGCCCCTTCCAAAACAACAAGACAGCAGCATCACACAAAAGAAACTAGCTTTGTAAAAGATGAGTATAATTTTGACATTAGTTCTTTAGATAATGAGTATGCTCAAAATTTTACACATGATTATTACGAATATGAGCAAGATGGTACTGATATTATTGTTAAGGGTAGGCTGAAAGAAAATATACAATTTTGGATAAATATTGGTGCTTATGACTATATAATTGATACTATAAGAGATGGTTATAAGATACCATTTTATTCTATTCCTCCGTCTACGTATTTACACAACAATTTATCAGCTTTGAAAAATTCCGATTTTGTACATACAGCTATTCAAGATTTATTACATAGAGGTTTAATAGTTCAGTGTGACAATCGACATTTTGTTGTTAATCCTCTTACTGTATCAGTTCAGTCTAATTTAAAGAAAAGATTGATCCTTGATTTGAGAGCGGTAAATAAACATTTATGGAAACAGAGCGTTAAATTTGAGGACATGAGGACTGCTCAACAGCATATTAAATTGAATTATTCCATGTTTAAGTACGACGTTCACTCAGCTTATCACCATATTGACATTTTTGAACCACACACAGAGTACTTAGGTTTTTCATGGATCATTAATGACTGTCCTACATTTTTCAAATTTCTTGTTTTACCATTTGGTTTGAGTACAGCTTGTTTTATTTTTACTAAACTGACTAGGCCGCTTGTAAAGAAATGGCGATCTGAAGGTAAGCAAGTTATTATGTATCTTGATGACGGTTTGGGTATAGAACAAGATCAAGAAATGTGCAAGATTGTGTCAGAACAAGTTAAGCTAGATTTAGTTAGAAGTGGCTTTGTACCTAAGGCTGAAAAGTCATTGTGGTTAGGTACATTTATTGATACAGAAAATGGTTTTTACAAAATACCAGATAACAGAATAAATAAGATGATACATTCTATTGATGGCATTATATCTTGTTTGACTTGGCGTAAAAGCGTGTATGTGAAAAAAGTTGCATCTGTTGTAGGTCAGATAATATCTACATACTTAGTTATTGGAAATTTAGTTTATTTAATGACTAAACATTTAACTATAGACGTGAACACATCTGCGTCTTGGTATTCTTATATTAAACATTCTGAATCTAGTATTGAACAGTTACAATTCTGGAAACTGTATATTAGTGAAGTTAATGTAAAACATTTTAGTGTTGATGAATCATGTCATAGTATTATCTACAGTGACGCTAGTGATACAGGTTTTGGCGGTTATATTGTAGAAACACCACAAAACATTGCACATGGTATGTGGGTTGAAACAGAACGTAGTAATAGTTCAACTTGAAGGAACTTTCAGCGGTAAAGAAAGTTTTGCTGTCCTTAATTAACATTATATCCGGAAAAAGGTTAAATGGTTTACAGATAACCAAAATGTTGTGAGCATTGTTAGCAAAGGAAGTACAAAACTATTTTACAGAATTTAGCGTTGGACATATTTAGCGCATGTTTGAAGTACAATGTCAACATTGATATAGTTTGGATACCTAGGACACAAAACGAAAAGCTGATTTTCTGAGTCGTATCGTTGATCATGATGATTGGGAATATCATATTACATTTTCAATTGATAGAATCTTTATGGGGCCCGCATGAAGTAGATTGGTTTGCTTCTGACCACAATTTCAAGTTACTGGTATTTTATTCAAGATTTTGGAATGAAAATTCTTCTGGTATTGATGCGTTCACAGTAGATTGGTATGGGGTTAACGGTCTTTTTGTACTGCCTGTATTTCTTATACCACGTATTATTAATTACATGAGACAATGCAACGCTGTAGGTACATTGATTGTTCCTTGTTGGCCATCCGCAAGTTATTGGCCTATGTTATGCCCAAATGGGGGCGATTTCACATATCAAGTTACTGCATATGTAGAATTACCAAGCGGTAAGGAGTTTTATACTCCTGGTAAAAGCAAGAATGCCATTTTTGGTAATACTGATCTTAAATTTAAGATGTTAGCTTTGAGGCTAGATTTCAGAGAATAATACTGATATATATGAAGGTTGTAAACCTATTTTGTTTATGAAGCTGTGTATGCTTATCTGGATTTTACAGATGATATGTTAAAGGCTGTATTAGTGCCTTGTTTGTGTACTAACGTTACAATGCATATCTGAATTGGTTTCAGTTTTGGCATTAAGGCTTTTAATGGCCTTGTTGAGAACTAATATACTAACAAATACAAATGCTTATGATCAGCATTAAGACTATTGTACATAGTTTTGTGAGATGTACAAGTATTTTTCTGTAGATAGTTTCTTACATTTAAGATTCTGTTATTGTTTAATTATTGTTTATACATGTGTTTTGCAGGCCTATGAATCTGAGATTAATTTTTTGCCACCAGCTCTGCATACCAGTGTTGATGTTCTTATGGATTTACTTTGCGAATCTAAAGCTGACAGTACCGTTAAAACTTATCATGCAGGATTTATCCGTTGGAAAAAGTGGGCCGTTCATAACGGTATAAATCGTTGTGATATTTTACCGGCAAAATCTTTGCACGTTGCACTATATTATCTTCATTAGTTCAGAACAGTCACACTGCTAGTCCGGTTATTTCAGCATTTTATAGTATACAATGGGCACATAATATGATTGGTCAAACGTCTCCTACCGAAAATTTAGTTGTGAAAAATGTTTTAGAAGGTGCAAAACGGCGATTAGCTTCACGAATTGAGAAAAAGGAACCAGTTACTCCTGAGCTTCTATCTAAAATGTATAGTTCATTATTTAAGGAATTTTATACATTTATTTCCCGTGCCGGAGGGAGATATGAAGATTTGTTCACCCAAGAATATTCATATTTCACGAGGGCTCTGCCCGAGGGAAATATGATTTTTCGAGGGTGAGCAAATCTTCATATCTCCCGAGGCAAAGGGAAATGAATGTTTTATTCCACTGACTATGCTTTGTTTACTATCAATACATTAAATATTATTTTGCATACATTTTTTTTTCTTATCCGCTTGTTTTTGTAAGTCAAACTAAACACGATTTACCCATTGATAAACAGTAAGGATCAAAATTTAATTATAAGTCTTTTTGTTTTATCGTCTGAAATAAATTTGAACATGATGATGATTTTTGCTATCGCTATTTTAAGAAGAATAATAAGTTCAAAACGTTATGTACATTAACCGCGCGTAACGTCGCACGAAGTAATCCCGACGTTTCAGAGGAGAATATGATCCTCGGAATGGAATATGAAGATTTGTTCAATGACACGTGGGATAGTCTCAACCAATCAAATATTGATTTAACTATCAATATGTTTAAAAAGTGGAATAAAATGTTATGTCACAGCGTATTATATGTGCGTGTTTACTCGCTTATTCGGGATTTTTGAGAGTGTCCGAGCTACTAAATATACGGATATGTGATATCATTTTTGAATTAGGTTATATATCTATATTTATTCCGAAAAGTATAACTGATATTTATCGTGATGGCAATTCTGTAGTTATAGCCTGTATGGATTCGATATGTGTCCAGTTAAGAATTTAAAGTTATATTTGTTGTGGGCTGATATTTCGCCGGAATCAGAAGAATTTATTTTTAGAAATTTAACAAAATTCAAGGATAGATATGTTCTTCGGAAGGAAAATAAACCACTGTCTTACACACGTATGAGAGAATTATTTATTGAAGCTTTTCAACCATTTGTGTCAGATATTAAGAAATATGGATTGCGCAGTTTACGTTCTGGCGGAGCTACAACTCGCGCTAATTTAGGTATTTCCGATCGATTGTTCAAAAGACATGGCAGATGGCGTTCAGAGACGGCCAAGGACGGTTATATTAAAGATTCTTTAAAAGACAGATTAATTGTTTCTGAAAATTTAGGTTTATAACCTGGTATTGACTTTTTATTTTCAAAGTGAATTAAGTTATATAAGCAAGATAAAAAAAAAAAAAAAAAAATATTTCCCGTTCTTTGTAGTTCAGCACATGGCACTGTCGTGTGGGTATTCAATTTAAACTTTAGTTTGGTTTTTATTAGTCTTATGTGCTTAGAGTTGGGTAGTCTATGGGCGTAGTAATTGTAGAAGAAGTGAAACTACAATTCAAATCATAAAGTCCGAAAGCACGTAGAAGAACAAGAAGGGTTTTTTTTTGGCAAAGGGTGCCGGGGTAATCCTCTCTTTGTTCAAAATATACATGAAATATTTGCCACTGCCCCTTGTCTGTTTTATGAATTCTAACCCTGAGTTTTCTATCTGTTACATGCTAAGAAATTCTCGCTAAAAATTCCGCCGGACCTTCTACGGCAAACATTAGTAGTTACAGATTTTATTTCATCCAACAAATTAATTTATGACCTGCATGTACGTGTCGCTTAGAACACAGCCATATACCAAATGGTCAGTATTAATCATCCGTGTAATTTGATTTGTGGGATGTTTGCAAAATTTCAACGGAGGCAACTTCTTGGCATGACAAGGCTCGCAGTTTACTGGACGCTGAGCTATACCTAGAAAAAAACAGTTTTATACAGCAACCCCAACAGTGAAAGTTATTATAATATATATATATATTGCTTATTCATAAATTTAGATAAACAAAAGTATAACTTTCTTAAAAAGCTTCGACAATTAAATCAACAGCGTTTTCAATCATTGCTTACGATTGTTGTAAAATATAGATTCCGAATTAAAAAAAGACTTATACAAATCTTCATAGAAATGAATGCAAGCTCGATTTTAGCAAGCCATTCGCCTTTCTACGTAACACTTAAAATATTTTTAGATACATTTGTTGATAGAACTAAATGAATGACTGGATTCATTACTGACTTTTTGGGAGAACAATTTTCGTTGATTCCGTTAGTTAGTGGAAATCCACAAACTTCAATTTTTGACAATATATAAATTATCACGGACCTCGAACGTAGTTAAAGAAATCACGAAAAAAATATTTCGATTTTCAACATCAACAAAAGTTGATACCAACAAAAGTACATTGATTGGTTTAATTTTGCTTGCAATTTTTTCATGCATATTCAGGACGAGAAAAACTAAAAAATTACTAACATAGATATGTTATGAAAGGTGACAAGAATGAAGGACAGAAATTATGAGGGAAGGGAAAACCTATCAAACCGGGTTTAATCCACAATTTTCTTCTTAATGAATATGACAGTTGTTTTCCATTCGTTTGACATTTTAGAGCTTTAAGTTTTGCCATTTGTTAAGGGACTTTCAGTTTTTAATTTTCTGTAGAGTTCGGTATTTTGCTATTTTACTTTTTACAAAATAAATCATTATTTATTCTTTAACATGTCTCATATATTGTACTACTCACTTGTGTAATTTTAACGTTTTAAGGCTTCATTATGTCTGGTAACACTAAAACGATGTCAACAGACCTTTATAGTTTTGTATACATGTAGTTAGTAGACAGCATTAAAACATTATTTGATATATGTAAGCTCTAATATAGTGTTAGGTCTATACTAAAAGTCTGTGATTTGCTTAAAGTCGCTGTTTCTCTACGTCTCATGTAGTTAAGTGTCTTCATTAGATATGGCATTTACTGGTTTATCCCATCATGCATATGCGCAGTTGATGGTGTATATTTATCCTGTGTTTGTTCACAAACATAATTCTGCTGAATCCGTGTAATGTAGCTCCAAGGATGCAAATCACAAACAATTACATTGTAACATTAAGGGGAACTAGTTTACTATCATGAGTACGTGTAAACTGTTAACCTAGTTAGTAGTATAGACTAACACAGTATTAGAGATTTACAATAACTACCCGACTCCGAGTACGAGTATGAGTACGACTACAAATCCTACAGGTAAGCTGTAGGGGTGATCTCAAAACTATTTGTACACTAATTAATTTTACCGTGTTAAATCTTTGCGTTGCAATGTGATAGGACATTACCATTCATCAAATTGATTTTTTTCCTGAAGGGTTGAAGAAAACGCTTTTTCATTTTCTCTTTTTATCAGATTTTTTTCAGAATCTTATATTTTCACAACAATCTTTTGCTCGTGTTATCTGATTATTTCTGTATGTTCTCTATTCTAACTGATGAATTTTTTTAAAGAGAATGGGTAATACTATTGTTATTTTATTTTTATTTTGAAGTAACATTATTTCCTTTGTATATAGTCTTGGCGGATAGGATAAATCTTTTCATTTGAATGATTGCAAATTGTTTCAAATCGTATTTTATCAGAAAATTTGTTTTTTAAAGCTGCGAATGAATTGTAATGCAAAATCATATTGATGAGAGAAAAAAATCATTATTCAATCAGCATTACTAGTAACATTTTATGTCATTCATATCCTCCCTGTCAAGTTAGTTTGCAATTGTTTGACAAATTTTAGAAGTGTATAAAAACAAGTCTGACAAAGAACCAAACGACGCTTCTTTTTTTTTTCCAAATGGACAAATCTACAAGATCTTTAACCTTTCGGCCTTTCAGTTTGACAGGTTTTTTTTGACAAAGCAATTGAAAGAGTGTTCTATGTTAGCTTTTCTTCAAAAATCTTAAAAAGAAAACATAAAATTGAGAACAATTGATACAAACGGTGACTGACGCAAAATGTTGACTAACTTCACCCGGTAAGTAGATCAAAATGAAATAAAAAAAGAAAAAAGAATCAAAACGACAAAAACTGTGTAGTGTGCGGGATAAACATTGATGGGATATTGAGGTAGGTTTTGCTTCAGGGGGGTCAAAACTTTATTTGATAATATATAGCCATATAAAAAAAATATCTTATTTTTAGAACTGTGCATTAAAAGGGAATACGTTTTAGTTTTTTCGTTTGGATTGCTTCACATAATTATGTCATTTCGGGACCCTTTATAGCTTACTATGCGGTATGGTTTTTGCTCGTTGTTGAAGTCTGTACGCAGAACTATATATTTTGTAGTTTTAAACATCTAAATCATTTAGTATCTGGTGGAAAGTTGCCTTATTGGAAATCATACCACATCTTATTTTTTTTAAATTATTCTTTGTTTTATGATTGTTTGACTTTTCGTATTTTGTTGTTTTCATAAATTATGTTGTTTTTATTACTTATTTGCACAACGACAACATTGAACATTAAAAGTTTCATCACTTTCAGATGAATCTATAAGCTTTTGAACAGACATATAACAGAATACCGAGTTTCCGTTGAACATGTTAATGGCGTTTTGAAATGCTATAAAGTCATGGGAACTCTTTGAACGCATCCTTGTCACAAACTAAAAGCTATTGTTGAAGTTTGTGAGAGTTTTGTAAATCGTCGAAAGAACTTTTCAATTAGTATTATAATGATTACAGCACAATGTTTAAAATGTTTTTATTGTTTTGAGATAGCCCCCGTCATTTAAACTGTCTTGCTATGACTTGTAGTCGGACTCGGGTCGGAGTCAGACAGTTTTTGTTAATCTCTATTAATCCATACCAACGCAAAATAAATGCTACTGACCATAATTTAGGAAACTAAACTGATAACAAAATCGGTGTTAAGTAGGTTTTTATGAGACCACGGGTGATGTCAACAGCTGATAAACCAGTACATGTGCCAAATAACAAATTAAGTTTACAATCCATGCCAAGCTAAAAGTGTTCAGTAGGACTTTTTTCAGTGTATTTTATCTTATACAATATGGAATGAAGAATCAAATGTTTATCAGACAATCCAGTTAGTTTATAAATTAAAATGTTTACAAGTTCAAGATTGAGAACGAAAATATGTAAAAAAAAAAGGTCGTAACGAAAAAGGAAGAAAGAAGTGATAGCTCACCGTTCAAGTTGACCACATAGTCTCGATCTAAACCCAGTAAAATTACAGGGGATCCAAAGCTTATATTAAAAAAAAAAGACACAGATTAATTCAATGCACAGACATAATCAAGTACTGTCCTGCTGAGGTTCATGCTTCACATGATCAGCTCAGGGATTTTTTAGCATTGTTATTGGATTTCGAGCTCCACTGAAAGTGATCAACATTGTACTGATGGGGCTCCAGACGACATGTATAGGGAAGGTGTACAGATTGTACATATATATAATATATTACATTTAAACGAAACTATTCTTTGTCTTCTTCATAGTGAAAATTATTTCAATATTATTAATTATTTTGAACACTAAGAATTTCAACCCAATGGCATCAATAGTCTTAGGCTTAGTCGTATTCGGAAATTGTTTATGGAATACTTCTTCAATGCTCTTCAATTTTGTTTTTCATTTGACCTTCCAACTGTTTTGAATGATTGATTGTTTGGTGTTTAACGCCACTTTCAACACTGTTGTGCTATTTCGTGGCGGTCAATTTTAATTGGTGGAGGAAGCCGGAGTGCCCGGAGAGAAACACCGACCTTCGGTAGGAAAACTGACATTCCTAGTCAATTAAAATTGGAATCGAGTGCACCTGTCCCGTGCGGGATTCGAACTCACGACTTCAGTGTTGACTGGCTAGTGATGCAGTAGTTCGACTACTTAGACCACTCGGCCACCGAGGCCCCACCAACTGTTTTGATTTGAGTGCTACTGATGATGTGTTTATATGCCTGCTTCATTGATTGGCAAGTTTACAACTACTATTTTCCTCCGAAAAAAAAGGTTGTCATTATATTGTTAGTTTGTGAAAAAAAAATCATTTACGCATTGAATGAATTATTAATAAAACAATATATATTGAACATGCATGAACAGTAAAAAACCATCAGTCTTTTCTTTGTTTTATTAAATGAAACAATCCCAGCAGGCACAACAACGTTGATTCAACATTGAATATACGTCAGATTTCAACGTTGAATCAATGTTGAAAAGTAGTGTTGGAATGAAAATTGATATGACGTTGAAAACATAACGTTGATTCAACGTCAGCTCCCAACGTTGAAAACAAGTCGATTGTTGGTTTAACTGTGGTCAAAGAAAGTTGAAATCAGGTCGAATGTTGATTGTACTGTGGTCAATGAAAGGTGAAATAAGGTCGAATGTTGGTTGTACTGTGGTCAGTGTATGTTGAAATCAGGTCGAATGTTGGTTGAGTTATGGTCAGTGTATGTTGAAATTAGGTCGAATGTTGGTTGAACTTTGGTCAGTGTATGTTGAAATCAGGTCGAATGTTGTTTTTACTGTGGCCAGTGTATGTTGAAATCAGGTCGAATGATGGTTGAACCGTTGTCAGTGTATTTTCAATGAGATTTCTGCTTGTTCGAATATTTCCATTTTTTATATTTCTCTTCATTTTATGATTACAGCTAATTTCCTAATGCATGTAGAGTAAGACTTTGGTTAGCTTGCTTGCTTTGTTTGTATATTGTACAACTGTTGGGATAACGTCCAATCAAACTTAAATATAATTTTTACAGAATAACTATGCCTGTCTATATTGTTAGCAGATGTTAATCTTAATTACAATGTTTGAGCTAACGTTTATACAAACATAGCAAGCAAGCTTACCAAAGTCTTACTCTGCAAGCATTAGGAAATTAGCGTGTAAGTGGAAAATAAGTCATTCCCTTTGTTTCGGTAAAACTGGTAAGGAGACCACTCACTTCTGAATCTGGTATTTACAATACAAGACTTGACAAGAAGACAGGCACAACTTTTAACCTTACCAGGCATAGATAATCTGAAACTTTATTGTTGTGTCATACACAAAATATGATTGTGACATAAAATAGTAGTTATACAACAAGTTGCTCACATATGCATCTTACAATTTCAAACAAACAAAAATACAAACTGAATACTTAATTTTATTTAAAAAATTAGTCCTTCTGCTAGACACATTCCGAGATATTTCAGGGGCATATTTTAGGCATCTTGCACAGTAGTTCCATATTGTGGTCTCCGTTGCACATTCGTAACTATAGCTTCTGCAACAGAAAAAAACATATTGTACTATCTTCATCATATTAACTTGTTTAATATTATTATGCAGCTCAAATAAAGAACACTTCTGTGATATGTGAACAAATAATCTCTGTGCAATGCTATTGTTATTTATTTAAAAATTTATCAAGAGCGACCATGTGTTTTTTTTTTTTTTTTTTTAAACGAGTTCAGATAGTAAAAAATCAATATTTTTAATAAAAATAAACCTATACTAGATTTTAGTAGACAAAGATGCTAGAGCACATTTTAAAGAAATTGTGACAAAATCTCACACATTTTTAATGTGGAAAAACAATGGTATATATTTCAATACTCACCCCCTTATTATTTCAAACAAGCTTGAACCACCAAAGGCATGTTTATCCTTTTTACCCGATATGTATTTTTCAGACATGGGTTTATTGGTAAGACATCATCTACAAAAAAAAAAAAAAACTTTTAAGTGCAGCATTTCCAAATTGTTTACTCCCTCTTTAACTTTAAAATAAAATCGCGTACAAAATTTGAACTTCCAAAACCTTTCATTGGGGACTTTCCGTTTTGAATTTTCCTCGGAGTTCAGTATTTTTGTGATTTTACTTTTTTTCGTGAATTGGTTGAAAACCCTTTAGTTCCAACTATTTGTATTGTAGCATTACAGGAAATTTATCCTGCAGAATCCAACAAGATTCTGGAATCAGTGGCGGATCCAGCAATTTTCATAAGGGGGTCCACTGACTGCATAAGAGGGGCTGCTCCAGTCTTCCTTCAGTGATTCCTTATATAATCAATCATTTTGTTCTCTCAAATGGGGCCGGCAACGTCCGTAACTCGGCCTCCGGGAATCAAGGGCTTTATAATTAATTTTAATCCTAATTCATAGTTTAAAGGTCTCACAATAAGCTAATGGGTTTTCAATCTTTTTTATCTTGACAGTCACTCATCATGAAATACAATACAGCATCACAAGCACCGAGATCTTGACAGTTACTCATCTTGAGATACAAAAATGCCCCACAAGCCCCGAGATCTTGACAGTCACTCATCTTGAGATACAAAAATGCCCCACAAGCACTGAGATCTTTACAGTCACTCATCTTGAGATACAATAATGTACCACAAGCACCGAGATCTTAACAGTCGCTCATCTTGAGATATAAAAATGCCCCACAAGCACTGAGATCTTGACAGTCACTCTTCTTGAGATACAAAAATGCCCCACAAGCACCGATATCTTGACAGTCACTCATCTTGAGAAACAATAATGCACCACAAGCACCGAGATCTTGACAGTCACTCATCTTGAGAAACAATAATGCACCACAAGCACCAAGATCTTGACAGTCACCAATCTTAAGATACAATAAGGCACCACACGCACCGAGATCTTGACAGTCACTCATCTTGAGATACAAAAATGCCCCACAAGCACCGAGATCTTGACAGTCACTCATCTTAAGAAACAATAATGCACCACAAGCACCGAGATCTTGACAGTCACTCATCTTGAGATACAATAATGCACCACTAGCACCGAGATCTTGACAGTCACTCATCTTGAGATACAATAATGCACCACAAGCACCGAGATCTTGACAGTCACTCATCTTGAGAAACAATAATGCACCACAAGCACCGAGATCTTGACAGTCACTCATCTTAAGATACAATAATGCACCGCATACACCGAGATCTTGACAGTCACTCTTCTTAAGATACAATAATGCACCGCAAGCACCGAGATCTTGACACTTACTCCTCTTAAGATACAATAATGCCCAACAAGCACTGATTTCTTTACAGCAACTCCTATTATTATATGGATGTGAAGTTAGCAGCCGGTTCGTTATTCGATATTCGATATTCAATATCCAACCGGCTGCTAGCAGTCGGTTCGATATTCAAATTTAGTTGAAAATTATAAAAATAAAATATTTGATAACATTAAAAGCATGATTTTTATAGTTGAAAGGAGTGAAAAGATACGTAGGAAATCGTTTTATGACCCTTTCAAGTTGTCTTAGGGAACTACCATTTGATTTTTATGGGGGCTAGGATGAAAATTTTGTCCTGCCTTTTATTTTTCCCTCTATTCGTTCTTGCCTTTTATTTTTCACTCTATTCGGTCCTGCCTTTTTTTTAGTTTATCCTGACTTTTTTTTTACATAAATTGTCATCCTGCCTTTTTTTGCAAATAATCTCATCCTGCCTTTTTTTACTCAAAACTCCTGTCCTGCCTATTTTTTCAAATTTCATCCTAGCCCCCATAAAAATCAAATGGTAGCTCCTTAAACTCTTGTTGTCCTCAAATATAAACCCTTATCAATGTTTATGTAATTTGCATATTTGTCTTTATGTAATATAAAGTTTTATCAATAAAACGACATCAAAACTGTAATTTTATATCTAATATTTCTTAAAACAAAACAAAACCGATCACTCTAGAAAGAATTTAGATATATAAATAGAAATATATATGGAAAGCCCCAAAAAAAGAAATACATAGTGAAAACCTACCTGAGACCGCTTAAATGACGGTGAGACCCCCCTATTCTTTCAATGTCCATAAAATTCGACGAATTCATAGACTCTGTATAAATAAAGATTGTATCAAAAGGATCTCCCAGAATAATGTCATCTTCGATACCTACGGAGGGCTTAGATTGTCACTTTTCAGCTAAAAACTGTCAAAATTTCAAGACAAAGGGCACAGGGCAATGGTGAGAGCCCCCTGATCTCTCAATCTGCTTAATATTAAGCAGACAGTTAGTTAATAGGTAGATACAGATACAAACATTACTAAAAGAAATTTGAGTACACTTTTTGTCTTCTATGTTTACGGAGGGCCCAAAGTGCCAGTTGGATATTCAAAATATATAGCGAAAACCTACCTGAGACCGCTTAAATGACGGTGAAACCCCCCCTGTTCTTTCAATGTCCATAAAATTCGACGAATTCATAGACTCTGTATAAATAAAGATTGTATCAAAAGGATCTCCCAGAATAATGTCATCTTCGATATCTACGGAGGGCTTAGATTGTCACTTTTCAGCTAAAAACTGTCAAAATTTCAAAACAAAGGGCACAGGGCAATGGTGAGAGCCCCCTGATCTCTCAATCTACTTAATATTAAGCAGACAGTTAGTTAATAGGTAGATACAAACATGACTAAAAGGAATTTGGGTACACTTTGTGTCTTCCATGTTTACGGAGGGCCCAAAGTGCCAGTTGGATATTCAAAATATATAGCGAAACCTACCTGAGACCGCTTAAATGACGGTGAGACCCCTGTTCTTTCAATGTCCATAAAATTCGACGAATTCATAGACTCTGTATAAATAAAGATTGTTTCAAAAGGATCTCCCAGAATAATGTCATCTTCGATATCTACGGAGGGCTTAGATTGTCACTTTTCAGCTAAAACTGTCAAAATTTCAAGACAAAGGGCACAGGGCAATGGTGAGAGCCCCTGATCTCTCAATCTGCTTAATATTAAGCAGACAGTTAGTTAATAGGTAGATACAAACATGACTAAAGGAATTTGGGTACACTTTTGTCTTCTATTTTACGGAGGGCCAAAAGTGCCAGTTGGATATTCAAAATATATAGCGAAAACCTACCTGAGACCGCTTAAATGACGGTGAGACCCCTGTTCTTTCAATGTCCATAAAATTCGACGTATACATAGACTCTGTATAAATAAAGATTGTATCAAAAGGATCTCCCAGAATAATGTCATCTTCGATATCTACGGAGGGCTTAGATTGTCACTTTTCAGCTAAAACTGTCAAAATTTCAAGACAAAGGGCACAGGGCAATGGTCAGAGCCCCTCATCTCTCAATCTCCTTAATATTAAGCAGACAGTTAGTTAATAGGTAGATACAAACATGACTAAAAGGAATTTGGGTACACTTTTGTCTTCTATGGTTACGGAGGGCCCAAAGTGCCACTTAGATATTCAAAATATATAGCGAAAACCTACCTGAGACCGCTTAAATGACGGTGAGACCCCCCTGTTCTTTCAATGTCCATAAAATTCGATCAATTCCTAGACTCTGTATAAATAAAGATTGTATCAAAAGGATCTCACAGAATAATGTCATCTTCGATATCTACGGAGGGCTTAGATTGTCACTTTTCAGCTAAAAACTGTCAAAATTTCAAGACAAAGGGCACAGGGCAATTGTGAGAGCCCCCTGATCTCTCAATCTGCTTAATATTAAGCAGACAGTTAGTTAATAGGTAGATACAAACATGACTAAAAGAAATTTGGGTACACTTTTGTCTTCTATGTTTACGGAGGGCCCAAAGTGCCAGTTGGATATTCAGAATATATAGCGAAAACCTACCTGAGACCGCTTAAATGACGGTGAGACCCCTGTTCTTTCAATGTCCATAAAATTCGACAAATTCATAGACTCTGTATAAATAAAGATTGTATCAAAAGGATCTCCCAGAATAATGTCATCTTCGATATCTACGGAGGGCTTAGATTGTCACTTTTCAGCTAAAACTGTCAAAATTTCAAGACAAAGGGCACAGGGCAATGGTCAGAGCCCCTGATCTCTCAATCTGCTTAATATTAAGCAGACAGTTAGTTAATAGGTAGATACAAACATGACTAAAAGGAATTTGGGTACACTTTTGTCTTCTATGTTTACGGAGGGCCCAAAGTGCCACTTAGATATTCAAAATATATAGCGAAAACCTACCTGAGACCGCTTAAATGACGGTTAGAACCCCTTTTCTTTCAATGTCCATAAAATTCGATCAATTCCTAGACTCTGTATAAATAAAGATTGTATCAAAAGGATCTCCCAGAATAATGTCATCTTCGATATCTACGGAGGGCTTAGATTGTCACTTTTCAGCTAAAAACTGTCAAAATTTCAAGACAAAGGGCACAGGGCAATGGTGAGAGCCCCCTGATCTCTAAATCTGCTTAATATTAAGCAGACAGTTAGTTAATAGGTAGATACAAACATTACTAAAAGAAATTTGGGTACACTTTTTGTCTTCTATGTTTACGGAGGGCCCAAAGTGCCAGTTGGATATTCAAAATATATAGCGAAAACCTACCTGAGACCGCTTAAATGACGGTGAAACCCCTTGTTCTTCCAATGTCCATAAAATTCGACGAATTCATAGACTCTGTATAAATAAAGATTGTATCAAAAGGATCTCCCAGAATAATGTCATCTTCGATATCTACGGAGGGCTTAGATTGTCACTTTTCAGCTAAAAACTGTCAAAATTTCAAGACAAAGGGCACAGGGCAATGGTGAGAGCCCCTGATCTCTCAATCTGCTTAATATTAAGCAGACAGTTAGCTAATAGGTAGATACAAACATGACTAAAAGGAATTTGGGTACACTTTTGTCTTCTATATTTACGGAGGGCCCAAAGTGCCAGTTGGATATTCAAAATATATAGCGAAAACCTACCTGAGACCGCTTAAATGACGGTGAGACCCCCCCTGTTCTTTCAATGTCCATAAAATTGGACGAATTCATAGACTCTGTATAAATAAAGATTGTTTCAAAAGGATATCCCAGAATAATGTTATCTTCGATATCTATGGAGGGCTTAGATTGTCACTTTTCAGCTAAAAACTGTCAAAATTTCAAGACAAAGGGCACAGGGCAATGGTGAGAGCCCCTGATCTCTCAATCTGCTTAATATTAAGCAGACAGTTAGTTAATAGGTAGATACAAACATGACTAAAAGGAATTTGGGTACACTTTTGTCTTCTATGTTTAGAGAGGGCCAAAAGTGCCAGTTGGATATTCAAAATATATAGCGAAAACCTACCTGAGACCGCTTAAATGACGGTGAGACCCCTGTTCTTTCAATGTCCATAAAATTCGACGTATACATAGACTCTGTATAAATAAAGATTGCATCAAAAGGATCTCCCAGAATAATGTCATCTTCGATATCTACGGAGGGCTTAGATTGTCACTTTTCAGCTAAAACTGTCAAAATTTCAAGACAAAGGGCACAGGGCAATGGTGAGAGCCCCCTGATCTCTCAATCTGCTTAATATTAAGCAGACAGTTAGTTAATAGGTAGATACAAACATGACTAAAAGGAATTTGGGTACACTTTTTGTCTTCTATTTTTACGGAGGGCCCAAAGTGCCACTTAGATATTCAAAATATATAGCGAAAACCTACCTGAGACCGCTTAAATGACGGTTAGAACCCCTTTTCTTTCAATGTCCATAAAATTCGATCAATTCCTAGACTCTGTATAAATAAAGATTGTATCAAAAGGATCTCACAGAATAATGTCATCTTCGATATCTACGGAGGGCTTAGATTGTCACTTTTCAGCTAAAAACTGTCAAAATTTCAAGACAAAGGGCACAGGGCAATGGTGAGAGCCCCTGATCTCTCAATCTGCTTAATATTAAGCAGACAGTTAGTTAATAGGTAGATACAAACATGACTAAAAGAAATTTGGGTACACTTTTGTCTTCTATGTTTACGGAGGGCCCAAAGTGCCAGTTGGATATTCAGAATATATAGCGAAAACCTACCTGAGACCGCTTAAATGACGGTGAGACCCCTGTTCTTTCAATGTCCATAAAATTCGACGAATTCATAGACTCTGTATAAATAAAGATTGTATCAAAAGGATCTGCCAGAATAATGTCATCTTCGATATCTACGGAGGGCTTAGATTGTCACTTTTCAGCTAAAACTGTCAAAATTTCAAGACAAAGGGCACAAGGCAATGGTGAGAGCCCCTGATCTCTCAATCTGCTTAATATTAAGCAGACAGTTAGTTAATAGGTAGATACAAACATGACTAAAAGGAATTTGGGTACACTTTTGTCTTCTATTTTACGGAGGGCCAAAAGTGCCAGTTGGATATTCAAAATATATAGCGAAAACCTACCTGAGACCGCTTAAATGACGGTGAGACCCCCTGTTCTTTCAATGTCCATAAAATTCGACGTATATATAGACTCTGTATAAATAAAGATTGTATCAAAAGGATCTCCCAGAATAATGTCATCTTCGATATCTACGGAGGGCTTAGATTGTCACTTTTCAGCTAAAACTGTCAAAATTTCAAGACAAAGGGCACAGGGCAATGGTCAGAGCCCCTCATCTCTCAATCTGCTTAATATTAAGCAGACAGTTAGTTAATAGGAAGATACAAACATGACTAAAAGGAATTTGGGTACACTTTTGTCTTCTATGGTTACGGAGGGCCCAAAGTGCCAGTTAGATATTCAAAATATATAGCGAAAACCTACCTGAGACCGCTTAAATGACGGTGAGACCCCCTGTTCTTTCAATGTCCATAAAATTCGATCAATTCCTAGACTCTGTATAAATAAAGATTGTATCAAAAGGATCTCCCAGAATAATGTCATCTTCGATATCTACGGAGGGCTTAGATTGTCACTTTTCAGCTAAAAACTGTCAAAATTTCAAGACAAAGGGCACAGGGCAATGGTGAGAGCCCCCTGATCTCTCAATCTGCTTAATATTAAGCAGACAGTTAGTTAATAGGTAGATACAAACATGACTAAAAGAAATTTGGGTACACTTTTGTCTTCTATGTTTACGGAGGGCCCAAAGTGCCAGTTGGATATTCAGAATATATAGCGAAAACCTACCTGAGACCGCTTAAATGACGGTGAGACCCCTGTTCTTTCAATGTCCATAAAATTCGACGAATTCATAGACTCTGTACAAATAAAGATTGTATCAAAAGGATCTCCCAGAATAATGTCATCTTCGATATCTATGGAGGGCTTAGATTGTCACTTTTCAGCTAAAAACTGTCAAAATTTCAAGACAAAGGGCACAGGGCAATGGTCAGAGCCCCCTGATCTCTCAATCTGCTTAATATTAAGCAGACAGTTAGTTAATAGGTAGATACAAATATGACTAAAAGGAATTTGGGTACACTTTTTGTCTTCTATGTTTACAGAAGGCCCAAAGTGCCAGTTGGATATTCAAAATATATAGCGAAAACCTACCTGAGACCGCTTAAATGACGGTGAGACCCCCCTGTTCTTTCAATGTCCATAAAATTCGAGGAATTCATAGACTCTGTATAAATAAAGATTGTACCAAAAGGATCTCCCAGAATAATGTCATCTTCGAAATCTACGGAGGGCTTAGATTGTCACTTTTCAGCTAAAAACTGTCAAAATTTCAAGACAAAGGGTACAGGGCAATGGTGACAGCCCCTGATCTCTCAATCTGTTTAATATTAAGCAGACAGTTAGTTAATAGGTAGATACAAACATGACTAAAAGGAATTTGGGTACACTTTTTGTCTTCTATGTTTACGGTGGGCCCAAAGTGCCAGTTGGATATTCAAAATATATAGCGAAAACCTACCTGAGACTGCTTAAATAACGACGAGACCCCCTGTTCTTTCAATGTCCATAAAATTCGACCAATTTATAGACTCTGTATAAATAAAGATTGTGTCAAAGGATCTCCCAGAATAATGTCATCTTCGATATCTACGGAGGGTTTAGATTGTCACTTCTCAGCTAAAACTGTAAAAATTTCAAGACAAAGGGCACAGGGCAATGGTCAGAGCCCCTGATCTCTCAATCTGCTTAATATTAAGCAGACAGTTAGTTAATAGGTAGATACAAACATGACTAAAAGGAATTTGGGTACACTTTTGTCTTCTATGTTTACAGAAGGCCCAAAGTGCCAGTTGGATATTCAAAATATATAGCGAAAACCTACCTGAGACCGCTTAAATGACGGTGAGACCTCCCTGTTCTTTCAATGTCCATAAAATTCGAGGAATTCATAGACTCTGTATAAATAAAGATTGTGTCAAAAGGATCTCCCAGAATAATGTCATCTTCGATATCTACGGAGGGCTTAGATTGTCACTTTTCAGCTAAAACTGTCAAAATTTCAAGACAAAGGGTACAGGGCAATGGTGACAGCCCTGATCCCTCAATCTGCTTAATATTAAGCAGACAGTTAGTTAATAGGTAGATACAAACATGACTAAAAGGAATTTGGGTACACTTTTGTCTTCTATGTTTACGGAGGGCCCAAAGTGCCAGTTGGATATTCAAAATATATAGCGAAAACCTACCTGAGACTGCTTAAATAACGACGAGACCCCTTGTTCTTTCAATGTCCATAAAATTCGACCAATTTATAGACTCTGTATAAATAAAGATTGTATCAAAGGATCTCCCAGAATAATGTCATCTTCGATATCTACGGAGGCTTAGATTGTCACTTCTCAGCTAAAACTGTAAAAATTTCAAGACAAAGGGCACAGGGCAATGGTGAGAGCCCCTGATCTCTCAATCTGCTTAATATTAAGCAGACAGTTAGTTAATAGGTAGATACAAACATGACTAAAAGAAATTTGGGTACACTTTTGTCTTCTATGTTTACGGAGGGCCCAAAGTGCCAGTTGGATATTCAGAATATATAGCGAAAACCTACCTGAGACCGCTTAAATGACGGTGAGACCCCTGTTCTTTCAATGTCCATAAAATTCGACGAATTCATAGACTCTGTATAAATAAAGATTGTATCAAAAGGATCTCCCAGAATAATGTCATCTTCGATATCTACGGAGGGCTTAGTTGTCACTTTTCAGCTAAAACTGTCAAAATTTCAAGACAAAGGGCACAGGGCAATGGTGAGAGCCCCTGATCTCTCAATCTGCTTAATATTAAGCAGACAGTTAGTTAATAGGTAGATACAAACATGACTAAAAGGAATTTGGGTACACTTTTGTCTTCTATTTTACGGAGGGCCCAAAGTGCCAGTTGGATATTCAAAATATATAGCGAAAACCTACCTGAGACCGCTTAAATGACGGTGAGACCCCCCTGTTCTTTCAATGTCCATAAAATTCGACGAATTCATAGACTCTGTATAAATAAAGATTGTATCAAAAGGATCTCCCAGAATAATGTCATCTTCGATATCTACGGAGGGCTTAGATTGTCACTTTTCAGCTAAAAACTGTCAAAATTTCAAGACAAAGGGCACAGGGTAATGGTGAGAGCCCCCTGATCTCTCAATCTGCTTAATATTAAGCAGACAGTTAGTTAATAGGTAGATACAAACATTACTAAAAGAAATTTGGGTACACTTTTTGTCTTCTATGTTTACGGAGGGCCCAAAGTGCCAGTTGGATATTCAAAATATATAGCGAAAACCTACCTGAGACCGCTTAAATGACGGTGAGACCCCCCTGTTCTTTCAATGTCCATAAAATTCGACGAATTCATAGACTCTGTATAAATAAAGATTGTATCAAAAGGATCTCCCAGAATAATGTCATCTTCGATATCTACGGAGGGCTTAGATTGTCACTTTTCAGCTAAAAACTGTCAAAATTTCAAGACAAAGGGCACAGGGCAATGGTGAGAGCCCCCTGATCTCTCAATCTGCTTAATATTAAGCAGACAGTTAGTTAATAGGTAGATACAAACATGACTAAAAGGAATTTGGGTACACTTTTTGTCTTCTATGTTTACGGAGGGCCCAAAGTGCCAGTTGGATATTCAAAATATATAGCGAAAACCTACCTGAGACCGCTTAAATGACTGTGAGACCCCCTGTTCTTTCAATGTCCATAAAATTCGACGAATTCATAGACTCTGTATAAATAAAGATTGTATCAAAAGGATCTCCCAGAATAATGTCATCTTCGATATCTACGGAGGGCTTAGATTGTCACTTTTCAGCTAAAACTGTCAAAATTTCAAGACAAAGGGCACAGGGTAATGGTGAGAGCCCCCTGATCTCTCAATCTCATTAATATTAAGCAGACAGTTAGTTAATAGGTAGATACAAACATTACTAAAAGAAATTTGGGTACACTTTTTGTCTTCTATGTTTACGGAGGGCCCAAAGTGCCAGTTGGATATTCAAAATATATAGCGAAAACCTACCTGAGACCGCTTAAATGACGGTGAGACCCCCCTGTTCTTTCAATGTCCATAAAATTCGACGAATTCATAGACTCTGTACAAATAAAGATTGTATCAAAAGGATCTCCCAGAATAATGTCATCTTCGATATCTATGGAGGGCTTAGATTGTCACTTTTCAGCTAAAAACTGTCAAAATTTCAAGACAAAGGGCACAGGGCAATGGTGAGAGCCCCTGATCTCTCAATCTGCTTAATATTACGCAGACAGTTAGTTAATAGGTAGATACAAACATGACTAAAAGGAATTTGGGTACACTTTTTGTCTTCTATGTTTACAGAAGGCCCAAAGTGCCAGTTAGATATTCAAAATATATAGCGAAAACCTACCTGAGACCGCTTAAATGACGGTGAGACCCCCTGTTCTTTCAATGTCCATAAAATTCGAGGAATTCATAGACTCTGTATAAATAAAGATTGTACCAAAAGGATCTCCCAGAATAATGTCATCTTCGATATCTACGGAGGGCTTAGATTGTCACTTTTCAGCTAAAAACTGTCAAAATTTCAAGACAAAGGGTACAGGGCAATGGTGACAGCCCTGATCTCTCAATCTGCTTAATATTAAGCAGACAGTTAGTTAATAGGTAGATACAAACATGACTAAAAGGAATTTGGGTACACTTTTGTCTTCTATGTTTACGGAGGGCCCAAAGTGCCAGTTGGATATTCAAAATATATAGCGAAAACCTACCTGAGACTGCTTACATGACGGTGAGACCCCCCTGTTCTTTCAATGTCTACAAAATTCGACGAATTCATAGACTCTGTATAAATAAAGATTGTATCAAAAGGATCTCCCAGAATAATGTCATCTTCGATATCTACGGAGGGCTTAGATTGTCACTTTTCAGCTAAAAACTGTCAAAATTTCAAGATAAAGGGCACAGGGCAATAGTGAGAGCCCCCTGATCTCTCAATCTCATTAATATTAAGCAGACAGTTAGTTAATAGGTAGATACAAACATGACTAAAAGGAATTTGGGTACACTTTTTGTCTTCTATTTTTACGGAGGGCCCAAAGTGCCACTTAGATATTCAAAATATATAGCGAAAACCGACCTGAGACCGCTTAAATGACGGTGAGACCCCCTGTTCTTTCAATGTCCATAAAATTCGATCAATTCCTAGACTCTGTATAAATAAAGATTGTATCAAAAGGATCTCCCAGAATAATGTCATCTTCGATATCTACGGAGGCTTAGATTGTCACTTTTCAGCTAAAACTGTCAAAATTTCAAGACAAAGGGCACAGGGCAATTGTGAGAGCCCCCTGATCTCTTAATCTGCCTAATATTAAGCAGACAGTTAATTAATAGGTAGATACAAACATGACTAAAAAGAATTTGGGTACACTTTTTGTCATCTATGTTTACGGAGGTCCCAAAGTGCCAGTTGGATATTCAAAATATATAGCGAAAACCTACTCGAGACCGCTTAAATGACGGTGAGACCCCTGTTCTTTCAATGTCCATAAAATTCGACGAATTCATAGACTCTGTATAAATTAAGATTGTATCAAAAGGATCTCCCAGAATAATGTCATCTTCGATATCTACGGAGGGCTTAGATTGTCACTTTTCAGCTAAAAACTGTCAAAATTTCAGGACAAAAGGCACAGGGCAATGGTGAGAGCCCCTGATCTCTCAATCTGCCTAATATTAAGCAGACAGTTAGTTAATAGGTAGATACAAACATGACTAAAAGGAATTTGGGTACACTTTTGTCTTCTATGTTTACGGAGGGCCCAAAGTGCCAGTTGGATATTCAAAATATATAGCGAAAACCGACCTGAGACCGCTTAAATGACGGTGAGACCCCTGTTCTTTCAATGTCCATAAAATTCGACGTATTCCTAGACTCTGTATAAATAAAGATTGTATCAAAAGGATCTCCCAGAATAATGTCATCTTCGATATCTACGGAGGGCTTAGATTGTCACTTTTCAGCTAAAAACTGTCAAAATTTCAAGACAAAGGGCACAGGGCAATGGTGAGAGCCCCCTGATCTCTCAATCTGCTTAATATTAAGCAGACAGTTAGTTAATAGGTAGATACAAACATGACTAAAAGGAATTTGGGTACACTTTTTGTCTTCTATGTTTACGGAGGGCCCAAAGTGCCAGTTGGATATTCAAAATATATAGCGAAAACCTACCTGAGACCGCTTAAATGACGGTGAGACCCCCCTGTTCTTTCAATGTCCATAAAATTCGACGAATTCATAGACTCTGTATAAATAAAGATTGTATCAAAAGGATCTCCCAGAATAATGTCATCTTCGATATCTACGGAGGGCTTAGATTGTCACTTTTCAGCTAAAAACTGTCAAAATTTCAAGACAAAGGGCACAGGGCAATGGTGAGAGCCCCGTGATCTCTCAATCTGCCTAATATTAAGCAGACAGTTAGTTAATAGGTAGATACAAACATGACTAAAAGGAATTTGGGTACACTTTTTGTTTCTATGTTTACAGAAGGCCCAAAGTGCCAGTTGGATATTCAAAATATATAGCGAAAACCTACCTGAGACCGCTTAAATGACGGTGAGACCCCCCTGTTCTTTCAATGTCCATAAAATTCGAGGAATTCATAGACTCTGTATAAATAAAGATTGTATCAAAAGGATCTCCCAGAATAATGTCATCTTCGATATCTACGGAGGGCTTAGATTGTCACTTTTCAGCTAAAAACTGTCAAAATTTCAAGACAAAGGGTACAGGGCAATGGTGACAGCCCCTGATCTCTCAATCTGCTTAATATTAAGCAGACAGTTAGTTAATAGGTAGATACAAACATGACTAAAAGGAATTTGGGTACACTTTTGTCTTCTATGTTTACGGAGGCCCAAAGTGCCAGTTGGATATTCAAAATATATAGCGAAAACCTACCTGAGACTGCTTAAATGACGGTGAGACCCCTGTTCTTTCAATGTCCATAAAATTCGATGAATTCATAGACTCTGTATAAATAAAGATTGTATCAAAAGGATCTCCCAGAATAATGTCATCTTCGATATCTACGGAGGCTTAGATTGTCACTTTTCAGCTAAAACTGTCAAAATTTCAAGACAAAGGGCACAGGGCAATAGTGAGAGCCCTGATCTCTCAATCTCATTAATATTAAGCAGACAGTTAGTTAATAGGTAGATACAAACATGACTAAAAGGAATTTGGGTACACTTTTGTCTTCTATTTTTACGGAGGGCCCAAAGTGCCAGTTGGATATTCAAAATATATAGCGAAAACCTACCTGAGACCGCTTAAATGACGGTGAGACCCCCTGTTCTTTCAATGTCCATAAAATTCGATCAATTCCTAGACTCTGTATAAATAAAGATTGTATCAAAAGGATCTCCCAGAATAATGTCATCTTCGATATCTACGGAGGGCTTAGATTGTCACTTTTCAGCTAAAAACTGTCAAAATTTCAAGACAAAGGGCACAGGGCAATTGTGAGAGCCCCCTGATCTCTCAATCTGCTTAATATTAAGCAGACAGTTAGTTAATAGGTAGATACAAACATGACTAAAAGGAATTTGGGTACACTTTTGTCTTCTATGTTTACGGAGGGCCCAAAGTGCCAGTTGGATATTCAAAATATATAGCGAAAACCTACCTGAGACTGCTTAAATGACGGTGAGACCCCCTGTTCTTTCAATGTCCATAAAATTCGATGAATTCATAGACTCTGTATAAATAAAGATTGTATCAAAGGATCTCCCAGAATAATGTCATCTTCGATATCTACGGAGGGCTTAGATTGTCACTTTTCAGCTAAAACTGTCAAAATTTCAAGACAAAGGGCACAGGGCAATGGTGAGAGCCCCTGATCTCTCAATCTGCTTAATATTAAGCAGACAGTTAGTTAATAGGTAGATACAAACATGACTAAAAGGAATTTGGGTACACTTTTGTCTTCTATGTTTACGGAGGGCCCAAAGTGCCAGTTGGATATTCAAAATATATAGCGAAAACCTACCTGAGACCGCTTAAATGACGGTGAGACCCCCCTGTTCTTTCAATGTCCATAAAATTCGATCAATTCCTAGACTCTGTATAAATAAAGATTGTATCAAAAGGATCTCCCAGAATAATGTCATCTTCGATATCTACGGAGGGCTTAGATTGTCACTTTTCAGCTAAAAACTGTCAAAATTTCAAGACAAAGGGCACAGGGCAATGGTGAGAGCCCCCTGATCTCTCAATCTGCTTAATATTAAGCAGACAGTTAGTTAATAGGTAGATACAAACATGACTAAAAGGAATTTGGGTACACTTTTTGTCTTCTATGTTTACGGAGGGCCCAAAGTGCCAGTTGGATATTCAAAATATATAGCGAAAACCTACCTGAGACCGCTTAAATGACGGTGAGACCCCCTGTTCTTTCAATGTCCATAAATTCGATGAATTCATAGACTCTGTATAAATAAAGATTGTATCAAAAGGATCTCCCAGAATAATGTCATCTTCGATATCTACGGAGGCTTAGATTGTCACTTTTCAGCTAAAACTGTCAAAATTTCAAGACAAAGGGCACAGGGCAATGGTGAGAGCCCCTGATCTCTCAATCTGCTTAATATTAAGCAGACAGTTAGTTAATAGGTAGATACAAACATGACTAAAAGGAATTTGGGTACACTTTTGTCTTCTATTTTACGGAGGGCCCAAAGTGCCAGTTGGATATTCAAAATATATAGCGAAAACCTACCTGAGACCGCTTAAATGACGGTGAGACCCCCTGTTCTTTCAATGTCCATAAAATTCGATCAATTCATAGACTCTGTATAAATAAAGATTGTATCAAAGGATCTCCCAGAATAATGTCATCTTCGATATCTACGGAGGGCTTAGATTGTCACTTTTCAGCTAAAAACTGTCAAAATTTCAAGACAAAGGGCACAGGGCAATGGTGAGAGCCCCCTGATCTCTCAATCTGCTTAATATTAAGCAGACAGTTAGTTAATAGGTAGATACAAACATGACTAAAAGGAATTTGGGTACACTTTTGTCTTCTATGTTTACGGAGGGCCCAAAGTGCCAGTTGGATATTCAAAATATATAGCGAAAACCTACCTGAGACCGCTTAAATGACGGTGAGACCCCCCTGTTCTTTCAATGTCCATAAAATTCGACGAATTCATAGACTCTGTATAAATAAAGATTGTATCAAAAGGATCTCCCAGAATAATGTCATCTTCGATATCTACGGAGGGCTTAGATTGTCACTTTTCAGCTAAAACTGTAAAAATTTCAAGACAAAGGGCACAGGGCAATGGTGAGAGCCCCCTGATCTCTCAGTCTGCTTAATATTAAGCAGACAGTTAGTTAATAGGTAGATACAAACATGACTAAAAGGAATTTGGGTACACTTTTTGTCTTCTATGTTTACGGAGGGCCCAAAGTGCCAGTTGGATATTCAAAATATATAGCGAAAACCTACCTGAGACCGCTTAAATGACGGTGAGACCCCCCTGTTCTTTCAATGTCCATAAAATTTGACCAATTCATAGACTCTGTATAAATAAAGATTGTATCAAAAGGATCTCTCAGAATAATGTCATCTTCGATATCTACGGAGGCTTAGATTGTCACTTTTCAGCTAAAAACTGTCAAAATTTCAAGACAAAGGGCACAGGGCAATGGTGAGAGCCCCGTGATCTCTCAATCTGCCTAATATTAAGCAGACAGTTAGTTAATAGGTAGATACAAACATGACTAAAAGGAATTTGGGTACACTTTTTGTTTCTATGTTTACAGAAGGCCCAAAGTGCCAGTTGGATATTCAAAATATATAGCGAAAACCTACCTGAGACCGCTTAAATGACGGTGAGACCCCCCTGTTCTTTCAATGTCCATAAAATTCGAGGAATTCATAGACTCTGTATAAATAAAGATTGTACCAGAAGGATCTCCCAGAATAATGTCATCTTCGATATCTACGGAGGGCTTAGATTGTCACTTTTCAGCTAAAAACTGTCAAAATTTCAAGACAAAGGGTACAGGGCAATGGTGACAGCCCCTGATCTCTCAATCTGTTTAATATTAAGCAGACAGTTAGTTAATAGGTAGATACAAACATGACTAAAAGGAATTTGGGTACACTTTTTGTCTTCTATGTTTACGGAGTGCCAAAGTGCCAGTTGGATATTCAAAATATATAGCGAAAACCTACCTGAGACTGCTTACATGACGGTGAGACCCCCCTGTTCTTTCAATGTCTACAAAATTCGATGAATTCATAGACTCTGTATAAATAAAGATTGTATCAAAAGGATCTCCCAGAATAATGTCATCTTCGATATCTACGGAGGGCTTAGATTGTCACTTTTCAGCTAAAAACTGTAAAAATTTCAAGACAAAGGGCACAGGGCAATAGTGAGAGCCCCCTGATCTCTCAATCTCATTAATATTAAGCAGACAGTTAGTTAATAGGTAGATACAAACATGACTAAAAGGAATTTGGGTACACTTTTTGTCTTCTATTTTTACGGAGGGCCCAAAGTGCCACTTAGATATTCAAAATATATAGCGAAAACCGACCTGAGACCGCTTAAATGACGGTGAGACCCCCCCTGTTCTTTTAATGTCCATAAAATTCGATCAATTCCTAGACTCTGTATAAATAAAGATTGTATCAAAAGGATCTCCCAGAATAATGTCATCTTCGATATCTACGGAGGGCTTAGATTGTCACTTTTCAGCTAAAAACTGTCAAAATTTCAAGACAAAGGGCACAGGGCAATTGTGAGAGCCCCCTGATCTCTCAATCTGCTTAATATTAAGCAGACAGTTAGTTAATAGGTAGATACAAACATGACTAAAAGGAATTTGGGTACACTTTTTGTCTTCTATTTTTACGGAGGGCCCAAAGTGCCAGTTGGATATTCAAAATATATAGCGAAAACCTACCTGAGACTGCTTACATGACGGTGAGACCCCCCTGTTCTTTCAATGTCTACAAAATTCGACGAATTCATAGACTCTGTATAAATAAAGATTGTATCAAAAGGATCTCCCAGAATAATGTCATCTTCGATATCTACGGAGGGCTTAGATTGTCACTTTTCAGCTAAAAACTGTCAAAATTTCAAGACAAAGGGCACAGGGCAATGGTGAGAGCCCCCTGATCTCTCAATCTCATTAATATTAAGCAGACAGTTAGTTAATAGGTAGATACAAACATGACCAAAGGAATTTGGGTACACTTTTGTCTTCTATTTTACGGAGGGCCCAAAGTGCCACTTAGATATTCAAAATATATAGCGAAAACCTACCTGAGACCACTTAAATGACGGTGAGACCCCCTGTTCTTTTAATGTCCATAAAATTAGATCAATTCCTAGACTCTGTATAAATAAAGATTGTATCAAAAGGATCTCCCAGAATAATGTCATCTTCGATATCTACGGAGGCTTAGATTGTCACTTTTCAGCTAAAACTGTCAAAATTTCAAGACAAAGGGCACAGGGCAATTGTGAGAGCCCCTGATCTCTCAATCTGCTTAATATTAAGCAGACAGTTAGTTAATAGGTAGATACAAACATGACTAAAAGGAATTTGGGTACACTTTTTGTCTTCTATGTTGACGGAGGGCCCAAAGTGCCAGTTGGATATTCAAAATATATAGCGAAAACCTACCTGAGACCGCTTAAATGACGGTGAGACCCCCTGTTCTTTCAATGTCCATAAAATTCGATCAATTCCTAGACTCTGTATAAATAAAGATTGTATCAAAAGGATCTCACAGAATAATGTCATCTTCGATATCTACGGAGGGCTTAGATTGTCACTTTTCAGCTAAAAACTGTCAAAATTTCAAGACAAAGGGCACAGGGCAATTGTGAGAGCCCCCTGATCTCTCAATCTGCTTAATATTAAGCAGACAGTTAGTTAATAGGTAGATACAAACGTGACTAAAAGGAATTTGGGTACACTTCCTGTCTTCTATGTTTACGGAGCGCCCAAAGTGCCAGTTGGATATTCAAAATATATACTGAAAACCTACCTGAGACCGCTTAAATGAGGGTGAGATCCCCCTGGTCTTTCAATGTCCATAAAATTCAACTTAATCAATGACTCTGTATATGTAAAGGTTGTATTAAAAGGATTTTCCAGAATAATGTCATCTTCGATATCTACGGAGGGCTTAAATTGTCACTTTTCAGCTAAAAACTGTCAAAATATCAAGACAAATGGCACAGGCCAATGGTGAGAGCCCCCTGATCTATCAATCTGCTTTATATTTAGTAGGCAGTTAGTTAATAGGTAGATACAAACATGACCAAAAGAAATTTGGGTACCCTTTTTGTCTTCTATGTTTACGGAATGCCCAAAGTGCCAGTTGGATATTCAAAATATATAGCGAAAACCTACCTGAGAAAGTGACAATCTAAGCCCTCCGTAGATATCGAAGATGACATTATTCTGGAAAATCGTTCTAATACAACCTTTACATATACAGAGTCTATGATTAAGTTGAATTTTATGGACATTGAAAGACCAGGGGGTCTCACCTCATTTAAGCGGTCTCAGGTAGGTTTCACTATATATTTTGAATATCCAACTGGCACTTTGGGCGCTCCGTAAACATAGAAGACAGGAAGTGTACCCAAATTCCTTTTAGTCACGTTTGTATCTACCTATTAACTAAATGTCTGCATAATAGTAGAAAGATTGAGAGATCAGGGGCTCTTACCATTGCCCTGTGCCCTTTGTCCTAAAATTTTGACAATTTTAGCTGAAAAGTGACAATCTAAGCCCTCCGTAGATATCGAAGATGACATTATTCTGGCAAATCCTTCTAATACAACCTTTACATATACAGATTCTATGGTTAAGTTGAATTTTATGGACATTGAAATACCAGGGGGGTCTCACCCTCATTTAAGCGGTCTCAGGTAGGTTTTCACTATATATTTTGAATATCCAACTGGCACTTTGGGCGCTCCGTAAACATGGAAGACAGGAAGTGTACCCAAATTCCTTTTAGTCACGTTTGTATCTACCTATTAACTAAATGTCTGCATAATAGTAGAAAGATTGAGAGATCAGGGGCTCTTACCATTGCCCTGTGCCCTTTGTCCTAAAATTTTGACAATTTTTAGCTGAAAAGTGACAATCTAAGCCCTCCGTAGATATCGAAGATGACATTATTCTGGGAAATCCTTCTAATACAACCTTTACATATACAGAGTCTATGATTAAGTTGAATTTTATGGACATTGAAAGACCAGGGGGGTCTCACCCTCATTTAAGCGGTCTCAGGTAGGTTTCACTATATATTTTGAATATCCAACTGGCACTTTGGGCGCTCCGTAAACATGGAAGACAGAAAGTGTACCCAAATTCCTTTTAGTCACGTTTGTATCTACCTATTAACTAAATGTCTGCATAATATTAGAAAGATTGAGAGATCAGGGGCTCTTACCATTGCCCTGTGCCCTTTGTCCTAAAATTTTGACAATTTTTAGCTGAAAAGTGACAATCTAAGCCCTCCGTAGATATCGAAGATGACATTATTCTGGGAAATCCTTCTAATACAACCTTTACATATACAGAGTCTATGATTAAGTTGAATTTTATGGACATTGAAAGACCAGGGGGTCTCACCTTCATTTAAGCGGTCTCAGGTAGGTTTTCACTATATATTTTGAATATCGAACTGGCACTTTGGGCGCTCCGTAAACATGGAATACAGGAAGTGTACCCAAATTCCTTTTAGTCACGTTTGTATCTACCTATTAACTAAATGTCTGCATAATATTAGAAAGATTGAGAGATCAGGGGGCTCTCACCATTGCCCTGTGCCCTTTGTCCTAAAATTTTGACAATTTTTAGCTGAAAAGTGACAATCTAAGCCCTCCGTAGATATCGAAGATGACATTATTCTGGGAAATCCTTCTAATACAACCTTTACATATACAGAGTCTATGATTAAGTTGAATTTTATGGACATTGAAAGACCAGGGGGGTCTCACCCTCATTTAAGCGGTCTCAGGTAGGTTTTCACTATATATTTTGAATATCCAACTGGCACTTTGGGCGCTCCGTAAACATGGAAGACAGGAAGTGTACCCAAATTCCTTTTAGTCACGTTTGTATCTACCTATTAACTAAATGTCTGCATAATAGTAGAAAGATTGAGAGATCAGGGGCTCTTACCATTGCCCTGTGCCCTTTGTCCTAAAATTTTGACAATTTTAGCTGAAAAGTGACAATCTAAGCCTCCGTAGATATCGAAGATGACATTATTCTGGGAAATCCTTCTAATACAACCTTTACATATACAGAGTCTATGATTAAGTTGAATTTTATGGACATTGAAAGACCAGGGGTCTCACCTCATTTAAGCGGTCTCAGGTAGGTTTTCACTATATATTTTGAATATCCAACTGGCACTTTGGGCGCTCCGTAAACATGGAAGACAGGAAGTGTACCCAAATTCCTTTTAGTCACGTTTGTATCTACCTATTAACTAAATGTCTGCATAATAGTAGAAAGATTGAGAGATCAGGGGCTCTTACCATTGCCCTGTGCCCTTTGTCCTAAAATTTTGACAATTTTAGCTGAAAAGTGACAATCTAAGCCCTCCGTAGATATCGAAGATGACATTATTCTGGGAAATCCTTCTAATACAACCTTTACATATACAGAGTCTATGATTAAGTTGAATTTTATGGACATTGAAAGACCAGGGGGGTCTCACCCTCATTTAAGCGGTCTCAGGTAGGTTTTCACTATATATTTTGAATATCCAACTGGCACTTTGGGCGCTCCGTAAACATGGAAGACAGGAAGTGTACCCAAATTCCTTTTAGTCACGTTTGTATCTACCTATTAACTAAATGTCTGCATAATAGTAGAAAGATTGAGAGATCAGGGGCTCTTACCATTGCCCTGTGCCCTTTGTCCTAAAATTTTGACAATTTTAGCTGAAAAGTGACAATCTAAGCCCTCCGTAGATATCGAAGATGACATTATTCTGGGAAATCCTTCTAATACAACCTTTACATATACAGAGTCTATGATTAAGTTGAATTTTATGGACATTGAAAGACCAGGGGTCTCACCCTCATTTAAGCGGTCTCAGGTAGGTTTTCACTATATATTTTGAATATCCAACTGGCACTTTGGGCGCTCCGTAAACATGGAAGACAGGAAGTGTACCCAAATTCCTTTTAGTCACGTTTGTATCTACCTATTAACTAAATGTCTGCATAATATTAGAAAGATTGAGAGATCAGGGGCTCTTACCATTGCCCTGTGCCCTTTGTCCTAAAATTTTGACAATTTTAGCTGAAAAGTGACAATCTAAGCCCTCCGTAGATATCGAAGATGACATTATTCTGGGAAATCCTTCTAATACAACCTTTACATATACAGAGTCTATGATTAAGTTGAATTTTATGGACATTGAAAGACCAGGGGTCTCACCTCATTTAAGCGGTCTCAGGTAGGTTTTCACTATATATTTGAATATCCAACTGGCACTTTGGGCGCTCCGTAAACATGGAAGACAGGAAGTGTACCCAAATTCCTTTTAGTCACGTTTGTATCTACCTATTAACTAAATGTCTGCATAATAGTAGAAAGATTGAGAGATCAGGGGCTCTTACCATTGCCCTGTGCCCTTTGTCCTAAAATTTTGACAATTTTAGCTGAAAAGTGACAATCTAAGCCCTCCGTAGATATCGAAGATGACATTATTCTGGGAAATCCTTCTAATACAACCTTTACATATACAGAGTCTATGATTAAGTTGAATTTTATGGACATTGAAAGACCAGGGGTCTCACCCTCATTTAAGCGGTCTCAGGTAGGTTTTCACTATATATTTTGAATATCCAACTGGCACTTTGGGCGCTCCGTAAACATGGAAGACAGGAAGTGTACCCAAATTCCTTTTAGTCACGTTTGTATCTACCTATTAACTAAATGTCTGCATAATATTAGAAAGATTGAGAGATCAGGGGCTCTTACCATTGCCCTGTGCCCTTTGTCCTAAAATTTTGACAATTTTAGCTGAAAAGTGACAATCTAAGCCCTCCGTAGATATCGAAGATGACATTATTCTGGAAATCCTTCTAATACAACCTTTACATATACAGAGTCTATGATTAAGTTGAATTTTATGGACATTGAAAGACCAGGGGTCTCACCCTCATTTAAGCGGTCTCAGGTAGGTTTTCACTATATATTTTGAATATCCAACTGGCACTTTGGGCGCTCCGTAAACATGGAAGACAGGAAGTGTACCCAAATTCCTTTTAGTCACGTTTGTATCTACCTATTAACTAAATGTCTGCATAATATTAGAAAGATTGAGAGATCAGGGGGCTCTTACCATTGCCCTGTGCCCTTTGTCCTAAAATTTTGACAATTTTAGCTGAAAAGTGACAATCTAAGCCTCCGTAGATATCGAAGATGACATTATTCTGGGAAATCCTTCTAATACAACCTTTACATATACAGAGTCTATGATTAAGTTGAATTTTATGGACATTGAAAGACCAGGGGTCTCACCCTCATTTAAGCGGTCTCAGGTAGGTTTTCACTATATATTTTGAATATCCAACTGGCACTTTGGGCGCTCCGTAAACATGGAAGACAGGAAGTGTACCCAAATTCCTTTTAGTCACGTTTGTATCTACCTATTAACTAAATGTCTGCATAATATTAGAAAGATTGAGAGATCAGGGGGCTCTTACCATTGCCCTGTGCCCTTTGTCCTAAAATTTTGACAATTTTAGCTGAAAAGTGACAATCTAAGCCCTCCGTAGATATCGAAGATGACATTATTCTGGGAAATCCTTCTAATACAACCTTTACATATACAGAGTCTATGATTAAGTTGAATTTTATGGACATTGAAAGACCAGGGGTCTCACCTCATTTAAGCGGTCTCAGGTAGGTTTTCACTATATATTTTGAATATCCAACTGGCACTTTGGGCGCTCCGTAAACATGGAAGACAGGAAGTGTACCCAAATTCCTTTTAGTCACGTTTGTATCTACCTATTAACTAAATGTCTGCATAATATTAGAAAGATTGAGAGATCAGGGGGCTCTTACCATTGCCCTGTGCCCTTTGTCCTAAAATTTTGACAATTTTAGCTGAAAAGTGACAATCTAAGCCCTCCGTAGATATCGAAGATGACATTATTCTGGGAAATCCTTCTAATACAACCTTTACATATACAGAGTCTATGATTAAGTTGAATTTTATGGACATTGAAAGACCAGGGGGGTCTCACCCTCATTTAAGCGGTCTCAGGTAGGTTTTCACTATATATTTTGAATATCCAACTGGCACTTTGGGCGCTCCGTAAACATGGAAGACAGGAAGTGTACCCAAATTCCTTTTAGTCACGTTTGTATCTACCTATTAACTAAATGTCTGCATAATAGTAGAAAGATTGAGAGATCAGGGGGCTCTTACCATTGCCCTGTGCCCTTTGTCCTAAAATTTTGACAATTTTTAGCTGAAAAGTGACAATCTAAGCCCTCCGTAGATATCGAAGATGACATTATTCTGGGAAATCCTTCTAATACAACCTTTACATATACAGAGTCTATGATTAAGTTGAATTTTATGGACATTGAAAGACCAGGGGTCTCACCCTCATTTAAGCGGTCTCAGGTAGGTTTTCACTATATATTTTGAATATCCAACTGGCACTTTGGGCGCTCCGTAAACATGGAAGACAGGAAGTGTACCCAAATTCCTTTTAGTCACGTTTGTATCTACCTATTAACTAAATGTCTGCATAATAGTAGAAAGATTGAGAGATCAGGGGCTCTTACCATTGCCCTGTGCCCTTTGTCCTAAAATTTTGACAATTTTAGCTGAAAAGTGACAATCTAAGCCCTCCGTAGATATCGAAGATGACATTATTCTGGGAAATCCTTCTAATACAACCTTTACATATACAGAGTCTATGATTAAGTTGAATTTTATGGACATTGAAAGACCAGGGGTCTCACCCTCATTTAAGCGGTCTCAGGTAGGTTTTCACTATATATTTTGAATATCCAACTGGCACTTTGGGCGCTCCGTAAACATGGAAGACAGGAAGTGTACCCAAATTCCTTTTAGTCACGTTTGTATCTACCTATTAACTAAATGTCTGCATAATATTAGAAAGATTGAGAGATCAGGGGCTCTTACCATTGCCCTGTGCCCTTTGTCCTAAAATTTTGACAATTTTAGCTGAAAAGTGACAATCTAAGCCCTCCGTAGATATCGAAGATGACATTATTCTGGGAAATCCTTCTAATACAACCTTTACATATACAGAGTCTATGATTAAGTTGAATTTTATGGACATTGAAAGACCAGGGGTCTCACCCTCATTTAAGCGGTCTCAGGTAGGTTTTCACTATATATTTTGAATATCCAACTGGCACTTTGGGCGCTCCGTAAACATGGAAGACAGGAAGTGTACCCAAATTCCTTTTAGTCACGTTTGTATCTACCTATTAACTAAATGTCTGCATAATATTAGAAAGATTGAGAGATCAGGGGGCTCTTACCATTGCCCTGTGCCCTTTGTCCTAAAATTTTGACAATTTTAGCTGAAAAGTGACAATCTAAGCCCTCCGTAGATATCGAAGATGACATTATTCTGGGAAATCCTTCTAATACAACCTTTACATATACAGAGTCTATGATTAAGTTGAATTTTATGGACATTGAAAGACCAGGGGGGTCTCACCCTCATTTAAGCGGTCTCAGGTAGGTTTTCACTATATATTTTGAATATCCAACTGGCACTTTGGGCGCTCCGTAAACATGGAAGACAGGAAGTGTACCCAAATTCCTTTTAGTCACGTTTGTATCTACCTATTAACTAAATGTCTGCATAATATTAGAAAGATTGAGAGATCAGGGGGCTCTTACCATTGCCCTGTGCCCTTTGTCCTAAAATTTTGACAATTTTTAGCTGAAAAGTGACAATCTAAGCCCTCCGTAGATATCGAAGATGACATTATTCTGGGAAATCCTTCTAATACAACCTTTACATATACAGAGTCTATGATTAAGTTGAATTTTATGGACATTGAAAGACCAGGGGGGTCTCACCCTCATTTAAGCGGTCTCAGGTAGGTTTTCACTATATATTTTGAATATCCAACTGGCACTTTGGGCGCTCCGTAAACATGGAAGACAGGAAGTGTACCCAAATTCCTTTTAGTCACGTTTGTATCTACCTATTAACTAAATGTCTGCATAATATTAGAAAGATTGAGAGATCAGGGGGCTCTTACCATTGCCCTGTGCCCTTTGTCCTAAAATTTTGACAATTTTAGCTGAAAAGTGACAATCTAAGCCCTCCGTAGATATCGAAGATGACATTATTCTGGGAAATCCTTCTAATACAACCTTTACATATACAGAGTCTATGATTAAGTTGAATTTTATGGACATTGAAAGACCAGGGGTCTCACCCTCATTTAAGCGGTCTCAGGTAGGTTTTCACTATATATTTTGAATATCCAACTGGCACTTTGGGCGCTCCGTAAACATGGAAGACAGGAAGTGTACCCAAATTCCTTTTAGTCACGTTTGTATCTACCTATTAACTAAATGTCTGCATAATATTAGAAAGATTGAGAGATCAGGGGCTCTTACCATTGCCCTGTGCCCTTTGTCCTAAAATTTTGACAATTTTAGCTGAAAAGTGACAATCTAAGCCCTCCGTAGATATCGAAGATGACATTATTCTGGGAAATCCTTCTAATACAACCTTTACATATACAGAGTCTATGATTAAGTTGAATTTTATGGACATTGAAAGACCAGGGGGTCTCACCTCATTTAAGCGGTCTCAGGTAGGTTTTCACTATATATTTTGAATATCCAACTGGCACTTTGGGCGCTCCGTAAACATGGAAGACAGGAAGTGTACCCAAATTCCTTTTAGTCACGTTTGTATCTACCTATTAACTAAATGTCTGCATAATAGTAGAAAGATTGAGAGATCAGGGGCTCTTACCATTGCCCTGTGCCCTTTGTCCTAAAATTTTGACAATTTTAGCTGAAAAGTGACAATCTAAGCCCTCCGTAGATATCGAAGATGACATTATTCTGGGAAATCCTTCTAATACAACCTTTACATATACAGAGTCTATGATTAAGTTGAATTTTATGGACATTGAAAGACCAGGGGGGTCTCACCCTCATTTAAGCGGTCTCAGGTAGGTTTTCACTATATATTTTGAATATCCAACTGGCACTTTGGGCGCTCCGTAAACATGGAAGACAGGAAGTGTACCCAAATTCCTTTTAGTCACGTTTGTATCTACCTATTAACTAAATGTCTGCATAATATTAGAAAGATTGAGAGATCAGGGGGCTCTTACCATTGCCCTGTGCCCTTTGTCCTAAAATTTTGACAATTTTAGCTGAAAAGTGACAATCTAAGCCCTCCGTAGATATCGAAGATGACATTATTCTGGGAAATCCTTCTAATACAACCTTTACATATACAGAGTCTATGATTAAGTTGAATTTTATGGACATTGAAAGACCAGGGGTCTCACCTCATTTAAGCGGTCTCAGGTAGGTTTTCACTATATATTTTGAATATCCAACTGGCACTTTGGGCGCTCCGTAAACATGGAAGACAGGAAGTGTACCCAAATTCCTTTTAGTCACGTTTGTATCTACCTATTAACTAAATGTCTGCATAATAGTAGAAAGATTGAGAGATCAGGGGCTCTTACCATTGCCCTGTGCCCTTTGTCCTAAAATTTTGACAATTTTAGCTGAAAAGTGACAATCTAAGCCCTCCGTAGATATCGAAGATGACATTATTCTGGGAAATCCTTCTAATACAACCTTTACATATACAGAGTCTATGATTAAGTTGAATTTTATGGACATTGAAAGACCAGGGGGTCTCACCTCATTTAAGCGGTCTCAGGTAGGTTTTCACTATATATTTTGAATATCCAACTGGCACTTTGGGCGCTCCGTAAACATGGAAGACAGGAAGTGTACCCAAATTCCTTTTAGTCACGTTTGTATCTACCTATTAACTAAATGTCTGCATAATAGTAGAAAGATTGAGAGATCAGGGGCTCTTACCATTGCCCTGTGCCCTTTGTCCTAAAATTTTGACAATTTTAGCTGAAAAGTGACAATCTAAGCCCTCCGTAGATATCGAAGATGACATTATTCTGGGAAATCCTTCTAATACAACCTTTACATATACAGAGTCTATGATTAAGTTGAATTTTATGGACATTGAAAGACCAGGGGTCTCACCCTCATTTAAGCGGTCTCAGGTAGGTTTTCACTATATATTTTGAATATCCAACTGGCACTTTGGGCGCTCCGTAAACATGGAAGACAGGAAGTATACCCAAATTCCTTTTAGTCACGTTTGTATCTACCTATTAACTAAATGTCTGCATAATAGTAGAAAGATTGAGAGATCAGGGGCTCTTACCATTGCCCTGTGCCCTTTGTCCTAAAATTTTGACAATTTTAGCTGAAAAGTGACAATCTAAGCCCTCCGTAGATATCGAAGATGACATTATTCTGGGAAATCCTTCTAATACAACCTTTACATATACAGAGTCTATGATTAAGTTGAATTTTATGGACATTGAAAGACCAGGGGGGTCTCACCCTCATTTAAGCGGTCTCAGGTAGGTTTTCACTATATATTTTGAATATCCAACTGGCACTTTGGGCGCTCCGTAAACATGGAAGACAGGAAGTGTACCCAAATTCCTTTTAGTCACGTTTGTATCTACCTATTAACTAAATGTCTGCATAATAGTAGAAAGATTGAGAGATCAGGGGCTCTTACCATTGCCCTGTGCCCTTTGTCCTAAACTTTTGACAATTTTAGCTGAAAAGTGACAATCTAAGCCCTCCGTAGATATCGAAGATGACATTATTCTGGGAAATCCTTCTAATACAACCTTTACATATACAGAGTCTATGATTAAGTTGAATTTTATGGACATTGAAAGACCAGGGGGGTCTCACCCTCATTTAAGCGGTCTCAGGTAGGTTTTCACTATATATTTTGAATATCCAACTGGCACTTTGGGCGCTCCGTAAACATGGAAGACAGGAAGTGTACCCAAATTCCTTTTAGTCACGTTTGTATCTACCTATTAACTAAATGTCTGCATAATAGTAGAAAGATTGAGAGATCAGGGGGCTCTTACCATTGCCCTGTGCCCTTTGTCCTAAAATTTTGACAATTTTTAGCTGAAAAGTGACAATCTAAGCCCTCCGTAGATATCGAAGATGACATTATTCTGGGAAATCCTTCTAATACAACCTTTACATATACAGAGTCTATGATTAAGTTGAATTTTATGGACATTGAAAGACCAGGGGTCTCACCCTCATTTAAGCGGTCTCAGGTAGGTTTTCACTATATATTTTGAATATCCAACTGGCACTTTGGGCGCTCCGTAAACATGGAAGACAGGAAGTGTACCCAAATTCCTTTTAGTCACGTTTGTATCTACCTATTAACTAAATGTCTGCATAATAGTAGAAAGATTGAGAGATCAGGGGCTCTTACCATTGCCCTGTGCCCTTTGTCCTAAAATTTTGACAATTTTAGCTGAAAAGTGACAATCTAAGCCCTCCGTAGATATCGAAGATGACATTATTCTGGGAAATCCTTCTAATACAACCTTTACATATACAGAGTCTATGATTAAGTTGAATTTTATGGACATTGAAAGACCAGGGGTCTCACCCTCATTTAAGCGGTCTCAGGTAGGTTTTCACTATATATTTTGAATATCCAACTGGCACTTTGGGCGCTCCGTAAACATGGAAGACAGGAAGTATACCCAAATTCCTTTTAGTCACGTTTGTATCTACCTATTAACTAAATGTCTGCATAATAGTAGAAAGATTGAGAGATCAGGGGCTCTTACCATTGCCCTGTGCCCTTTGTCCTAAAATTTTGACAATTTTAGCTGAAAAGTGACAATCTAAGCCCTCCGTAGATATCGAAGATGACATTATTCTGGGAAATCCTTCTAATACAACCTTTACATATACAGAGTCTATGATTAAGTTGAATTTTATGGACATTGAAAGACCAGGGGGGTCTCACCCTCATTTAAGCGGTCTCAGGTAGGTTTTCACTATATATTTTGAATATCCAACTGGCACTTTGGGCGCTCCGTAAACATGGAAGACAGGAAGTGTACCCAAATTCCTTTTAGTCACGTTTGTATCTACCTATTAACTAAATGTCTGCATAATAGTAGAAAGATTGAGAGATCAGGGGCTCTTACCATTGCCCTGTGCCCTTTGTCCTAAACTTTTGACAATTTTAGCTGAAAAGTGACAATCTAAGCCCTCCGTAGATATCGAAGATGACATTATTCTGGGAAATCCTTCTAATACAACCTTTACATATACAGAGTCTATGATTAAGTTGAATTTTATGGACATTGAAAGACCAGGGGGGTCTCACCCTCATTTAAGCGGTCTCAGGTAGGTTTCACTATATATTTTGAATATCCAACTGGCACTTTGGGCGCTCCGTAAACATGGAAGACAGAAAGTGTACCCAAATTCCTTTTAGTCACGTTTGTATCTACCTATTAACTAAATGTCTGCATAATAGTAGAAAGATTGAGAGATCAGGGGCTCTTACCATTGCCCTGTGCCCTTTGTCCTAAACTTTTGACAATTTTAGCTGAAAAGTGACAATCTAAGCCCTCCGTAGATATCGAAGATGACATTATTCTGGGAAATCCTTCTAATACAACCTTTACATATACAGAGTCTATGATTAAGTTGAATTTTATGGACATTGAAAGACCAGGGGGTCTCACCCTCATTTAAGCGGTCTCAGGTAGGTTTTCACTATATATTTTGAATATCCAACTGGCACTTTGGGCGCTCCGTAAACATGGAAGACAGGAAGTGTACCCAAATTCCTTTTAGTCACGTTTGTATCTACCTATTAACTAAATGTCTGCATAATAGTAGAAAGATTGAGAGATCAGGGGCTCTTACCATTGCCCTGTGCCCTTTGTCCTAAAATTTTGACAATTTTAGCTGAAAAGTGACAATCTAAGCCTCCGTAGATATCGAAGATGACATTATTCTGGGAAATCCTTCTAATACAACCTTTACATATACAGAGTCTATGATTAAGTTGAATTTTATGGACATTGAAAGACCAGGGGGGTCTCACCCTCATTTAAGCGGTCTCAGGTAGGTTTTCACTATATATTTTGAATATCCAACTGGCACTTTGGGCGCTCCGTAAACATGGAAGACAGGAAGTGTACCCAAATTCCTTTTAGTCACGTTTGTATCTACCTATTAACTAAATGTCTGCATAATAGTAGAAAGATTGAGAGATCAGGGGCTCTTACCATTGCCCTGTGCCCTTTGTCCTAAAATTTTGACAATTTTAGCTGAAAAGTGACAATCTAAGCCCTCCGTAGATATCGAAGATGACATTATTCTGGGAAATCCTTCTAATACAACCTTTACATATACAGAGTCTATGATTAAGTTGAATTTTATGGACATTGAAAGACCAGGGGGGTCTCACCCTCATTTAAGCGGTCTCAGGTAGGTTTTCACTATATATTTTGAATATCCAACTGGCACTTTGGGCGCTCCGTAAACATGGAAGACAGGAAGTATACCCAAATTCCTTTTAGTCACGTTTGTATCTACCTATTAACTAAATGTCTGCATAATAGTAGAAAGATTGAGAGATCAGGGGCTCTTACCATTGCCCTGTGCCCTTTGTCCTAAAATTTTGACAATTTTAGCTGAAAAGTGACAATCTAAGCCCTCCGTAGATATCGAAGATGACATTATTCTGGGAAATCCTTCTAATACAACCTTTACATATACAGAGTCTATGATTAAGTTGAATTTTATGGACATTGAAAGACCAGGGGGGTCTCACCCTCATTTAAGCGGTCTCAGGTAGGTTTTCACTATATATTTTGAATATCCAACTGGCACTTTGGGCGCTCCGTAAACATGGAAGACAGGAAGTGTACCCAAATTCCTTTTAGTCACGTTTGTATCTACCTATTAACTAAATGTCTGCATAATAGTAGAAAGATTGAGAGATCAGGGGCTCTTACCATTGCCCTGTGCCCTTTGTCCTAAACTTTTGACAATTTTAGCTGAAAAGTGACAATCTAAGCCCTCCGTAGATATCGAAGATGACATTATTCTGGGAAATCCTTCTAATACAACCTTTACATATACAGAGTCTATGATTAAGTTGAATTTTATGGACATTGAAAGACCAGGGGGGTCTCACCCTCATTTAAGCGGTCTCAGGTAGGTTTTCACTATATATTTTGAATATCCAACTGGCACTTTGGGCGCTCCGTAAACATGGAAGACAGGAAGTGTACCCAAATTCCTTTTAGTCACGTTTGTATCTACCTATTAACTAAATGTCTGCATAATAGTAGAAAGATTGAGAGATCAGGGGCTCTTACCATTGCCCTGTGCCCTTTGTCCTAAACTTTTGACAATTTTAGCTGAAAAGTGACAATCTAAGCCCTCCGTAGATATCGAAGATGACATTATTCTGGGAAATCCTTCTAATACAACCTTTACATATACAGAGTCTATGATTAAGTTGAATTTTATGGACATTGAAAGACCAGGGGGGTCTCACCCTCATTTAAGCGGTCTCAGGTAGGTTTTCACTATATATTTTGAATATCCAACTGGCACTTTGGGCGCTCCGTAAACATGGAAGACAGGAAGTGTACCCAAATTCCTTTTAGTCACGTTTGTATCTACCTATTAACTAAATGTCTGCATAATAGTAGAAAGATTGAGAGATCAGGGGCTCTTACCATTGCCCTGTGCCCTTTGTCCTAAACTTTTGACAATTTTAGCTGAAAAGTGACAATCTAAGCCCTCCGTAGATATCGAAGATGACATTATTCTGGGAAATCCTTCTAATACAACCTTTACATATACAGAGTCTATGATTAAGTTGAATTTTATGGACATTGAAAGACCAGGGGGGTCTCACCCTCATTTAAGCGGTCTCAGGTAGGTTTTCACTATATATTTTGAATATCCAACTGGCACTTTGGGCGCTCCGTAAACATGGAAGACAGGAAGTGTACCCAAATTCCTTTTAGTCACGTTTGTATCTACCTATTAACTAAATGTCTGCATAATAGTAGAAAGATTGAGAGATCAGGGGCTCTTACCATTGCCCTGTGCCCTTTGTCCTAAACTTTTGACAATTTTTAGCTGAAAAGTGACAATCTAAGCCCTCCGTAGATATCGAAGATGACATTATTCTGGGAAATCCTTCTAATACAACCTTTACATATACAGAGTCTATGATTAAGTTGAATTTTATGGACATTGAAAGACCAGGGGGGTCTCACCCTCATTTAAGCGGTCTCAGGTAGGTTTTCACTATATATTTTGAATATCCAACTGGCACTTTGGGCGCTCCGTAAACATGGAAGACAGGAAGTGTACCCAAATTCCTTTTAGTCACGTTTGTATCTACCTATTAACTAAATGTCTGCATAATAGTAGAAAGATTGAGAGATCAGGGGGCTCTTACCATTGCCCTGTGCCCTTTGTCCTAAAATTTTGACAATTTTTAGCTGAAAAGTGACAATCTAAGCCCTCCGTAGATATCGAAGATGACATTATTCTGGGAAATCCTTCTAATACAACCTTTACATATACAGAGTCTATGATTAAGTTGAATTTTATGGACATTGAAAGACCAGGGGGGTCTCACCCTCATTTAAGCGGTCTCAGGTAGGTTTTCACTATATATTTTGAATATCCAACTGGCACTTTGGGCGCTCCGTAAACATGGAAGACAGGAAGTGTACCCAAATTCCTTTTAGTCACGTTTGTATCTACCTATTAACTAAATGTCTGCATAATAGTAGAAAGATTGAGAGATCAGGGGCTCTTACCATTGCCCTGTGCCCTTTGTCCTAAAATTTTGACAATTTTAGCTGAAAAGTGACAATCTAAGCCCTCCGTAGATATCGAAGATGACATTATTCTGGGAAATCCTTCTAATACAACCTTTACATATACAGAGTCTATGATTAAGTTGAATTTTATGGACATTGAAAGACCAGGGGTCTCACCCTCATTTAAGCGGTCTCAGGTAGGTTTTCACTATATATTTTGAATATCCAACTGGCACTTTGGGCGCTCCGTAAACATGGAAGACAGGAAGTATACCCAAATTCCTTTTAGTCACGTTTGTATCTACCTATTAACTAAATGTCTGCATAATAGTAGAAAGATTGAGAGATCAGGGGCTCTTACCATTGCCCTGTGCCCTTTGTCCTAAAATTTTGACAATTTTAGCTGAAAAGTGACAATCTAAGCCCTCCGTAGATATCGAAGATGACATTATTCTGGAAATCCTTCTAATACAACCTTTACATATACAGAGTCTATGATTAAGTTGAATTTTATGGACATTGAAAGACCAGGGGGTCTCACCCTCATTTAAGCGGTCTCAGGTAGGTTTCACTATATATTTTGAATATCCAACTGGCACTTTGGGCGCTCCGTAAACATGGAAGACAGGAAGTGTACCCAAATTCCTTTTAGTCACGTTTGTATCTACCTATTAACTAAATGTCTGCATAATAGTAGAAAGATTGAGAGATCAGGGGCTCTTACCATTGCCCTGTGCCCTTTGTCCTAAACTTTTGACAATTTTAGCTGAAAAGTGACAATCTAAGCCCTCCGTAGATATCGAAGATGACATTATTCTGGGAAATCCTTCTAATACAACCTTTACATATACAGAGTCTATGATTAAGTTGAATTTTATGGACATTGAAAGACCAGGGGGGTCTCACCCTCATTTAAGCGGTCTCAGGTAGGTTTTCACTATATATTTTGAATATCCAACTGGCACTTTGGGCGCTCCGTAAACATGGAAGACAGGAAGTGTACCCAAATTCCTTTTAGTCACGTTTGTATCTACCTATTAACTAAATGTCTGCATAATAGTAGAAAGATTGAGAGATCAGGGGCTCTTACCATTGCCCTGTGCCCTTTGTCCTAAACTTTTGACAATTTTAGCTGAAAAGTGACAATCTAAGCCCTCCGTAGATATCGAAGATGACATTATTCTGGAAATCCTTCTAATACAACCTTTACATATACAGAGTCTATGATTAAGTTGAATTTTATGGACATTGAAAGACCAGGGGGTCTCACCCTCATTTAAGCGGTCTCAGGTAGGTTTTCACTATATATTTTGAATATCCAACTGGCACTTTGGGCGCTCCGTAAACATGGAAGACAGGAAGTGTACCCAAATTCCTTTTAGTCACGTTTGTATCTACCTATTAACTAAATGTCTGCATAATAGTAGAAAGATTGAGAGATCAGGGGCTCTTACCATTGCCCTGTGCCCTTTGTCCTAAACTTTTGACAATTTTAGCTGAAAAGTGACAATCTAAGCCCTCCGTAGATATCGAAGATGACATTATTCTGGGAAATCCTTCTAATACAACCTTTATATATACAGAGTCTATGATTAATTTGAATTTTATGGACATTGAAAGACCAGGGGGGTCTCACCCTCATTTAAGCGGTCTCAGGTAGGTTTTCACTATATATTTTGAATATCCAACTGGCACTTTGGGCGCTCCGTAAACATGGAAGACAGGAAGTGTACCCAAATTCCTTTTAGTCACGTTTGTATCTACCTATTAACTAAATGTCTGCATAATAGTAGAAAGATTGAGAGATCAGGGGCTCTTACCATTGCCCTGTGCCCTTTGTCCTAAACTTTTGACAATTTTTAGCTGAAAAGTGACAATCTAAGCCCTCCGTAGATATCGAAGATGACATTATTCTGGGAAATCCTTCTAATACAACCTTTACATATACAGAGTCTATGATTAAGTTGAATTTTATGGACATTGAAAGACCAGGGGGTCTCACCTCATTTAAGCGGTCTCAGGTAGGTTTTCACTATATATTTTGAATATCCAACTGGCACTTTGGGCGCTCCGTAAACATGGAAGACAGGAAGTGTACCCAAATTCCTTTTAGTCACGTTTGTATCTACCTATTAACTAAATGTCTGCATAATAGTAGAAAGATTGAGAGATCAGGGGCTCTTACCATTGCCCTGTGCCCTTTGTCCTAAACTTTTGACAATTTTAGCTGAAAAGTGACAATCTAAGCCCTCCGTAGATATCGAAGATGACATTATTCTGGGAAATCCTTCTAATACAACCTTTACATATACAGAGTCTATGATTAAGTTGAATTTTATGGACATTGAAAGACCAGGGGGGTCTCACCCTCATTTAAGCGGTCTCAGGTAGGTTTTCACTATATATTTTGAATATCCAACTGGCACTTTGGGCGCTCCGTAAACATGGAAGACAGGAAGTGTACCCAAATTCCTTTTAGTCACGTTTGTATCTACCTATTAACTAAATGTCTGCATAATAGTAGAAAGATTGAGAGATCAGGGGCTCTTACCATTGCCCTGTGCCCTTTGTCCTAAACTTTTGACAATTTTAGCTGAAAAGTGACAATCTAAGCCCTCCGTAGATATCGAAGATGACATTATTCTGGGAAATCCTTCTAATACAACCTTTACATATACAGAGTCTATGATTAAGTTGAATTTTATGGACATTGAAAGACCAGGGGGGTCTCACCCTCATTTAAGCGGTCTCAGGTAGGTTTTCACTATATATTTTGAATATCCAACTGGCACTTTGGGCGCTCCGTAAACATGGAAGACAGGAAGTGTACCCAAATTCCTTTTAGTCACGTTTGTATCTACCTATTAACTAAATGTCTGCATAATAGTAGAAAGATTGAGAGATCAGGGGCTCTTACCATTGCCCTGTGCCCTTTGTCCTAAACTTTTGACAATTTTAGCTGAAAAGTGACAATCTAAGCCCTCCGTAGATATCGAAGATGACATTATTCTGGGAAATCCTTCTAATACAACCTTTACATATACAGAGTCTATGATTAAGTTGAATTTTATGGACATTGAAAGACCAGGGGTCTCACCCTCATTTAAGCGGTCTCAGGTAGGTTTTCACTATATATTTTGAATATCCAACTGGCACTTTGGGCGCTCCGTAAACATGGAAGACAGGAAGTGTACCCAAATTCCTTTTAGTCACGTTTGTATCTACCTATTAACTAAATGTCTGCATAATAGTAGAAAGATTGAGAGATCAGGGGCTCTTACCATTGCCCTGTGCCCTTTGTCCTAAACTTTTGACAATTTTAGCTGAAAAGTGACAATCTAAGCCCTCCGTAGATATCGAAGATGACATTATTCTGGGAAATCCTTCTAATACAACCTTTACATATACAGAGTCTATGATTAAGTTGAATTTTATGGACATTGAAAGACCAGGGGGGTCTCACCCTCATTTAAGCGGTCTCAGGTAGGTTTTCACTATATATTTTGAATATCCAACTGGCACTTTGGGCGCTCCGTAAACATGGAAGACAGGAAGTGTACCCAAATTCCTTTTAGTCACGTTTGTATCTACCTATTAACTAAATGTCTGCATAATAGTAGAAAGATTGAGAGATCAGGGGCTCTTACCATTGCCCTGTGCCCTTTGTCCTAAACTTTTGACAATTTTTAGCTGAAAAGTGACAATCTAAGCCCTCCGTAGATATCGAAGATGACATTATTCTGGAAATCCTTCTAATACAACCTTTACATATACAGAGTCTATGATTAAGTTGAATTTTATGGACATTGAAAGACCAGGGGGGTCTCACCCTCATTTAAGCGGTCTCAGGTAGGTTTTCACTATATATTTTGAATATCCAACTGGCACTTTGGGCGCTCCGTAAACATGGAAGACAGGAAGTGTACCCAAATTCCTTTTAGTCACGTTTGTATCTACCTATTAACTAAATGTCTGCATAATAGTAGAAAGATTGAGAGATCAGGGGCTCTTACCATTGCCCTGTGCCCTTTGTCCTAAACTTTTGACAATTTTAGCTGAAAAGTGACAATCTAAGCCCTCCGTAGATATCGAAGATGACATTATTCTGGGAAATCCTTCTAATACAACCTTTACATATACAGAGTCTATGATTAAGTTGAATTTTATGGACATTGAAAGACCAGGGGTCTCACCCTCATTTAAGCGGTCTCAGGTAGGTTTTCACTATATATTTTGAATATCCAACTGGCACTTTGGGCGCTCCGTAAACATGGAAGACAGGAAGTGTACCCAAATTCCTTTTAGTCACGTTTGTATCTACCTATTAACTAAATGTCTGCATAATAGTAGAAAGATTGAGAGATCAGGGGCTCTTACCATTGCCCTGTGCCCTTTGTCCTAAACTTTTGACAATTTTTAGCTGAAAAGTGACAATCTAAGCCCTCCGTAGATATCGAAGATGACATTATTCTGGAAATCCTTCTAATACAACCTTTACATATACAGAGTCTATGATTAAGTTGAATTTTATGGACATTGAAAGACCAGGGGTCTCACCCTCATTTAAGCGGTCTCAGGTAGGTTTTCACTATATATTTTGAATATCCAACTGGCACTTTGGGCGCTCCGTAAACATGGAAGACAGGAAGTGTACCCAAATTCCTTTTAGTCACGTTTGTATCTACCTATTAACTAAATGTCTGCATAATAGTAGAAAGATTGAGAGATCAGGGGCTCTTACCATTGCCCTGTGCCCTTTGTCCTAAACTTTTGACAATTTTTAGCTGAAAAGTGACAATCTAAGCCCTCCGTAGATATCGAAGATGACATTATTCTGGGAAATCCTTCTAATACAACCTTTACATATACAGAGTCTATGATTAAGTTGAATTTTATGGACATTGAAAGACCAGGGGGTCTCACCTCATTTAAGCGGTCTCAGGTAGGTTTTCACTATATATTTTGAATATCCAACTGGCACTTTGGGCGCTCCGTAAACATGGAAGACAGGAAGTGTACCCAAATTCCTTTTAGTCACGTTTGTATCTACCTATTAACTAAATGTCTGCATAATAGTAGAAAGATTGAGAGATCAGGGGCTCTTACCATTGCCCTGTGCCCTTTGTCCTAAACTTTTGACAATTTTAGCTGAAAAGTGACAATCTAAGCCCTCCGTAGATATCGAAGATGACATTATTCTGGAAATCCTTCTAATACAACCTTTACATATACAGAGTCTATGATTAAGTTGAATTTTATGGACATTGAAAGACCAGGGGGTCTCACCCTCATTTAAGCGGTCTCAGGTAGGTTTTCACTATATATTTTGAATATCCAACTGGCACTTTGGGCGCTCCGTAAACATGGAAGACAGGAAGTGTACCCAAATTCCTTTTAGTCACGTTTGTATCTACCTATTAACTAAATGTCTGCATAATAGTAGAAAGATTGAGAGATCAGGGGCTCTTACCATTGCCCTGTGCCCTTTGTCCTAAACTTTTGACAATTTTTAGCTGAAAAGTGACAATCTAAGCCCTCCGTAGATATCGAAGATGACATTATTCTGGGAAATCCTTCTAATACAACCTTTACATATACAGAGTCTATGATTGTTGAATTTTATGGACATTGAAAGACCAGGGGGTCTCACCCTCATTTAAGCGGTCTCAGGTAGGTTTTCACTATATATTTTGAATATCCAACTGGCACTTTGGGCGCTCCGTAAACATGGAAGACAGGAAGTGTACCCAAATTCCTTTTAGTCACGTTTGTATCTACCTATTAACTAAATGTCTGCATAATAGTAGAAAGATTGAGAGATCAGGGGCTCTTACCATTGCCCTGTGCCCTTTGTCCTAAACTTTTGACAATTTTTAGCTGAAAAGTGACAATCTAAGCCCTCCGTAGATATCGAAGATGACATTATTCTGGAAATCCTTCTAATACAACCTTTACATATACAGAGTCTATGATTAAGTTGAATTTTATGGACATTGAAAGACCAGGGGGGTCTCACCCTCATTTAAGCGGTCTCAGGTAGGTTTTCACTATATATTTCTTTTTTGGCCTTTCCATAAGTATTTCTATTTATATTTCTAAATGTTTCTAGAGTTATAGGTTTTTCTTTTTGTTTTAAGAAATATCATATATAAAAGTACATATTTAAAGTTGTTTTAGTGATAAAGATCTATATTAGTAAACATAAAGACAAATATGCAACTTGGACAACGAGAATTTACGACAGCTTGAAGAGGTCATTAAACGATTTCCTACGTATCTTATCAGTCCTCTTAACTATGAAAATCGTGCTTTTAATGTTATCAAGTATTAAATTTTTTTATGATTTTCAACTAAATTTTGAATATCCAACCGACTGCTAGCAGCCGGTTGGATATTGAATATCGAATATCGAATAACGAACCGGCTGCTAACTTCACATTCATTATTATTATTATAAAACATCCATAAAACAACGCATCCTATATTGCATGATAGGATCCATACACTTTTTAGTGTTTCCGCAGATAAAGCTTTGGATGGTCATCTTAATTAGATGCTTTACTTTAAAATATAATTCAAAATAAATATTATTCACGTATAATTAATTATATTGATACATGTCATTTTATACCTAAATTCTTCACCAATAGAAACTTTCGGCATGTTTGTTTAACGCAATAAGTAGTTCAACTTTGAAACTTTGTTTACATTCTTCTTCAAACTGCAATAAATTCCAGTCTTTCGTGATACGTGTTATAAAATTAACGTATTCATGCATATAGGTTATGTTTAGATATTAAAACTAAAGGATCGAATATTTACTATTTCCTTGAATTTTTTGTGCTGTAAAAATTCAATACTGTCAATTGATAAAGCATTTATTTTGACGTTATCATATACCAGAGACATATATACCTGCATCATACCAACTTTGAAATTAGTAAGATTGTGTATTAATTTGTTATGGTCACACGTGTTTCTTATCTTATTACTTCACTTATACCAATTAAATTAATAAATCCTCGGAATACATGCTGTGAGTGACATCTATTCTGATCAAGAGAAAAGAATTTGTTTGTTTTAAATGTGTTTCAAGGTCAAGAATGCCTTGTGTTGTAAATCTTTTGACTTTTAATTACATCAACATATAAAAGAGCGAGTTTGAGATCACATATAGGTGAATTTCAATAATTGGTTTTAATTATTTGCCAGATGAATAAATTCTTCAATTTCTACGATGTTCCATGGTATTTAAAAAAATCCACCTTTCTGTATCTGCAATGATAGAATACTTTGCCATACGCTTTAGTTTTTTACCAAATAATTGTTCATAAACCCCACCCCCCTTTTTCAAGTTTTTACATTATAAGTTGCCTCACCCAATTAAATGTACAAATATATCTTAAGGTCAAGGTGTTCCCAGATGCTTCAAAAATTTGTATCTTGCCTGCTGGATAATGACAACTACGTACATGTATAATTATAAATTATATCCGATAGATCTGCTTAAACCACTATACTCATACTTGCTGGGACAGCGAATAATTACGGCTACATTAATGTTTCATTAAATTATCATATAACTATCATTAAAACAAACAGTAAACGAAAATTATACTTACTTTGCACTGCTTAGAGCAACTGTTAACTGGTTGTGGTAATCAAACTGGCGCAAATAAATTCGAAACGTCGGCCTCATACGCATGCGCCAATCGGAAAAACATATCTGTTTCGCGTTATTGAAATATTGTATCGCAATTTGAAGATTAATTTATATATGCAACAGTAATCATTGAATTTATTAAAAAAACATCAGTAAACCAATATAAATAAAAAGTGAAAATTAAAGCAAAAAGGACTATACAAAACTGGTTCAATCTCATCTTAAATAAAAATTTCGGTCGACACTTAAAGTCATCAACCTTAAATAAACCTTTTATCAACGTTTTATTTTCAAGCAATTAAAGCATGGAAAGCATCAACCTAAACTCAATGTTGATTCAACGTTGACAGTTCAACGTTGATATTTTTAACCACATATCAACGTTGATAGGATTGACGTTGATATAGACTGGTACCCGGCCGTTATTGAAATTCTTGACAATAATATTTGTATATTCCGAAGGCATACTGAATATTTTACGGAGGGAACCAACCTAACGTTGATACAACGTTGGTTTTACGTTGATCAACGCTACAACCAAATTTCAACATATTTTCAACGTTGGTTCAACGTTGTGTGCCTGCTGGGATACTTGTTCAAAATTTCACTGCATTGACTTAAAAAAACTAAACAAAACATTTAGATCGATACGAGAATGTTGTTTCGATCAATCAACTGATTATAATGTATATTTGTAAGTGAACTTAATGTCTTTCATTCTTTCATTGTACATTCTGTCAAATTCTTCATTTTCTGCGACAGTAAAATGGTTCTTCCAGTCTCCAACTTCACCTGCAATAACAAAACACAAATAGCAACGTACCAATATATATCGACCAGATATCTATTGCTCGATAATTATACTTAGCAACGCGACTAAAATGTGTTATGGGCTGACTCACGCATGGACTCAAAACTAGTATACCTCCTTCACTGGAGCGGATATTATAAGTTATCTACGTTCATATCCGTAAATATGGATATTTTAACACCCTGAAGTATCCAAGTACACCTGAGGCGAAGCCGAAGTGTGTACAGGGTACTGAAGGGTGTTAAAATATCCATATCTACGAATATGAACGTAGATAACGAATTTATCCCCGGTCTTAGTCCAAATCTTGCGATTTTTAGAGAAATTCAACCACAAAATGTAACGTGAAAGCAACGTTTTTTTTTCATTTTTTAAAAATCTTTTATTGAAGTTTGGGAATTTGACATATTTTTAACGGGGTGTAGGGTAACCCTACAGGTAGTCAAATATAAGACGTTTTTAATCCAGAGACAGAGAAACAGGAATGGGTCGAATTTGGCGCTCAATGTTGTGAGAGTTACATCATAGACAGTGTGACGTCAACGTGGGTCATTTGCATAGCTAGGTCAGTAGTCCCATTCATTGACAGTGTGTGCATTTACTAAAATGAGTGCAAATGATCGACATAATAAGATAAAATCGTTAGTTGATTAAATATTTAATTACAGACATCATGGATAATCTACAGAATTCGATATTTTACAAGGAACAACCATGGAACTAAAGAAAACGCGCGTGATGTTCCCCGTTGTAATGGGTAGCAACGTCCGGGTATATGGGTTAGCAACACCCAGGGGCTATGGGTTTTGTAACGACATGCGTTAACCAATCAAAATCATAGAAATATACTAAGCCGGGGATAAGGATATTTGTCCTCGTAGGCCGAGTGGTCTACTATAAATAGTTCATCTTCATTATAACTACTGTAAACATTGAGTTTATAATATAAGTTCGAACCCCGCACGTGACAATCGCGTTCGATTCCAATCTTTAGCGACTTTATTTGTCAAAACGAGGCTTTACCTGTTCTAAATCATATTTGCACAGCGTGGCAGTCATTCCCACCCTAATATCCCGATCCAATTTACTGGTTGTTGGTGTTTAATGCCACTTTTAGCATTATTTGTGGATTATTTGTGCAGGAAGCCGTAGTGCCGGAGAGAACTATCGGCTTCGGCAGGAAAACTGACTTTTGACAATTAAGATTACAGTCAAACGCACCTGCCACGTACGGGGTTTGACCTCACTACCTCAATGTTGACAGACTAATGACGCAGTAGATGAACAACTTCTTATAGCAATTATTGCACAAATTTCAAAATATCGTCTACAATATAACACATTTTCTTCATTAGAAAAAACTCATCAGTTCCTTATATTCTATCTCTTTCTGATCTTTCATTCAGGCCATACAATCCAATGAATAGAAAGCTTATACAGAATACAACAAACATATCAAGGTGTAAAGTGGCTGTGCAGTCAAATTGTCCGACTGAAGACGAAAATTGATACAGTAGAAAATATAGTTCGCAGAGGTCTGGTCACCATTCAAACACGCAAATGAAATCCTAAGTATTAATTATTAAGTCATTCAGCAATTATAATAAGACAAGCAAACATCTGCACAAAAAAAAAACTATTCGGCAAAACCTGTTTTCACACTTTCTCACAAATCCATACAATGAAACAAACAAATAAAATTACAATTTACTAACAAAATTTTTATTTTTGTTTTTTTTTTCACGGTATTCCTTGGCTAACTTCATAAGTTAGTCCGAGATTACTCTGACGTCCAACGGCTGTTTTGTCAGACAAACTTGGACCGTGGGACGTCCCATATCAAAAAGTGGATATTTGCCTGTCCAAAATGGATGCGCCGCTTCGTTGCTTCTGTAGGTGAAACTTACATAAATGAAGAGATAAAAGACAAATGAACAAATTGAGGTCCGATTTATATGGATCCAAGACCGTCAGTCGGCTCCAGAAGCAACGAAGCGGCGCATCCATTTTGGACGGGCAAATACCCACTTTTTGATATGGGACGAGCTCTGACGTCCCACGATCCGAGCTTGTCTGGCAAAACAGCCGTTGGACGTCAGAGTAATTTCGGACTATTCATAAGTCATCAGTTGTGTGGTTTGTACATCTTAAAAATTCCCAGACAACACTTTTAAGACCACTTAGCAATCGAGGACCCTAGGAAAGCATTGACTGAAACAGACTATTACAAACGCATTACTGAGTTTAAGATTTATCTCTCCTTACAACTAGCTTTAAACAATCTGTACATTTTGTATATACTGTTACTTGTTTTACCTTTTTTATATATAAATGTAAATGCTTGTTTTGGAACACCCTCAATAGCAGCTACTTTTGCGTTATCAGCTTTCTTCAGATTATCAAAGCAACATTTATCAACAACTTGTTGTATAAAGTCGTCAGCCCTGTTTATACCTAAATACTCTACGATTTTCTTCACTTCATCAACTGGGTTCTTAATACAAAAAAAAATCGAATCATTAGTTATATACACATACATGTACACACAATTTGTTATATACAAATACATGTACACACCATTTGCTATGTACGCATACATTTACATAGCATTTGTTATATACACGTACACATGTACGTGTATATAACAAATGATATGTAAATGTACACACCATGTGTTATATACACATACATGTACACACCATTTATTATATACACATACATGTGCACACCATTTGTTATATACACATATATGTACACACCATTTGTTATATACACATACATTTACACACCATGTGTTATATACACATACATGTACATCATTTGTTATATACGCATACATGTACACACCATATGCAAGTATTGATCGAAGGTCGATATTTGGGAAAAATAATATTATTTCGAATTGAAATAATCACCCTTGTAAACTTTTCAAATGTTACGCAGGTCTTAAAATTGAAACAGCAGAGTCAATTTCTTCTCTTTTTTTGTTGTATGTTTTTAATCTTCAATTGTAAAATAATTCATCGTTATCAAATAACATAGACAATTTGTAGTGGAAATTAACAATATCAATGCATGTTCGGTGAACTATTCTTTCTGTTTTAATGTTTGATTCGCAAGATTACAAAAAAGGTTCCCTAACAGAGGGCGCAATTCATTACCAAAATAAATGGGGCATGTAACCATATAACACTATCAAGGGAAATAAAGTGACGCTACCCAAATTCGTACTTGATTTGATTTTTGTGGTAATAGACATTGTGTATAAGATTCATAACATTTGGTTGAGGCAAACTAAAGTTATAGAACGGGAACCAATTTCGGGACGCACGGACGTATGGACACACTGACGGACAAGGGTAAAACTTAATGCTGCCTCCGATATGGCGAGGGTCTAAAAATGCCGACTACTTGTTGAGTTGTTGTTTTTACATCTACTTATTTATCTGTACAAAAAAAAAGTGTATTCAAACCGATTTCATATCTTCGTAGTACACGTTGTGTATTGGTAAATCGGTTTGGTCATATAACATTTCTTGTAGTTCCTTTGTATAATAAAACCAGTTGTGGTTTGTGTCTGTTTCTGAAAAAAAAATAATTAAAAGATTATTTAACAAAATTTACTTGTAAACAAATGACACAGTTGCAGAATTTGTTCGAATCCCGCACGTGCCAGGAGCGTTCGACTCCGGCGGGTGATCCTATCTAAATTGCCTAAGATTATATAAAGATCGGTTCTCTCTTAGAATGCCGGCTTCCTGTACAAAGAAAACCTGGAAGTTACGATATAGACAAGAGTGTTAAAGTGGTGTTAAACACCGATATTTAATCAATTAATATGTTGTCAAAAGGCTCTCAAACACAAACGCGGTAACATGATTTGTCAATTCGTTATATATTTTTTTTTCAGGTAATAGAGATGTCTCAATATTTCCTTGTTATTTAGACATATCGTTAGAGCTCATCACGCTTGTTCATATTGAGATAAACATTTTTTTACAAAACACTCATAGATGTTTGTACATTATATTTAGGATCTAATAAATGAAGGCAATTTCCAGGGAAGAACTCCGCATTCAATCGTTAAATGCAGGACTTCGGGAAAGTTCGGATAGCCGACGATACGGCTTAATTTGAGATGTTTGCTGACTGCCATTTTAAATGTAAACAATGTCACAAATGAAAGGCAACATAAGTATACCCAATCCTAATATACCCATTTCCAATATACACATACATGAATCTACATGAACGATGGAATCACTTAAACTCCAAATAAGACGGGGTTACGTTTTGAGAGTAACGTATATTGATATCAACCGCCATGCGAATCCGATCTCGGTCAAAAAGTAACAATTTGGAAAAGGAAACATTCCGGGCCTTTTATAGTTTACTTTTTGATATGGCTTTGCTCATTGTTGAAAGCCGTACAGTGACCTATGGTTGTTAACTTCTATTTCATTTGGTTTGTGGTAGAGAGTTGTATCATGCGCAATCATACCACATCTTCTTATTTGAACATTCGGTCAATTCACAGGACATGTAAATTATTAATGATAAAGATCTCACCTTGTTTCAGCCATGATGGCAGAAATTCACTAAATGTAGTTTCAGCATCAAACGACCCAAAAGCCTTCAAGTGGTAAAACAAAGACACAAGTGTATCTTTTTGGTTTCTCTGAACAACAATAATTTTACACTTCTTTTCAGTAGCTTGCTTATAATATGATGTAAAAGGAGATGCGAATTGAAGACACTAGGTCTCGGCATGTCTTGGAACTCGTCAGGATAATGAAATTCTAGCTGTCTTCTTGCTTTCGACATCTTCTCGTATTCTGTTGAACCTTTCAATAGCATGTTAACAATCTCCCATGTCCAATGGGTTCCTGTCAAGAGTTAGAATACAATGTGTACATGTATATATAAATTTCTACATCAAACAAATTATGTTTGTTTTTCAATCACTGTTAACACACAGATATATATTTCGCCTGTGTCTAAGAAAAATGTCATCATCAACTTTAACAATTGTTGAAGCCAACAACGACGACACACTAAACAGCACGCCTTAGTCCCACTTCTGCAACTATTTTCGCGAGACATTATCCAATATTGTTTTGTTCTTCAACGATATCTTGTTATTGGTAAGAATCAGCAAAAAGTAGAGAAACACGTGGGTTTTGATACCTTTCGTTTGCTGAAGTCTGTAGGGTTGCCTCTATATTTCTATATTTCCTTAGGTAATGTGTATCTTTTGGATGTTGCTTCATCGTTGTATAATGTCAGAGATGTAATGAGACGAAAATAAATAATGTATAATAGTCAACAACCTATAAGTCGTGTTGTGATTTTGCTGTCTTTTTGCCTCATTGACGGATATTCCACATCCATTATTGATCAAATATCTTTCACTTGTAGATCACTTTTATGTTTCACGATAAAACTGAGAATGGAAACGAGGAATGTGTCAAAAAACACACAACCCGATCAAGAGCAGAAAACAGCAGAAGGCCACCAATGTGTCTTTAACGCAGTGAGAAAAACCAGTACACGCCGGCAAGCTTCAGCTGGCCTATAAACAATAATGTATAATACTAGTTAAACGAAATGGACGCCACACTAAACTCCGAAACATACAAATAACCAAAATTAAATAAACACACAAGACTAACAATGGCTACCGGTTCCTGAAATTTGTAATTTATAAAGTTTATACTGAATTTTTCGTCATAAAAAGAACGATAGATATATAACTTTTCAATTAAGTAATAATTAATTATAAACTACCTGTTTTAGCATGTGCAATTATAAAAACATCGTCCTCATAAACTGGCATCTCCAGTAAAAGGGGCAGGACTTCCCGGATGTCAGGTAATAAACTGCTGTCCTTTGATCCTGGAACTAACTGTTGGATAGTATCTCCTACTTGAATGGACTTTACTGTGTTTTTTGGTGTTATGGCATACTCAATCAGTGTGTCTTTCTCTGTTATTGGCCCTGAATAATTAAGTAAAAAAACATTTGTATTCAATATCTTAATATAATTCTAATAAATAACGAAATGAAATAAAATACAGTACGGAATAAATAACGAAATACAAGGAACAACTACGTTGAAAGTCAAACTTGTTACCCTTGGTCTAAAAAATCGTGTGATATAGATTTTCGTGCGCACACTCTGTGTCTGTAACAACCCAATCGGCTAAACTGGGCAGATTCCGGTACCTACATTTAGATTGTATAATATGATGAGGTGTGGCGAATGTGAACTAACCTTCATTAATACAAAACGTTTGAGAGCACACAAAAAAGGCGGAACTAAACAGTTAACACCAAAGACCTGTCTACAACACCAAATGTTCATATTGACCTTCAGCATGATCCTTGTTCAAATTCAAATCCCTACGGAAACGTTTTCAAATGATCTATATGTATGTTGAAAGAAATAGTTACAGTCAAACTATGAGTCTCAGAATAAGACACAAACGAGACCAGAATACCAATGAAACAGGTGTCTAATCAATCATTAGGAGCTTAGAAACTTCCGTTCAAGTCTGACACATGTTTTATATATTGTTTGTTTGGGACATGGCATAAGATAATGTTGTCGTGTTCTTTACATGCCGTTTTTCGAATGACACTTTAGTGACGTGATTTTTCTTGTTTTTATGGAGGCATTGTTAGTCCATTGATCGAAATTAAAACGAGAGAGGGTTATGATATAAACAAAACTAGTAAACTAGTTAACTCTGCCATATATACTTGTGTCTGTCCCAAGTCAGTTACTTATAGTTTGACTCACGGTTTTCGTGTGTCCGCTTTTTTGTTGTTGGTGGTGTTACATGGGACATTTGATGGCACATATTTGTTATTTCGGTTTTATTTATTGAATGTTAATGACTTGGGATGATTGCTATATTGTACAGACAACTTTTTTTCTGTCAAAGCTGAGAATGTTACTTCGATATATATACACAGATTGATTAACGAAGATTTGAATAATCAGGTTGCTTACTTCCGTATGGGGCATGAATAGTGCATCATAAATACGGAACAGATTCAATATTTTATAGTCAAATGGATGAAAGATTCAGTTTTTCAATAGTAAATATAAAAAAGAAGATGTGGTATGATTGCCAATGAGACAACTTTCCACAAGAGACCAAATGACACAGAAATTAACAACTATAGGTCACCGTACGGCCTTCAACAATGAGCAAAGCCCATACCACACAGTCAGCTATAAAAGGCCCCGAAATGACAATGTAAAACAAATAAAACGAGAAAACCAACGGCCTAATTTATGTACAAAAAATGAACGAAAAACAAATATGTAACACATAAACAAACGACAACCACTGAATTACAGGCTCCTGACTTGGGACAGGCACATACATACAGAATGTGGCGGGGTTAAATATGTAAGAGGGATCCCAACCTCCCCTAACCTGGGACAATGGTGTAAGTAAGTATATCACAAATGATGAATACTGTATCTACAGTCAGTTTAGGATGTACATAATACTACAGGGAGATAACACTGTAAAAGTCAGCTGAACGTTTTAATCACGTTCTATTGGTAAGGAAATATTAAGCTTCTCTATTAAGCTGATCAAAATTAGTGTTTGTCAAACAACTATATATCCAATGAAATTCTTCCAATAACGTTTTTTGAAATTTTTGTTTTTTTGTCAAAAGGTCAAAGTAAATTGTTTGTCAAAATTGTATGAAAATTAAACGAGCCAGATTAATTTTAGTAAGAGTGTTTGGTGCCACCTTAAGCGGTAAAATATCTCTGAATCTTTTTTCTTTTAAGTTATGAAATGACTAAAAAATCAGAATAACATTGTATAAATAGTTCTTTCCTTTGTTTTCATTTTGAGGTACGATTCGACGTCTAACAAGTAACCACCTTTATAATAGAAGAACTCAGCAAGGGTTTTTTTTTTTTTTTTTCTGAAAAGGATGTTTCATATTTGTTTATACCGTAAAATCTTTGGAACAATCATGTTCTCCCCTCTTATGTTTATTTTGTTTCATTGGAGCTTAACTTCTAGGATAAAAACAAGATGGAATTGGTTCTTTTAATTTTATGATCTGTTTATCTATAAAACAAAAACAAAAGAGGTTGATATTTTAATTTTAAGATCTGGTGTTTCCGTCTTCTAGAATAAAAACAAAAGGATTTTGATTCTGTTAATTTTAAGATCTGGTTTCGATTAAGATCGGATTACATTTACGTACCTATTTTATATCGGCCTACTGGTGGAGCGGCCATGTTTCTCTAAAACGACCTACATTTACGTACCTATGTTTATATCGAACTACTGCACTACAAAAGTCTAAAAGTCTGAAAAGACCAGTTTTGTCTTGATTTGCATGAACTTTTACTCGACATTCTCCAAAAGTATGACTCGTGTCTTAATTTTTCTTGACAAATTCTCATTTATATTAAATTTGTATGAAATTTATTCGACATATTCTCGACATTCTGAATATGGTCTTAAAATTTCTTGACAAATTCTTGACATTTGAATACTGTCTTGATATTTCTCGACATATTCTCGACATTCTTATTTTTCTCAGTATGGCTTGACACATTCTGAACATTTTGAATTGTGTCTTAAATTTACTTGACAGTTCTGAGTTTTACAAATCATGACCAATATTCATGATATAACTTTAATCTTTATTTCTCTTTATATGATATACTGTTGTTCCAAGTTACACTTCTTACAACAAAAATAAAAGTTGGGCATGTAAAATAATTGAAAATTTGGGTATATAAATATTTTTACAAATGCAAATATGGCTATGAAATCTAAAGTATAAAATAATTCAAATGAGGGTGTGTTGATATAAAACAATTTGAATGTGGGTTTTAAATAATTACAAATTTTGATTCCTAAATCTTATAAATTAAATGATTAAAACCAATCATACTGTAGACATATTTCATTCTACATTCATAATATTCAATGTTGATATGGTAAATAATTATTATACCAAAATGTGGTTTATATAAATAGCAAATTATGATGATATACAAATCATTCATTTAACAGAAGAAAAATTTGTGTAATGTCATCTGTTGGAATATATATATTAAGTATTACACATGGACAGGATGTTCCCCATAAAATTAAGGTATTCCACACCCAAGAGTACACGCAACTGTCAAATAGAAATTACTGCTTCACCTGTAATCAGCCATACAACTTATCAGTTGACCGAACATGCCACTACAATTTAAAAGTTTGTTGATAGATGAAAATGAAAATCATCATTTTGATGAAAAAATTGAATTAAAATGGATTTTTTCATCAAAATTATGAAGTTAATTATTTAATATAAAAACAAATTGAATAATTCCCAAATATGAAAAGAAAATTATTATCAACTCCAGGAATAATAAAAAATGTATTTATAATGGGTTCCATCAATGATTTCTATAGAAATAATTGGTCTTATGAAATGGATCTCAAACAGACATGCACAATATAGTTCTAAACATTCGTTTTATTTTCAGGAAGGAGTTATCACAAATATTTATTTTTGATAAAAATTATAAAATTCAACACAAAATTTGAATAAAAATGTTTTTGGGTTGTTCTAAAAATGAATAAGGTTTTGAATCAAGATGGGAACAAATTCTTTGACCTAAACAAAAGCCCCCTCTTTTTTATCCACATAAACCCAAAAGATGAATTGTGGGGTTGTGGGGTCCAAAAGAGACACATGGTCACATTTAAAACTGCATATAAGACACCTATTTTAGTAAAGCAAATTTGACTGGCAGTTTTGCGAACAGCAAAAATCTAAATGCTGTTTGTTAGTAACTTTGACTTATATTCCAAGTGAAAACAGTTAATTAAATGTTTAATTAAAATAAATCAAAATTAAACTACATGGGGAATTATTCAGGGTATTCCAACTTAGTTGCACCAAAAGGGTATCTTACTATACCAAATTGATCCTTGATTCTTCAAAGTTTAGTTTAGCCATAATAAAAGGAGTAAATAACAGCAATAGAATGTCATAAACAGTGCAGAATAAGTCTGTTCACATTTCAGGCCAAATTTATACTGTTGAGATAGTGTCAAGACATATTTAAGACTGTCAAGAATGTGTCGAGACATATTCAGACATTATTTAGAATGTCAAGAATATGTCGAGACATATTCAGACATTATTAAGAATGTCAAGAATATGTCAAGACAGATCGAGACAAATTTAAGACAGTCAAGAATTGGTCGAGACTTATCCAGACTCTTATCAGATGATACAGGAAGTGTCGAGAAATTTTAAGACAATGTTCATACTGTCAAGACACTTGTCAAGAAAAATCAAGAACCTTCTTAGACAAATTCATACTATGTCAAGAATTTTAAAAAGTATTTAGACAAATTAAGAATGTCGAGTAAAATTCATGCAAATTCAGACAAAACTGGTCTTTTCAGACTTTTGACTTTTGTAGTGCTGGTGGAGCGGCCATGTTTCTCTAAAACGACCTACATTTACGTACCTATGTTTATATCGACCTACTGGTGGAGCGGCCATGTTTCTCTATAACGATCTACATTAACATACCTTTTTTATATCGACCGACTGGTGGAACGGCCATGTTTCTCTATAACAACCTACATTTACGTACCTATTTTATATAGAACTACTGGTGGAGCGGCCTTGTTTCTCTATAAAGATCTACATTAACATAGATATAAGAAGATGTGGTATGAGTGCCAATGAGACAACTCTCCATCCAAGTGAAAATTTATAAAAGTAATCCATTATAGGTCAAAGTACGGTCTTCAACATACCTTTTCATATCGACCTACTAGTGGAGCGGCCATGTTTCTCTATAACGACCTACATTTACGTACCTATTTTAAATCGACCTACTGGTAGAGCGGCCATCTTTCTGTATAACGACAAACATTAACATACTTTTTATATTGACCTACTGGTGGAGCGGCCATGTTTCTCTATAATGACCTATATTTACGTACCTATTTTATATCGACCTACTGGTAGAGCGGCCATCTTTCTGTATAACGACCAACATTAACATACCTTTTTTATATTGACCTACTGGTGGAGCGGCCATGTTTCTCTATAATGACCTATATTTACGTAACTATTTTATATCGACCTACTGGTTGAGAGGCCATGTTTGTCTATAGCGACCTACATTTACGTACCTATTTCATATCGACCTACTAGTTGAGCGGCCATGTTTGTCTATAACGACCTCCATTTACGTACCTATTTTATATCGACCTTTTGGTGAAACGGTCATGTTTCTCTATAACGACCTACAATAAGATACATTTTTTATATCAAGCTACTGGTGGAGCAGCCATGTTTCTCTATAACGACCTACATTTACGTACCTTTTTTATATCGACCTACTGGTGGAGCGGGCATGTTTCTTCATAACGACCTGCATTTACGTACCTATTTTATATCGACCTACTGATTGAGAGGCCATGTTTGTCTATAACGACCTACATTTACGTACCTATTTGATATCGACCTACTAGTGGAGAGGCTATGTTTGTTTATAACGACCTACATTTACGTACTTATTTTATATCGACCTACTGGTCGAGAGGCCATGTTTATCTATAACGATCTACGCCAACATACCTTTTTTATATCGACCTTCTGGTGGAGAGGCCATGTTCCTCTTTAACAATCGACATTTACGTACCTATTTGATATCGAACTACTGGTGGAATGGCCATATTTCTCCACAACGACCTACATTTACGTACTTATTTTATATCGACCTACTGGTGGAGAGGCCATGTTTGTCTATATCGACCTATATTTACGTACCTATTTTATATCGACCTACTGGTGGAGAGGTCATGTTTGTCTATGACGACCTACATTTACGTACTTATTTTATATCGACCTTCCGGTGAACCGGCCATGTTTCTCTATAACGACCTACATTAACATACCTTTTTTATATCGAACTACTGGTAGAGCGGACAAGCTTCTCTATAACAACCTACATTTACGTACCTTTTTTATATCGACCTACTGGTGGAGCGGTCTTGTTTCTCTATAAAGATCTACATTAACATACTTTTTTTATATCGAACTACTGGTAGAGCGGACAAGCTTCTCTATAACAACCTACATTTACGTACCTATTTTATATCGAACTACTGGTGGAGCGGCCTTGTTTCTGTATAACGACCTATATTAACATTCCTTTTTTTATCGACCTACTGCAGCTGGTGGAGCAGCCATATTTCTCTATAACGACCTACATTTACGTGCCTATTTCCTATCGACTTACTGGTGGAACGGCCATGTTTCTCTATAACGACCTACATTTACGTACCTATTTCGTATCTACCTTCTTGTAAAGCGTCCATGTTTCTCTATAACGACCTACATTTAAGTACCATTTTTAAATTGAGCTCCTGGTGAAGCGGCCATGTTTCTCTATAACTACCTACATTAACATACTTTTTTTATATCGACCTTCTGGTGGAGCGGCCATGTTTCTCTATAACGACCTATATTTATGTACCTATTTTATATCTACCTACTGGTGGAGCGGCCATGTTTCTCTATAACGACCTACATTTACGTACCTATTTTATATCGACTTACTGGTGGAGCGGCCATGTTTCTCTATAACGACCTACATTTACGTACCTATTGTATATCGACTAACTGGTGGACAGGACATGTTTGTCTATAACGACCTATATTTACGTACCTATTTCATATCGACCTACTGGTGGCGAGGCCATGTTTGTCTATTACGACCTACATTGATGTACCTATTTTATACCGACCTACTAGTTGAGCGGCCATTTTTGTCTATAACGATCTATATTTACGTATCTATTTCATATCGACCTACTAGTGGAGCGGTCATGTTTCTCTATAACGACCTACATTTACGTACCTATTTTATATCGACATACTGGTGGAGCGGCCATGTTTCTCTATAACGACCTACATTTACGTACCTATTGTATATCGACTTACTGATGGAGAGGACATGTTTGTCTATAACGACCTTCATTTACGTAGCTATTTCATATCGACCTACTGGTGGAGAGGCCATGTTTGTCTATAACGACGTACATTTATGTACCTATTTTATATCAACCTTCTGGTGAAGCGGCCATGTTTCTTTATAACGACATACATTTACGTACCTATTTTATATCGACCTTCTGGTGAAGCGGCCATGTTTCTCTATAACGACCTACATTAGTATACCTTTTTTGTATCGAACTACTGGTGGAGCGGCCATGTTTCTCTATAACGATCTACATTTACGTACCTTTTTTATATCGACCTACTGGTGGAGCGGCCATGTTTGTCTATAACGACCTACATTAACATACCTTTTTTATGTCGACCTACTGGTACTTTCAGTACCAAAACAAATTAGTAAATGGTTTTTGGTGTGATGTGTCAGTTGTTGAAATTGTAACATTGTGATTTATTTTTTAGATTTACACTGGGTTTCTACAAAAGACTTTATTTTTTTGAATTCAAAATGCAGTTTTCAAAATTTGTGATTAAATGTAAAAAGCTAAGATTGTTTTCATTTGTATGTATTTAGGATGTATAAAAAGGATTTTCAATAGAATATTGAATGAATGGAGTTTGAACAACCATTTTATAAAAGAACCCTGTAAATTTTTACTCGCTGGTTTGTTATAAAAACGACCAAAAAAACACATGACAGTCACATGCCTTGACATCCGGTGTCTGAGAGGCAAACGACATATCTGTACTTCATGTAACCCTGAAAAATTTTTCTCAACAACTTTTCTAGTGATGCATTTTTTACTTTAAATAAAAATGGCTAAACATGTCAGTTTTATTAAATTTGTTCTAACGTCTTTTAAAGCGACTTTGAATATGTTTTAAATTTGTCAAGTTGAAGTGTTGTTGTTGTTTCAAATATAAAAACCGAAAAAACATGTCATAATACACGCGTGTGCAATTGAAATTGAGGAAATGTGGATGATACGAAAATATATGACATACGAAAACATATGACATGACGATATAGATTGTACATATAGGCAGGGTCTCGGTACCATAGAAATTTTTGGAGCCCTTGTAACTACAAGAACAATTAGACTTTCATGTATCAAAGACAAAAGAAAACAATGTATGTTTGATAGATAATAACATTATCCATGCACCTGACCTCATTGTTTGTACCATGTATGCAAGTGGTTCCTATTACATTTACTCGAACCAAATCCTTATTGTAAAAAATATATATTTTTCAATCTTTTTGAACACTAAGAATTTCTACCCAATGGCATCAACAGCCTTAGACTTAAAGTATTTGGAACTACTTTATGGAATACCTCTCTAATGCTCTTCAACATCGTTTTTCATTTAACCTGACAACTGTTTTGATTGATTGATTGGTGTTAAACGCCACTTTCAACACTATTGAGCTATTCGTGGTGGTCAGTTTTAATTGGTGGAGGAAGCCGGAGTGCCCGGGGAGAACCATCAACAATAGGAAGGAAAACTGACAATCCTAGTCAAATAAGATTGGAGTAGAGTGCGCTTGCCCCGTGCGGGATTAGATCTCACAACCTAAATGTTGACTAGCTAGTGTTAGAGTAGTTCGACTACTAAGACCACGCGGCCAACGAGTCTTCTCAATTGTTTTGTTTTAGGCGAGATTGATGACGTGTTTATAACCCTGATTATTTGATTTATATGTTTACAACTACTATTTTCCTCCGACAAAACAAGCTTGTCTTTTATATTGCTATTTTGTAAAAAAAAAGAAATCAGGAATTACGCATTGAATAAATGATGAATAAAAAAATCATATTTTGAACATGCATGAACAGTAAAAAAAAACATAGACTTTTCTTTGTTTTATTGTATGAAACCTGAAATTCAATATTTGTTCAAAACTTTACTACATTGATTTAAAAAAGTAAATCGAATCCTTTAGAAAGATGTGAGAATGTTGTATTGATCAATCGACTGTTTATAATGTATATTTGTAAGTGAACTTAATGTCTTTCATTCTTTCATTGTAAATTCTGTCAAATTTTTCATTTTCAGCAACAGTAAAATGGTTCTTCCAGTCTCCAACTTCACCTGCAATTACAAAATTTAAATAGCAATGTACCAATATAAATTTATCAGATACCTATTGCTTCATTGCTTGTTAATTATACTTAGCAACGCGATTAAAATGAGATATGTGCTGACTCACTCATGGACATAAAACTAATAAATAATTTCGGCACAATAAAACGCCCTTCTTTAACATGGGGTATGGGGGTATAGTAAGCTGAGTGATCTAAGTAGTTTATCTTAATTATCAAATCACTAGCGGGTTAACACTGTTATATCGAACCCTATACGTGGCAAGTGCGTTTGACTCCAATCTAGATAGACTAGGAATAAAAAGGATTGTCAGTTTTCCTGCCGAATGTCGGTGGTTCTCCCAGAGAACTTGGTCTACCCCCGGTTAATAAAGAGCTGCGCAATGAACGCATGATACACACATCGGTTTTTCAAATTAAGAGTAAAGATCCATAACTCCTCAATGTCATATCAGAAATTTATAAAAACTAAAGGGAGGTTATATTAATAGAAATAAACCAATTACCAACGTTTCATGAAAACTGCTCATAGAACTTTTGGGTCGGACGGACGGACGGATAACGGTATACCATAACACGATCAGTATAAAACCTGACTTCATGATATAACCAAGAATGTTGAAAGTGGCGTTAAAAAAGACCAAAAATTATTTATTGGATCGGGATATAACGATTTTAATTGTTGTCACACTGTGCATGCGCAAACACAATTTAAGAGAACCGTGTATATCGTAGTTTCTGTAAAAAGCTGTAAACAAAACATGTATTGTGTGCATTAATTAAAATGATCAGTGATTAACGATGAAATTAAAATGCTAGATATATCAATGAAATTGTAAAAAATGGGATATTACGAAATCCAAGTTATGTTTAAAACGTTGAAAACAATTATCATAAAGTTCACAAAAATTAGTTTTACAAATGACTTAAAACGGCGTATTTAAAGTGCATAGAAATTGGTTATTTCATCTGTTAATAACAGGTGGAAACATTAAGGGAGCATGCAGAAAACGGAAGTCGGAAAACATACGACCATGACAAACGAAAGAAGACGAACAAAGATCAGCCTTTTAAAATCAACCCGAACAATGCATGATCATGATTGAAGGACATAAATGATAATTTTCAATTGAATACATGAGAGAACAGAAGGGTTATGGCCACCATGTGTAACATATAATTTCAATTTATCATGCAATTTGTTCCTATTTGTTTCGTTTTACTTGCTCTTATGCAGAGCTGTCAAATCAAAGCATGCTTTTATGGCACAATCCTAGATTATGAGTGCATGTATCAAAACATATTTGAAAAAAGGAAGATGTGTGGTATACTTTAGATTACAGGCGAGCGGATTGGTTTTCGCTGCATAAATATGTCTTGAAACGGAATTTGGCAGAAGATGCCAAAGGCACAATGAAACTCCATTAGTAAAAGAAAAAACCGACAAAACCATGGCAAAAATCGACTAAAAGAAAAAAGCAGACTACATAACTGTACACAGAAAGATTAAAACTGAGCAACATGAACCAAATCAAAACATTTTGCGTTTTATTTTACTTTTGTTTATTAAAAAAACTTAACACGTAAATATGATAGAAATAGCTGACGTGTTTATGACAACATTTGTACTTAAACAGTAGTCATTGAAAGTAATAGCTGGGAGATTTATATTTGAAAATTTGTATGATTGTTGTACAGAAGCTGTTGGCCCTTTCTGATATACCCACGTTCACATTAGTTCATCTTGGAAAAGTATTGATCAATCCTAATATATAACAATGAGTTGTCTGTTAAATCTCTAAGAATCCTGCTTGTTCTGACATTTCACATATTTGTATTTGTTGTCTTTTACTCTTTAAACTGGTTCCCTGCCCTCTAAATGTTTGGCTCAGCAAACAGGGGTTACTAAGATACCTGTATGCTGCAAAGGAGAGAAACAGCCTATTCGTCCTTTGCGGACTTATGATTTTTTCGCTAGTATACGTCATCATATAACAAGAACCACCAAACAATAATGAACGGCACAACATACTGCAAAGACCATGAAGACCTGACTCTTTCAAATACATAATCAGACTTACAAACACAATCAAACAACAATGAAGATGAAATTGAGAATGGAAACGGAGAGCCTATTTATACATGTTTACAACATCCACCTATTTTATTCAGTCCGGTATAATTCATTTCATGTAAGTTTAACTTTAAGTGACCTTAAGTTATTATAGTGACTATCGGCTAATATTGTACAATATCAACTTACAGAATACACAAAAATCTATACATATTGCAAAACATGTTCTTTGAACATACAAGGTTAGACAAGAATGTTAAGCAAATTCTAAAAGAGGTAGGCATAAAATGCCTTGATTTTAAATAATACTCCCTTTTCAAATGTCTACCTCCTTAAGAAACATAAATTATTTCACTTCTATGTTACACGAGTTCAAAGGAAGCATTGAGGGAACCAATCTATTAATAAACGAATCACTGAGTTTAAGATTAATCTCCTTTTGCACGACGCATTCAAACAATCTATACGTTTTGAATTTACTGTCAATAACTTAAATTACCTTTTCTATACATAAATGAAAATGCTTGCTTTGGGACTCCTTCTAGAGCAGCTACTTTGTTGTTATCAGCTTTCTTCAGATTATCAAAGCAACACTTATCCACAACTTGCTGTATAAAGTCGTCAGCTCTGTTGATACCTAAATACTCCACGATTTTCTTCACCTCATCAACTGGGTTCTAAATAAAACACAATCATTTGTATATACACATACACTATTTATACACATACTTGTACACACCATATGTAAGTTAAACACATACTTGTACACATCATATGTAAGTTATACACATACTTGTACTCACCATAATTATGCAAGTAGTGATCGAAAGTTGATATTTGGGAAAATTAATTATTTATTATTTATTTTTAAACTTTTCAAATGTTATGCAGGTCTTAAGAATTATTATGATACACCAGAGTGAATCTCTATTCCATTTTTTGTTGCTTTGGGTTTTTGATATTTAACTTCAGGAGCGTTCAATTAACAATATACATGGCAGGCATGTTCGGTTTAATAATATTTCTGCTTTAATGTTTGATTCGCAAGATTACAAAACGGTCGAGTGGGCTTTCGGTTTAGTATTTTTTTCTCTCTCTATTAACTACGTTGACGGAACTACTTTTTGTAACCAACGTAAACAAGATGGCGGCGATAACTCAACGTTAAAAATATTTATTTCATCGTTAAATTTTATAATAAACACAAAACATTCATTGAATGATAATAAGATATTTTTGAATTACTAAGGCTTTTCTACCTCAGGAATAGATTACCTTAACTGTATTTGGCAAAACTTTTAGGAATTTTTGGTCCTCAATGCTCTTCAACTTCGTAGTTTATTTGGCCTTTTTATCATGTTTTGATTCGAGCGTCACTGATGAGTCTTTTGTAGACGAAACGTGCGTCTGGCGTAAATATAAAATTTCAATCCTGGTATCTATAATGAGTTTATTTACAACCACTGGGTCGATGCTACTGCTGGTGGAGTTTTAATTCCCCGAGGGTATCACCAGCCCAGTAGTCAGCACTTCTGTGTTGACTTGAGTTATCATTGATATGTTCATTATTATAAATTAACTGTTAACAAAACATTGAATTTTTGAAATACTAAGGCTTTTCTACCTCAGGAATAGATTACCTTAGCTGTATTTGGCAAAACTTTTAGGAATTTTTGGTGCTCAATGCTCTTCAACTTCGTACTTTATTTGGCCTTTTTAACATTCTTTGATTCGAGCGTCACCGATGAGTCTTTTGTAGACGAAACGTGCGTCTGGCGTAAATATAAAATTTCAATCCTGGTATCTATGATGAGTTTATTTGCAGGTGTTTTTTTTTCTACAAATGTATTGTTATAGATTCAAATTAATCCTATAGTGTAAAATAATATTGCTCAGAAAACTTTCAGAGATAGAACAACTCACGCTCAGCCAAAAAAACAGAAGAATACAATTCATTACCAAAGGAATTCCAACTTCTTGTTGAGTTTTGTATTTTTACATCAAATAATTGACCGATAAAACAGGTGTATTCAAAATGCCTTACAGACTTCATATCTTCGTAGTACACGTTGTGTATTGGTAAATCGGTCTGGTCATATAACATTTCTTGTAGTTTCTTGGTATAATAAAACCAGTTGTGGTTTGTGTCTGTTTCTGAAAAAACAACATAATTAAAAGATTAGTATTTGAAAAAAAACAAGCATGATTATTGCATTGAATGTCAAAAGATACCAAGGGCCAATAATGAAATCAAAAGTTGAAAAAAACAAGAAGACGGGACATTATAACGTAGGCAACAGTACACAAAACACTACAAGGAACAACAATGTGTCCATATAGGGTATTTACCTGAAGATATCGGGATATGGGTATTTAGTCGGACCTTAACACGAATTTGTGATAATTTTACAAACCGGTACGGATAAAAATATAAACAATATAAAATGTTCAGGCTTTACTATAATCTGTATTTGTGTAAGTTGTGGCAAGCATACGGTCTGTATTGCGTCTTATACTATGAGAAGCAAATAATATGTAACTACTATATTATTTTATTGTGTAAAAACGTTAATTATGAGCTATGAAAGTCAAGTAGCTCGAGCATTTTTCTGAGTAAGTTTTAAAAAATTCAAAGAAATATTCTTTACTGTGGGTTAGCATTCATTAGTCGTCACTATCATATAGATTACCAACATTTGGTTATATTAATAATTTAGAATCTTCATTGAAGATGGAGCGCGAATGCGCAGTTAATTAATTATATTGATAAGTCATTTGTATGCAAGAGTGACATTCCTTTGTACTATGTTCCGATTCGAAAAAGTTCAGGTTATCAAAACGCATGTTAATAGACACATATAGTCATTCAACTGTCATGGATACACTGTTCTAAATTGTGTCTACATCATCTTACCTGCAACAGCATTGATCCTGCTACTTGTAAAAGCATTTGTTGCTTCAATATGGTGTATACTATTTTGTCAGAACTGAAAACTTAATTTATCTGCATCACTCGATCTCTAAAGCCAAATACATGAAAGAAGTGTACATGAAAGAAGTGAAGACCGTACTTTGACCTATAATGGTTTACTTTTATAAATTTTGACTCGGATGGAGAGTTGTCTCATTGGCACTCATACCACATCTTCTTATATCTATTAACATCCCCTAACAAACACACATACGCACACACACAAAATCAGAACACCATAGCCACCACTTTATTCAAACTAATGCCAAATGCTTGAGTGAAAAATTATAATTAGAACCTACATAAAACATTTTTTTTTTTTACTTTTTTGAAAAAGACTATAAAAAAACCGAATTATGTTATCTCCCCATAATGATAAAATATTGGGAAAATTAACCATAGTTATCTAACATGAATCACAGAGAGGGGCTAGTAAACAATTTTAAATTATAGCTTAATTAACGTTAAAACAATTTTCCTCTATAAAAGAATGTTAGTACGTTATTCAAAAATAATGACTTTGTTAGCTAAATCTACTTATTTTATTAGATATTATGAATTTTTATGACAATAGATAAACATGCTAGTACATAGTACACGGAGGAAGAAAAGTTGTTAAAAGTGAAAAGTTGCCATAGTGTCTTACCACATCTTCTCTGTTTATGAGAAAATTTAAGGCTTATAAGACAATGACCATTAACAAAAATGACATATTAATTAAACACATGACACAGTTGCAGAATTTGGTGGTTTGTTCTCTAAAAATTACCGGGTCCTGGAAGTAGCCAAGTGGTCTTAGTAGTATAGTTTACATTATGATTACGTTAATATCTAATCAATAAATATATCGTCAAAAACATGAAAAAGGCCTTCTTCTAGCACTGACGCGGTATCATGATTTGTTTATTCGATAAATATATTTTTCAAGCAATAAAGATGCATCGCGATCGATAATTCCTCGTTTAATTGATCATCACGCATGTTCATATTGATATGAACATTTGTTTTTTTACAAATACCCTATGACTGTTGTACATTATATCTAGGATCTCATAAATCAAGGCAATTTCCAAATAAGAACCCGGCAATCAATCGTTAATTCAGAATTTCGGGAAAGTTCGGATAGCCGAGGATCATGCTTCGGAATTTGTAATTTTATGACGTTTCCGGACGGTCATTTTAAAATTAAACAATGTCAAAAAGTAAAGGCAATAGTAGTATATCCAAACCTAGTATATACAAATTTCCGACATTCATGTACACAACAATATATATGAACCGAGGAAATCCGTTCTTATAATACGCTTGCATCAACTGTAATGTGAATCCAAACTCAGTCAAAATGTAACGATTTGAAAAAGGACAAACGGTAAATTAAAAGATGGTGCACATTTTTAATGATAAAGTTCTCACCAAGCTTCAACCATGATGACAGGAATTCACTAAATGTAGCTTCAGCATCAAACGACCCAAAAGCCTTCATGTGGTAAAACAAAGACACAACTGTATCTTTTGGATTTCTCTGAACCACAATAACTTTACACTTCTTTTCAATAGCCTGCTTCGGAATATGATGTAAGAGGAGATGTGAATTGAAGACACGAGGTCTCGGCATGTCTTTGAATTCGTCAGGGTAATGAAACTCTAGCTGTCTTCTTGCTTTTGACATCTTCTCGTAGTCTGTTGAACCTTTCATTAGCATGTTAACAATCTCCCATGTCCAATGGGTTCCTGTAAAGAGTATGAATTTATTATTTTGTCAGAAATCATGTTTGTGGTTTTTCTTGTTTGAATTGTTTCACATGTTATCATGTCGGGTTCTTTTATAGCTGATTATACGGAGTAACTATACTGCTGACTACACGGGTTTCGATCGAGATTGAATTGATTGCCGTACAGTAACCTATGATTGCTTAGAATCAGTTAAACAGTTGCCCAGTGGCGGATCCAGAGGGGGGTTTCGGGGGTTTGAACCTCGCCTTTTTTTTGGACGATCAATGCATTTGTATGGGGACATATAGTTGGAACCACCCTATATCTTGGGTTTGGGACCCCCTCCCCTTTTTTTTGAAAATGGCTAGATCCGCCTCTTGTTGTCCCATTGGTGAAAACACCACATCATATTTTATGTTTATCAAAATTTCTACATTATCATTTTGTAATCACTGTTTTTCACACAGATATACCTCTCGTCTGTATTTTAGGTAAATGATCGTAAATCTGTAATTCTTAACTTTGGTGTAACCCACCGACCCCGCCCATCAAAGCACAAAACATTATTCTCGCGTACGCAACTATTTTCGCATGAAGACATTAATCTTATAAAGGCTTGATTTTATTCTTCACCGGCATTAGGTTATTTGTAAGAATCAACAAATTTAAAGTAATGATATAAGTGAATATCGACAGCAGCTCTCTATTTTTAATTGAAGCCTGGTTGACATGTATATTCATATAATAATTCAAAAAACCTATGAAAATCGACGTATTTTCACTGAAATTTAATAAAAAAAAAGTAAAGAGTTGATGCCGAATTTTACGTCATAAATAGAACTCAAGATACATATTTTTTCAACTATGCATAACTCACCTGTTTTAGCATGTGCAATTATAAATACATCGTCATCATAAACCGGCATCTCCTGTATAAGTGGCAAGACTTCCCGGATGTCGGGTAAAAAACTGCTTTCCTCCGAGCCCGGTGCTAAATGTTGGATAGCATCACCTACTTGAAGAGACTTTACTGTATTTCTTGGTGTTATGGCATACTCAATCAGTGTGTCTTTCTCTGTTATTGGTCCTGAATAATAACGCAATAATTATCTTTTATTCAAATGTATCTTGATATAATTTTGATTTACAATATTTAATACATAACGAAATGAAAGGAGTGACTCAATTAAAAGCCATTCTTGTTGACCTTGGCCTTAAGAAATCGTGTGATACAGATTTCCGTGGGCACACAACCGACGTGTGTGTAATAACTCAATCGTCAAACCTCGGCAGTTGAGTTCCAATGTATTATATGCATTCAATGATTAAAAATGTTTGAGAGCACACAAACGAGTTAAAACTACCTAGCACAGAACAGCAAAAGATCTATCTTCAACATCACAGTTTGAGTTGTTGAAAAGGGCAATTACAATCAAACACTGAAAATAAGAACAGAGAACATGAGAACACAAAACTAATAAGACTGGAATCAAGAGTTTAGGAATTTTCCTTTAAGTCTGTCTTCTTAGCGTAATAGACTTACTGATAATTAATTAAAATTATACTATTGTTGTTCAATGGCTGCGTCTGGTTATTTTGAAGATAATATCAATTCGCAAGTGCATATTTTTGAAGAAAATACTTAGCCTTTCTTTTGCGATTCTATATAATTTGTTATGGGCATCGCTAACATGTTTAACCCCGCCACATTATGTATGTATCTGACTGTTCCAAGTCAGGAGCCTGTAATTCAGTGGTTGTCGTTTGTTGATGTGTTACATATTTGTTTTTCGTTCATTTTCTTGCACATAAATTAGGCCGTTAGTTTTCTCGTTTGAATTATTTTACATTTGTCATTTCGGGGCCTTTTATAGCTGACTATGCGGTATGGGCTTTGCTCATTGTTAAAGGCCGTACGGTGACCTATAGTTGTTCATTTCTGTGTCATTTGGTCTCTTGTGAAGAGTAGTCTCATTGACAATCATATCACATCTTCTTAGTATATATATTGCATAATATCATGTTGTCAAGCTATTTTCATGACTGTTTTTGCATGAACCCGTGGTGAAGTGTTTTCTCTTGTACTATTGCTTTTGTTTATTTTTATGCGTGTATCTTTAGTCCATAGATCGAAGTTAGAGTAAAGGTTGAGATAAACAGAAAAGTGGTTACCACCGTCACATATCCATGTGCATGTCTCAAGTCAGTTACCTAGTCCGACTGACGGTTTTCGTGTGCTATCTTTTTTGTGGTACTTAGAACATTTGCTGAAGTCAACCTGCATTAAAGCTAAATTTCCATCATCTAGGATGAGAACATAAGGGTTTTAATTCTGTAATTTTAAGATCTGGTTTCGACTAACATCGAACTTTATTTACGTACCCATTTTATATCGACCTACTGGTGGAGTGGCCATGTTTGTCTATAACGACCTACATTTACGTACCTATTTTATATCGTCTTAATGGTGGAACGGCCATGTTTCTCTATAACGACTAACATTTACGTACCTATTTTATATCGTCCTACTGGTTGATCGGCCATGTTTCTCTATAACGACCTACATTTATGTACCCATACTATATCGACCTGCTACTGATGGAGCAGCCATGCTTTTCTATAACGACATACATGTACGTACTTGTACCTATTCTATATCGACCTGCTGGTGGAGCGACCATGTTTCTCTATAACAACCTATATGTTCGTACTTATTTTATATCGACCTACTGGTGGAGATGCCATTTTTGTCTATAACGACTTACATTTACGTACATATTTTATATCGTCCTACTGGTGGAGCGGCCATGTTTCTCTATAACAACCTACATTTACGTACCTATTTTATATCGTGTTACTAGTTGATCGGCCATGTTTCTTTATAACGACCCACATTTACGTACCTATTTTATATCGTCCTACTGGTTGATCGGCAATGTTTGTCTAAAACGACCTACATTTACGTACATATTTTATATCGTCCTACTGGTGGAGCGGCCATGTTTCTCTTTAACGATCTACATTTACGTAGCTATTTTATATCGTCCTACTGGTTGATCGGCCATGTTTCTCTATAACGACCTACATTTACGTACCTATTTAATATCGTCCTACTGGTTGATCGGCCATGTTTCTCTTAAACGACCTACATTTACGTACCTATTTATATCGTCCTACTGGTGGAGTGGCCATGTTTGTCTATAACGACCTACATTTATGTACCTATTTTATATCGTCTTAATGGTGGAACGGCCATGTTTTTCTATGACGACCTACATTTACGTACCTATTTTATATCGACCTACTGGTGAAGAGGCCATTTATCTCTATAACGTTCTACATTTACATACCTATTTTATATCGACCTACTGGTGGAGAGGCCATGTTTTTTTTCTTTTACGACCTACATTTACGTACCTATTTTATATCGACCTACTGGTGGAGAAGCCATGTTTGTCTATAACGACCCACATTTACGTACATATTTCATATCGGCCTACTGGTGGAACGGCCATGTTTGTCTATAACGACCTTTATTTGGGTACCTATTTTGTATCGACCGACTGGTGGAGTGGCCATGTTTCTCTACAACGATCTACATTTACGTACCTATTTTATATCGACGTACTGGTAGAGCGGCCATATTTCTCTATAACGACCTACATTTACGTACCTATTTAAATCGACCTACTGGTGGAGCGGCCATGTTTCTCTATAACGATCTACATTTACGTACCTATTTTATATCGACCTACTGGTGGAGCGGCCATTTTTCTCTATAATGACCTTGTTATCAAAAATAATGCCAATAAAAATGTGATACAGCTTCTTCTCCACTGGCACTTGTTTGGTGCTGTAACTTTCAGTACTGAAAATATACCTCAATAATATAGACTTAGAAGTGATTAGTACTTCTAAACTATGGTACCATTTTAGTAGCATCATTTTACAGTACGACTACTACACATTTGAATTACCCTATTTTGTACCTTGGTAGTGTAGGTATTATGAAGGTACTAGATACTTCGTGCACTCTACGTTATTCCAAAGGCACAATAATACGTTTTTCTTAGCCAAACGGAACTGAGAAGTCTTTTCTACGCTGTGATGAGACAAATATTGTTAGGGCAAAATTGATTGGCAAGGAAGATAAGGACAAATTACGTTAAGAAAAGCAACGGAAACCTATAGTGTTTGGACTAAAAAAACGCTGTCCCAGGTTAGGGAGAGGGTTGAACGCTTACAAACATGTTTAACCCCGCAAAATTCTTTATGTGCCTGCTCCAATTCAGGGGCCTGTAGTTCAGTGGTTCTCGTTGTTCATGTTTGTCATATTTGTTTTTCGTAAATTGTTTTGTTATAAATTATGAAAAAGAAGACGTGTAATTATTGCCAATGAGACCATTCTTCACAAGAGACCAAATGACACAGAAATTAACAACTATAGGTCACCGTACGGCCTTCAACAATGACAAAGGCCATTCCGCATAGTCATCTATAAGAGGCCCCGAAATGACAAATGTAAAACAATTCAAACGAGAAATCTAACGGCCTCATTTATGAACAAAAAAATGAACGATAAACAAATATGTAACACAGCAACAATCGACAACCACTGAATTACAGGCTCCTGACTTGGGACAGGCACATTAGTTTCTCAATTGAATTGTTTCATATCGGGGCCTCTTATAGCCGACCATACGGTAAGGGTTTTTCTCATTGTGGAAGGTCGTACGGTTGCATATAATTGCTTACATCCACTTCAATTGAACTTTGGTGGATATTTGTCTCATTGGCAATCATACCACATCTCCTTATTTTTATACTAATAATGTTTCTTTCATTCTAGCAAAAATTACACTAAGTTTCTATATTTTTATACAAATAATGATTTCTCAGTAAGGACATGTCATAAAAATATTTCTTAATGACTATAAGAAACTGTACACATAAATTTTATGAGTTTAACATTAAAAATTTCATCAAAATCGGACCTCAAATAAGTATTCGGTAGTGTTTTAAAACAATGTGTTTGCGTATAAAATAATAGGGGAATTTCGGATTGGAGAAACACTTTTGACCTAGGACTGTAGTTTGTAATAAAAAAAGGTGCACACTCATTCTGTAAAAATAAGAAGTTGGTGTTTGATAACAAATGAGACAATTGTCTAACAGAGACCAATAGACGTAAATATGATCGTTCTAGCACAAAAGAGACTACTAAATTCTGTTAATGAACTTGATAATGGAAACAGGGAATGTGTCAAAGAGACAACAACCCGACCAATGAGCAAAAAACCGCCAAAAGCCACAAATGGGTCTTCAACACAGCGAGAAAATTCCACACCAGGAGGAGGCGGAGTTCAGCTGGCCCCTTAACAAAAATGTGTACTAGTTCATCGAAAATGGACGTCACACTAAACTCCGAAACATATAAATAAACAAAAATTTGAAAAACATATACAAGACTAAGGGAGCTACCGTTTGATTTTTATGGGGTGAAATTTAAAAAAAAAGGCATGGCAGGAGTTTTGAGTAAACAAAAGGCAGGATGAGCAACTTGGCAATATATGTAAAAAAAGTCAGGATAAACTAATAAAAAAAGGCAGGACAGAGATTACAACTAAAAATAAATGTAGGACAACATTTTTCATCCTAGCCCCTTGTTACTTGTTTTAGTGCCTCGGAACAATCTATTGAGTCATGCCTTTTGCAACAGTTGTTGTTGGTTTATGTCTGTCATATTTGTTTACCCTATTTTTCTCTATTCTTTCTTCTTTTTTTGCCATTTATTCAGCACATTTTATCCTTTATTCTCTATTCTGTAAACCCCATCCAGACCCTCCTGTATAGAAATTATAGATTAAAAGTATCAAACCGTATTACCGGCAGATACAATGTAATAGTGTTCTCGGTTGCTATTTAAAAAAATGGAATATTGTGTCCATGGAACACTGATACCCCCGCTTGAAATATTTTTCAATTTACAAAGCGACATAACTAAAAAACAGTGAAAGCGACGCCACCAAAATTCTAACTTGATCTGTGTTACGCTAGGGGCCGTCTTGACCTTGTTGTAGGGTATGAATGATTTGTTCATTGTTGAAGGCCCTACATCAACTGTCAAGATGAAGAACAGGAATAAAAGCCCTGTTCATTGATAATTTTCTATGTTTTCTATGTATTGTGTGCGATTTTGTCCCATGTACATTTACTCCATATCCTTTCATTTTCTATTGGTGGTAAGAAGCATTTAATTAAAAGTTTATTCACATTTGGTTGAGGCAAACTAAAGTTAGAGTGCGGAAACGACAAATTAAGCTATTTTTCCATTTATAAAGGGACATAACTTGAGAACGGTGAAAGTGACGCCTCCCAAACTCAAATAGATCTGTGTTTGGTGGTAATAAGCATTGTGTAAAAGTTTTATAACATGTGGGTGAGGGAAACTAAATTCAAAGAAAGGAAACTAATTTTTGGACATACGGACGATGGACAAGCGGACAAGGGTAAAACTGCATGCCCCCTTCGCCACAGCGGGGGCATACAAATTCTATTATGTACATCAGATGTGTCTGCGTTTTCGATTACCATTGCAAAACAATGGATTTTGTAATTGTGTACAGCAGTTTTTGAACTGGGTTACCTATCGCATATGCCGTACCGGTAGCTGGTAAAACCCTATCCAAAAAATAAATATACTGACTGACTTTAAAAACGCAACACATATTTTGTTGAATATTTACCAAATCATATTTGATCCTCATACAACTGCTATTCATGCTTACCATACTTCTTTCTCTTTAGAAAAAATCAACAACTGACTTACTTGTGGTTATTGAACATACTGGATTATTGAAGTCGCACGAATTTTTTTTCAGTTTTTTTTTCTTTGTGAAACAGTTCTTTCAATCCTTGGCCACACTTAAATCAGGTTAAAAATGTTGCATCTCCATATTGCCAAGACTGAGGAATAAACAACTGAATCAGCCCATAAGAATACTGCAAGCAGAAAAACGTGAACGTGCTGCAACCAGACAATTTGACGCCAGAAACTCTTTTACTGTCCTTCCGACAACGATACAGTTAGACGGGATTTGTTGAAGACCATCAATGACCAGATCAACATGTAGTGACAATGCAACGTCGATAGAATTTGATTTCGCAACGTCATTTGCGAGACATGTTTACGGCCGCAACGTCAACTGCTAATCAAATTGCCGAATGCCATTGCGCACATATTCATGCCATAAATGTATTTCATAAACTGAACTGCCACAGAATCGACTGCAGAAAAACATTTAAAGCCCTAACGTTTCAACCGCATAATTGCCAAAATCCATTGTAATGGGTGGAATAACGGCAAAATCAGAAAGTGCAAAACAGAACCCAAAACATGCCGAACAGAATTGGTTGACCTTTCTGATAATAATTTTAGCGTTTGTTACATGAAGTCATTGCTTTTGACAGTGACACGTTCTTTTGGTAAGGGGAAAACCAGGGTTTCAGTGTATACCACATGATTTGAACATTAAAAATTACGTAATCAACTAAACTTTCGAACTACCATTTTTTTTTTAAACAATGAAGTAATGAAAGAAATTTCTGTTCATAAGTTTGTTTAACAAAAATTGCATATTTGAAAATGGGAATTAAAAAGAATAATCTAGTGTTGCGTTTCTAAAGTCGGTCAGTATATTTAATCTATAAATAAAACATTTGTTGTACGTGTCTTTTATATTTAGGTGAATGGCCTATCCGTCATTAACTAGGACAAATACGACAAGCCGACAATTTACATTCATTCCTACAGTTGTTTATTTTTACCTGGATTTATGGTGTTTTAACTGACATATTTGGATGAAATACTGGTGTGATTTTCTAAAATATAATTCCGCCGCCTTGTTCATTCTGTCAGAAACGACGAATAATACTTAAAACGTTAATAGTGTACAGACTTACCTTAATCGTCTTTCAAACTCGAAATCATGTGATTGTGATAATAATAAAGAGTTTCCCCCCGTACATATTTAAATCACTATGTTGCTTTCCACTTACGTAGATTATAAAAAACTTGTGTGAAATTCAATAGACGGTATTCTTGATATTGATAAATAAAACACATTTTTTGGTTGAAGCTACATAGTGTGACCTTTCGTGGTGAAGTAGCACGCGATAGATCGTTTTAAGCTAGTTGTACTGTCTAGTTATCTATTTAATATTTATCATACATCTAATAATTGTACATATTAAGTTGTGATACCTTGAACATGGTTCAACATGCTTTAACATGTTTAAATCATGGTATAATTGCCAATTAGAGAAAAATCTATACTCGAAAATCTATCATAGTCGAAATGACATGGATGATGTAATCAACTGTAAGTCATCTTTCGGTATGGCCTTCAACCATGAGAAAAGGCAATATCGCATACCGACATTAACAATGTGAAACAATTCAAACGAAAAAACCAAAGGCTTGATTTGATTTGTGACGAATACAATAAACTAAAAACAGACATGACAGACAACAACTAACAACATTGTTGTTTGCTTAACGTCCAGTGTCAAATATTTCACTAATAATTGCAATAGGGAGGCTCTACAAATAGGGTATTAATAGATCGAGGGTTATTTTTGACTGCCATTTGAAAATGAGGGCAGGGTGAATAAGGTCAGACTTGCAACTGGTCATCTACTGACCACTCAAAGAGTTGTTAAAAGTATAATGTAACGTGCACATAGGGCTTTACTCTATGCGTGTGATCCAATTCCTACAAAAATGCAGTGGAGTAAAACCCCTCATGCGAAGAAATTTGGATTTCTATACCCCTAGGTTGGATTTTTAGAGGGGGACCTCAAACATATTCAGGCAGGTACATCGGGATATAGAAATTTGTTCTAGTTTTTATGTCTGTGGGGTACAAAATGCCTGCAAATGGCTTTCGTTTTGCTGTACTGTGTTAATATAATTATAAAATGATATATAATAACGCAGTCACGTCACATTAGCCTGTATGGAAAACAGCACTCCATTCGTCTTCGAATTAATTGCATATGCAGAACTAGCCATATGCAGAACTAGCCATACCTTTGCTTAGTTTAACCCCCCCCCTTTTCCAAAAATAAGTGTAATCCAATTAATTTATTATTAGATGTTAACTCTTCATCTATTATTATACAACATAAGTTGAAAAGAGAACCATGGGTCAACCAAAAGCTATAAAAATTGAAGAAAGGCAACAAGAACCATGGCTTAAAGAAACAAGACCAATACCGGGTCTGGACCTGCGTCGCTTCATGCAATTGAAGTAGACATGTTTTCTAAAGCATGACTGATGAAATATCAAATATAAATCATTCCCTTTCATTGAAGCCAAGAAAACTTTGTAAAAAATTTTTCTTGAACAATTAGTATTTTTCCAACTATCGGCAAACAGGAAGTGGCAATTGCTCACACACAACAACTTAACATTATAAAGCTTCATGCCAAATATCAAATTACTCTCTTCCATAGACACATCAAATGAAGCAAAGAAAATATTAACGGAAATTTTCCGTGTACAATGGGTGTTGTAAAATTTTAAACTATCAGCAAACAGGAAGCCGCAGTACGGAAGATCTAAGAATAGCTTACATACGTTACGATTAAACATTATCAATCTACAGACCAAGAATAAATTATTCGTTTTCACAGAAGCCAAGAAAATTTTGACGAATTTTAAAGTCTTCTTTCCAAGGTCTCTTTGGACGGACGGACAGAGTCGAGCAGTTACTACTAGACCTGCTAAGAATTGTTTACATACGTTACAATTAAACATTATCAATCTACAGATCGACCAAGAATAAATCTATTCTTTTTCACAGAAGCAAAGAAATTTTTGACGAATTTTAAAGTCTTCTTTCCAAGGTCTTTTTGGACGGACGGACTGAGTCGATCGGCTAAGACTAGACCTGGTTTCGCCGTTGGCGACTCGGGAAAAATAAACAAACAGAAAAAGAGAAGATCACAATCAATGTACAGGAAATTTAAGATTTAACAACACGAGTTTAAATAAAACGTGCAGAAACCCTAATAGGTTGATCGGTTGTTGTTTTTCTTACGCTCAGAAGAAATTTTTCATGCATTTTCAGTACGAGAACGCATGAACAATAAATACAGTTGGTCCTGGGATCACTGTCGGGAAAATTCGAAGAACGTCTCTACAATAAATACAGTTGTTAGGTCCTGGGATTACAGTCGGGAAAATTCGAAGAACGTCTCTACAATAAATACAGTTGGTAGGTCCTGGGATTACTGTCGGGAAAATTCGAACTGCCACTAGAAAATGAGGATATATGGGATCGGGACAGACGTTTTGCCTTGCAACAGGTCATCTACGAATCCCTCAAAGGCAAGGCCAAAACTCTCTCTTCACGATGCGTCGGATTTAACGTCCATATACTGACCGGATGTGGTTGCGTACTTATACATCTCGCTCAGCCAAACGGACGCCCCGCTTTGCAAACAATTTACTGCCGGTGGGAAGAAGACTAAGTATACCATATTTCTATTCCCTAGTCACCCATGGGGACCTCAAAGGTCAGCAGTTACCACCCGTCGTGTAAAATAAATGAGTTTCTAATTCAAAACTATTTGTAGCAGGCGTATAACAATACAGCTTTTAAATTAATTTAACTAACAAACGCTTGAAACTTTTAATATATAATCAAAGAGTTATGCAAGACATGTTCTGAAACAACGAATCCATCATACTTGAAATTATGGCGAGGTTCTATTTGTAGGGAACACGAACATGCCATGCCCTGCCTCTACAAAATGCCAAAATTTCTAGTCTTACATCGTCCTCCGCTACACTATTGTCTGTAATTACAACAGTTTCTGATAGTAACACATCTTTTGTTACGTCTACATCTAGGTCTCGCTCTTTTGTCACGACTGAAAATAAACAAGTTGTACGAGTACTGAATGCTGGATTAAAATAGTGGAATCGTATTTTTTTTATTTTGTCATGTTTGTGTATTTGTTTGTTGTTGTGTGTGTGTGTGTGTGTGTGTGTGTGTGTGTGTGTGTGTGTGTGTGTGTGTGTGTGTGTGTGTGTGTGTGTGTGTGTGTGTGTGTGTGTGTGTGTGTGTGTGTGTGTGTGTGTGTGTGTTTGTGTGTGTGTTTTATGTCTTTATCCGTATGCCTTCAGTTATCAACAACAAAATTACAGAATTAAAGCTAATCATGTAACGTTTGAAGTACAACTTACCACTCACAAGTCAACAAATATAAGTTAAAACTGCAATGAACACACTTACATTGTGTAAATAAAAAAAATAAAATAAATGAATTGTAGTTATTTTACAGTTTTCCTCAAATCATCACAATCTATTATATTTTAAGGGTTCGCCCCGCCCCTCCCCCTCTCCAATCACCCGTCTGAATCCGCTTCTGAACTCAAGCTAATTGATTCTGTTCAAATTGAGACATAACTAATTCTCTTTTCGAGCTAAAGAAACCTTCAATAGAGGTCAAATACTGTTTTATAGCATCTCCCAGTACTTAATAAAATTATATAATATTATTTTATTTCATACATGTATCTAGTACAAAACAATTGACGAGAAATCACTATACATGTGTGTACATTTACACGGTAAAGTTTTTAATTATATAAACATGTGTATACATGTACACGGTAAAGTTTAATTATATAAACATGTACACGGTAAAGTGTTTACTTATAATATATACATGTGTATACATGTAAATGGTAAAGTGTTAATTATATTATTTCTGTCAGCTTTATAATTGATGAGAAAAGTAAAACATACCACAAAATTCCGTCGCTTCTTATATCTGCATTGTCTGTCATGGCTACAAATAAAGAATGTATTATTTATACACATTACTCATTAAATTGACGCTCGATTTTCGGGTAGGGGAGGGGGAATTCGGGCGATTGTTTAATGTTTACATAATTCTTTACTGCATTTTGTTTGACAGAATTATCATTTTCGTCCAGTTGGGCAAGATCATTATTTGAGTACTTCTAATGCAAGGATATTACTTTCCATAATCATCCTCACCCGGATGTCCCTTTATCATACCCAGACATTTATTTCTTGCCGTACGTAAATATTCAAATTAGAAATTTTGTTTTCTTGTTCCTTTTAAAACTGCCCATCTTCCTTCTCTGTGTTGTTCAATGAATTTTATATTCATCGATGGCTAAATTTTATTTTGATGTAATGATTCCTAATTCCCCCAAAAAGTGAAAAGATTAATCTACCTGTTTATGCATGAAATATTTGCCACTAGACGTTAAGCAAGCAATAATTAATAAATCAATAACAAGCCTTAGGGTAAATAGAAGACAATTATAGATAACACTTTTTTACTGCTAAATTATTTGGATAAGACAGTGGTCGTATCATTTTCTCGAGGTTTGTTATACCTGATAATACATGGCATTATACCTGATGTTACATGACATTATACCTGATAATACATGACATTATACATGAAATTACATGACATTATACCTGATATTACATGACATTATACCTGATATTACATGTTATTATACCTGATATTACATGACATTATACCTGACATTACATGACATTATACCTGATAATACATGACATTATACCTGATATTACATGATATTATATCTGATATTACATGACATTATACCTGATATTACTTGACATTATACCTGATATTACATGTTATTATATTATCTGTTTTCTCATTGGCTAAAAGCATAGGAAATTCTCTTTGATGAAACTTATATTCACCGCGGCAAAAATCACGAGAGGTTAATGTAAGATTTGGAACAGCGTCCGTGTACCTAAATATAGATATTCCAAGGCAACGTCAATGACGTAGGTTTATGACGTCATGCAAATTCCCTTTTTCTTTTTTCTTTTTCTTCTTGATTTCGGTGTATTGTTTCTCTTCTACTTAATTTTAATGTATTTTTTAGTAAACTTTATTGAATATTTCAACTAATTAAAATTAGCAACTGCAGGGAGCAGTTTTAAAAGTATCTTGAGCAATACTAGAAAATGAAGATGATAAAAAGTCATATAATAAAACAATTGTTGACTTTTGATTTCAGTTGATACAATGATTTATCAACCCCAAAGATATGACATTCACCCTCGGCCTTGGCCTCGGTGAATATCATATCTCTGAGGTTGATAAATCGTTGTTGGCCAAGGGTAAATGTCATATCTCTGGGGTTGATAAATCATTGTATCAACCTCATCAAAAGACAATAATTGTATAAAATTATACCTGATAATACAGACATTATATCTGATATTACATGATACTATACCTGATAATACATGACAGTATACCTGATATTACATGACATTATACCTGATAATACATTACATTATACCTGATATTACATGACATTATACCTGATATTACATGACATTATGCCTGATATTACATGACATTATACCATCTCATAGATGGTTTATATTTACATAAGGCTTTAGGTCCTTTTGGTTGATCAGCTTTTCAACGTTTGTGTTATGTTTGGGATTTTCAACTATTTTGGCCTCGAACATCACTGAAGAGACATTAATAGTCAAAATGCGCATCTGGTGCAGTAAAACTAGTACCGTGTTTATGCTTATATTAAAAACATTTCATGACGTTAAAAAGAAATTTAAAAAACTATAATTACTGATAAATTTAAAAAAAAACTAAAAATACTAAATAACTGATCATGAAAATTAGCTTAGCTAATATCTCTAAGCAATTAGAAAAATAAATAAATGTCCACCAAAACATGATTCTAACCAGATACTCGAAAGCCGCAATATGTTAGCTGCTCGATAGTCAAAAAAGGGGCGTGTGTACGATGTCGATGTCGTAGTGGTCAAGTGCCCGCCCCCTTATACTACTGAAGCACGAGTTTCAACAGTATAAAAAAGAAAATAATGCAAACAACAAATAAATCCTGAAATGTCAGAAGCTAAAGAACTTAATTCAATGAAGTAGTACTAGTATATAATATTATATATCATTAGACAATTCTTGCTATCATCTTTAGAAGTTCAATATAAAGTTTATTGCTATAACGAAAGAATTACCTTGACAGATCGTAACAAGACAGAAACATATGCTATAACGAATGACTTACCGTGACAGATCGTAGCAAGACAGAAACAGACTAGGCAGAATAGCATAAGTTTGTACATGGTTATCTATTAACACTCAATATGCTGTGCTCTCAAAATCAGTGTTCTTTTATATGTACATGTAAAGATTTTATTTAGTTATCGCTGCACAAAAATAATTTAGAAATATAAAAAAATCATTTAAGAAAGTACATCAATTTGGCCAGGCATATAATAAACACATTATGTCCGGATTGACAACAATCAATCCATGTAAACGACAAGACAAATGTATTGATTTTCAAAAGCTTGGGATAGACAAAACTGTGGGGGGTAAAAGTCTTCTGTTATTGAGATAAACATAACAAAAGTATAGTAAAATAAAATTACCATTTAATTTGATTAAACTTTCAATACGTTTTGGATACGTGTTCATCGTTGGATACACTAAAGAATTATATCTTAAACGAACATTTAAAAACCAACTACCTGATGTATGCTCAAAACAATTTACAAAATGCAAATAAGATAGATTAATTGATTGATTGATTGATTGGTGTTTAACGCCACTTTTAGCACAAATAAGAAATAAGATAGAAGTAAAGCCTTTATATATGTTTATCGTTCCAAATTAATCTTTTATCCTGCTTATTTCATATTTAAGCATACATTCGAAGCAATATTAACGATTTCAAATTTCGTGAATTCATTTATAAGATACAAATCAAGAGTACAAACTGAAGAAAACACAAAACAAAATGAGTGAGACCGGGTACGTCGACAGGGTAAGTGTCTCTTGCTATGCATGCATCATTAGCCTTGAGAACTGCAAAATGAGGGAGAATGGGTACGTCGACAGGGTAAGTGTCTCTTGCTATGCATACATCATCAGCCTTGAGAACTACAAAATGAGTGAGACAGCTGGTCACGTCGACAGGGTAGGTGTCTCTTGCTATGCATGCATCATCAGCCTTGAGAACTACAAAATGATTGAGACAGCTGATCACGTCGACAGGGTAAGTTTCTCTGGCTATGCAGGCATCATCAGCCTTGAGAACGTACTACAAAATGATTGAGATCGGGTACGTTGACAGGGTAAGTGTCTCTTGCTATGCATGCATCATCAGCCTTGAGAACTACAAAATGAATGAGACCGGGTACGTCGACAGGGTAAGTGTCTCTTGCTATGCAGGCATCATCAGCCTTGAGAACTACAAAATGAGTGAGACCGGGTACGTTGACAGGGTAAGTGTCTCTTGCTATGCATGCATCATCAGCCTTGAGAACTACAAAAGGAGTGAGCCAGCTGGTCACGTTGACAGAGTAAGTGTCTCTTGCTTTACATTCATCAGCCTTGAGAATCCAAACTCAGTCAAAACGACAAAATAGGGTATAGGACACAGTCTGCAAATTTACAGATCCGACGACTTCCTATTTTTGTATCGAAGGATCTAAGGACTAAGATGAAATGTCGCTTGTTAGATTAGACGCAGATACGTCTTATCGTTTAACCAATTCATGATGGGAACCTAAAAATTTTGACATCCATTTATCTTTTTATTTTTGCTGTATGACACAAAGAAGTGTTTTACTGTATCATTTCTTCTTTGACGTGTAAAATTTGGATTGGTTACGTGACTAGCAACAGGCAATACATAGATATACGATCGAGACCAGGAAAACTTGCAGTACAAGGATTCTTGGTATCACAATAAGCTAGATTATGGGTTAACAATGAAATTATGGGTTTTACAATACAATTCTGGGTTTTACAATAAATTCGTCAACAGATGGTGAAAACAAACAAAGTATAGACAAGGAAGATTTACAATAGTGTACTTCTAGTAGCTGAAACTCATCAACAGATGTTAGAAAAAAAATTTTAAAGCGAAAAACGTAGTCCAAAAAAAAAATGTATTTTGTCAAGATTTATCTTCGTTTTAAAGTATAAGTGAACAGTTCTTCAAGATGAGTAAATTTCATTTTCTATGAAATATTCCAAAAATTGTATAAAGTACTGCGCAAACTACACACCACGGATCTAATATGCATTTCACTATTATGCAGGATATATTTTACCGGATTGATGTGACGGTAGAGTTAAATAAGATTGATTTAGAAAATTTTTGATTAATGTGTCGTTTCTTAATAATAAAAATAAAAGCATGATCTGAAGTAAATCATTCAGTCAATAAAAAAATCTGGTCTTTCTTTAAAATCTTCTTGGATTATAGTCGTATTATCTTCAGTCGACAAGCAACATAAAGAGACATCTACAGGTTAGTATGGGGTCGTCAGTCAACAAGCAACATATTAATACCAAGAGACATCTACAGGTTAGTATACGGACAAACAACATCAAGATACATCTACAGGTAAGTATAAGGACAATCAACACCACGAGACATCTACAGGTTAGTATGAGGTCGTCAGTCAACATTCAACATCAAGACACATCTACAGGTTAGTATGTAAGGACTAGCAACATCAGGATGCATCTACAGGTTAGTATGAGGTCGTCAGTCGACAAACAACACCAAGAGACATCTACGGGTTGGTATAAGACAAGTAACATCAAGAGACATCTACAGGTTAATTGGAGGTCGTCAGTCAAAGATCAACACAATGAAACATCTACAGGCAAGTATGATTCCGTCAGTCGAAAAGCAACACCAAGAGATATCTACAGGTTAGTATAAGGAGAAGCAACATCAAGAGTCACCTACAGGTTAGTTTGAGATCGTTAGTCGACAAGTAACACCAAGGGACATCTATAGGTTAGTATAAGGACAAGTAACACCAAGAGACATCCATAGGTTAGTTTGAGGACGTAAGTCGACAAGGAACATCAAGAGACATTTACAGGTTAGTATAAGGAGAAGCAACATCAAGAGTCACCTACAGGTTAGTTTGAGATCGTTAGTCGACAAGTAACACCAAGAGACATCTATAGGTTAGTATAAGGACAAGTAACACCAAGAGACATCTATAGGTTAGTTTGAGGACGTAAGTCGTCAAGCAACATCAAGAGACATTTACAGGTTAGTATGTAAGGACTAGCAACATCAGGAGGCATCTACAGGTTAGTTTGAGGACGTAAGTCGACAAGCAACATCAAGAGACATTTACAGGTTAGTATGATGTCGCCAGTCGACAAGCAACACAAAGAGACATCTATAGGTTAGTATTAGGACAAGCAATACCAAGAGACACCTACAGGTTAGTTTGCGATCGTTAGTCGACAAGTAACACCAAGAGACATCTATAGGTAAGTATAAGGACAAGTAACACCAAGAGACATCTATAGGTTAGTATGAGGTCTTCAGTTGACAAGCAGCACCAAGAGACATCTACAGGTTAATATGAGGTCTTCAGTTGACAAGCAACATTAAGAGACATCTACAGGTTAGTATGAGATCTTCAGTTGACAAGCAACACCAAGAGACATCTACAGATTAGTGTGAGGTCGTCAACATCCCATAATCGTTGGTGTCAATGTCCTAGCTGGCTTGTGACAGACTAATAAATAATGTGGCGGTGTTAAACACCAAGAGACGTCTACAGTTTAGTATGAAGTCGTCAGCTTCCGACCATCGTTGATGTCAAGGTCCTGGCTCGGGACCGACTCATAAAAAATGTGGCGGGTAAAACATGTTTGTTAGGGCTTAACTCTTCCACTAATCTGAGACTTATGTGTTACAACACAACATAACAACAAACTGTAAACATCAATTGGAAAGGGCTTACCATATCAGATCGGTACTAAACATAAACACAAATAAAAAAAAAAGAAACGACACAAAGTATCGTTCTGAGAGTACTTATAATTGCTAAAAGCTTCTCAAAATTAGAGCAAAATTTACATATCATTTGTAAAGGGCTTGACTCATCAGACCGACTGTCGTAGCTAAAAGCGAACTCTTAGATCTAGAATATGTAAAACATAGGAAATTATGTCGTCATAGAAACTATAATATTGGTAGCTGTACTTCAAAATTGTTTCATACAACACATTGTAAGAAACACGTTTAGAACTTGTGAAATTATCAGTGAAAATTTGTACAGAATTTCAATGCAGAAAAATATAGGATGGATTTAGTTTTGTTATAAACTAAATTAGCAAATTGATGTCAAACCCCTAACATACAAAACAAAAAAAATGGCAATTACCAGTGAGACTAAAAAATGTATGAATTTTATTTATAACATAAAAATAGGGAGTTGTGGTATAAAACTATCCCGGTATTTCATGTATCTATAACACATGCACAATTCGAATAAAACATTATAATACTGAAGAAAATATAAAAACAAAACTATCCAACACGGACCAAAGCCAAAGGGCAGGGCTGTAAACAACAACAGGTCAGCATATATACGGCCTTAAACAATAATCTTAACCCATACCGTATAATATTTATAACCTTTGTCAATAGGTCTATTTAGAGAAAAAGAAAGATTTATCGGACAATTCATAAACTGTTTGTATTTGTAAATGTTACTACGAGACTGTGAAAAGCTGATGTCGTTATATATTTACAAACTTGTCAAAACATTTACTAAATTTTATCATCGGTATAGAAGGGATACAGTTACGATACTGTTGTCAGGTCATTAAAGATGGCATTTTTAAAAATAAAGATTGATTCATTCATAGGGTCTTTGCATCGGAAATAAACACATTTATTCTAAAACCAGTTGTTGGCATGATACGGGTTATTTTCTTCTCGTATATTTAATGATGGTATGGTACTAAACCCTAACGGGAGATACTGTATTTGATTTTCATATGATGAAGACATATTGTAATCTTTCAATCAGTTTAATTGAGGTCTGGAGTTGGCATGTCACTAACTGCTTAGTTTCTTCTGTTACCTATTCTAACATCGGACTCGGACTTCTTTTGAACTGATTTTTTTTCTGTGCGTATTGCTGTGTATTTGTTTATTCCACATTGACTAGAGGTATAGGGGGAGGGTTGAGATCTCACAAAAGATGTTTAATATCCGCCGCTTGTTTGCGCCTGTCCCAAGTCAGGAACCTCTGGCCTTTGTTAGTCTTGTATGATTTTTTAAATTTTGGTTCATTTATATGTTTCGGAGTTTAGTGTGACGTCCATTAGCTGAACTAGTATACCTTATTGTTTAGGGGCCAGCTGAAGCCCGCCACCGGGTGCGGGATTTTCTCGCTGTGTTGAAGACCCATTGGTGGCCTTGGGCTGTTTTCTGCTCTTTAGTCGGGTTGTTGTTTCTTTGACACATTCTCCGTAAAAATTTTCCATTCTCAATTTTAAACATGTCTAGGATAAATTCTGGTATTAAAGCGCGTCTAAGCTTTCTTTATTTCAGTTTCCCAATATTAAAATAAATTTAAATGACAACGAATATTAAATGTGGGTTGTTCTAGTATTCATGGTATTCATATGATGGAAGCAAAAATACTGTATAGCAGTTACATACTTGCACAAATTTAAATGCACGAATGTACATACATTTATTATATATGGGTCATTTAAAAAAAAAAATGTCGAATTATCAGTACACCTATGTTATTTTACCTTTTTTCTAATCGGACGACCTTGGGGAGGTCATCCGAAGTAAGCTATATAAAAATAAGGAGATGGGGTATGATTGCCAATGAGACAACTATCCACAAAAGTTCAAATAAAGTGGATGTAAGTAATAAGGCAACGTACGGCTTTCAACAATGAGAAAAACTCATACCGAATAGTCGGCAATAAAAGGCCACGACATGAAAAATATGAAACAATTCAATTGAGAAAACTAACGGCCTAATTTATAACAAAACAACTAACGAAAAACAAATATGACAGACATGAACCAATGACAACCACTGAACTACAGGCTCCTGACTTGGGACAGGCCCATAAAGAATGTTAAATGTGGGTTGTTCTAGCATTCATGGTATTGATATGATGGAAGCAAAATACTGGCTTACTTCTAGACTATTTGACTTTAGAAAATTTTTTTTTTTTTTTTTTTGCTTCCACTTTTAGAGTCATTCCCCCACCACACACACACAAACACAGTATGGCAATTTCTGAGTGTGCTTTTATATATCACGACTTATTTCAATGAAATGTATGTATCACTGAGATTACTTTTAGTTAAACTCGAATAATTCTGCGCTCTCTAGCAGCCTATAACCTACCTAGGTTAATGTAGCAATCGGAGATCAGTAGGAGATTGGCGGAATATAATGACTCAAATAATTCGGGTTACTTTAAGTTTATCAACATAACTCTACGGAGACAATATATATACTCTCATCTCATGATTGTAAATAATTAATATCTATTAATTAGTATATGATATACACAATACACAGAGCCCAATACACAGCTTGCTTAAAATATCTTTTTATCACTGTTTATAGAAGGAAATGTTTGATAATATAAATAAAATAATTTCAAGTAAACGTTAAGAAAACAGAAGTAAAGCACTTTCCATTTACTTATTTCGTTTTTGTTACATGCTTGTAAGGATCAACCGGGGCGGATACAAAAATTTCTCAGGGTGTGTCACCAAAACGAGCTTTCAAAATATTTCAATTTTGTTGTTGATATTAAGGTCGTTATCAGTAGTTACAAAACAAATGGTAAAATATGGTTACAAAATTTATTCTAATTTTCTTTTTCTTTGACCGCCTCGTGGTCTTTTTGTAGCGTGATCTCGAGTGTGGAAAGTTAGGGGTTCAAACCCCTGCCAGGTCAAACCAAAGACTTGGAATACGTCTTTATTGCTTCTCCGCTAGTCACGCAGCATTTAGGAGTATGAGCATTAACTGGTCGACTCGGAGTCGGAATAATGTGCCCGTGTAGGCTGACATGTCTACCTGTGGACTGTTTCCTTGAAAAAAAAAACACGTTAAGAATCAGGTTTAGTGTGTCGGTTCAGTACAAAGCAGGGTTTATATTCTGATCATATCACATTATTATGGTGCACGAAAAGTGTAAACTATCATATCAAGGTATAAATAAGACTTTTAGTGTAAATATATATTACACGTACATCAGTGCTAATCAATTAAGGCATTTCTCACATATTGTTACACGTAAACACATTTCTGGAACATGATCTCAGCATTAAAACGCTCACATTCGGAAATGGTTACTATCATGCAAACAATTTAAGCTTGACAACGATGCATTTGGATGGTCAAACAAGATGCATTTCAGTAGTTGAGTATCTGAGCGAGTTGAGCCCACACACCAAAAAAAAAAAAAAATTTTTTTGACCCCTAAAAATACCTTCATTTGAAGCAAAAGGCCACTTTATTTTACCAAAAAATCAAAAAACACCCTGAAAAACAGCAAAATTTTCTTACTCCCAAAAATTTTTTTACTTTTTTTGTAAAAAGAGCAAAAACACCTAAAAAACAACAAAAAAAATTCCAAAAAACAAAAATAAAAAAAAGCCGGGAGAACAGGCAGAGAAAGAATTCTGTGGGATTTGAGAGAAAAAAAAATCAATTTTTACTTTAAAAAATGAAACAACCTACAGCTCCCGATTTATCAATGGATAAACCATTATATCCAGAATTACCTACAGAAGATGGACAAAATTATAGACTACAAAAAATAACAGAAATAGAAAAAACATTAATAAATGAGAGAGATAAACGTAAATCTTTATACAAAAAGTACAAACGTGGAGTTAATGCAACGGATGGTGTAGATACAAGTTTAATTTCAACATCTGTTGTTTTAGCAGGTGTAGGAATTGCAGTGCCTTTTTTACTTCCCGTACAAATTACAGCTATTGTATGTGGAAGTTTAGGAGGTTTAGTTAAGTTAATTAGAAGAAAGTTAACAACTTAATCAAAAAACATTATGAAATTAAAACAATGGCAGAATGTAAATTAAACAGTATAAAAGATTTGATATCAAAATCTTTAACTGATGGACAGATAAGTGAGAATGAATTTAAATCAGTTTTGGATGAATTGGAAAATTACAACAAAATGAAAGAAAATATACGTACAAAACAAACACAAACAGTATTGAACGACAGCGAAAGAAAGAAATTGATAGAAGACACAGAAGCTAGAGTAAGAAGTGAATTAAAAAAAAATGGAAAATATCTAATTTTTTAACAAAATTACAATAGTTAATGACCCTCCCCAATGTATGAACTATAAAATTTTTGATGTAAAAATGGCTGAATGAGGTGTTGAGTTTGGAAATCCTTTATTTGATCGTGATGATTATGATGAAGAAAAGAAACTACTTTTCGAAATGATGAAGAATTTCAAAGTTCTATAGACAAGGAAACTGAGGTATTAAGAGATTTATCAGAAAATGACACTAAAATTCGCAAAAAGAAATTACCGAAAAATGATAAAAGATTTTATAACGAAAATAATGAATTATATTCAAACAAAATTACAAAGATTTTTTACCAAAGAAGATTTTAATGGAAGAACAATGTTGTATGTAAAAGATGAATATGGTAGGAAATTGCATTAACATATTATCAAAAGGAGTATTAAAATTTTATAAATTTAGCACTATTCAAAGAGAATACGGTGTTGGTGGTACCGAATTTATCAAAGATGTTTTGGGTGTAGACGATTATAAAATATCTGATAGAATAATAGAAGGTAGAGCAGAGTTTCAGAGAATGTTAAATGAAACACCAATTCGTGAACTCAATAATATAGAAATTCCATTAAAAGAAATATCTACACAACAAGAAGTACAAGAATTATTAGAAACAGCAAGCAATACCGAAACATCTGTGAAAGAAATAGAAACTTCTTTTATAGAAGAAGGAGTAACTTACAAAGAAATGGAAACACAAACAGATATGACAAAAGAGAGATGGATGGTGTAATCAGTGCAATGACATCAGTAAAGAAGAGATTGCAAATGAATTAGCAAAACTGAATGAAACAAATAAAGACTTAACAAAAGAAAATACCAAATTAGAACAAGCTAAAGAAGATAATGATGAATTTCAAATAAATAGAATAAGTAGTCGAATAAGAGAGTTGGAATCTGAGAGAAGTGCAAGACTAGAAGTAATTAATATTAATAAAGAAAACTACGTAGTCAAGTAAACAGAATTAAAGAAACAATAAATAAAGTGTTATACGAAGACAAAACATTAGGTGAAAGAATAAGAACATTATTCAGAGAACAAGGAATAACAATAGTTAGTATTTTAACCGCTTTTGGAATGATTATTGGTGTTATTGTTGAGACATTTACTGGTGGAACTACTTTTCTCCTTCTCCTCCTCCTCCACCATCAAAGGTGGTGTACAAGACTGGATAAAAACAATTAAAAATCTTGGAAAACTATTATCTTTTCTTGCAGGAAAATTAGCAGCTGCATTACCAGGTATTATAGGTTCTATTGTATCTTGGTTATTGTCTGCAACAAAAGACGTAGTAAATTGGTTTGCAAACAACTTATGGGCTTTGCTTGTTTTGGTTGTTGGTTTATTGTATGCTGCTGCTAGAGAATATTTAAAAAAATAAATTAATAAATTTTATAAATAATAAGTGCTGTAATACCTAATACAATACTTCCAAATATTATTGCTTTTTTATTATCTTCGTGTTCTTCGTGTTCATTTTTTTGTATTGGTTCTATTTGTATTGGTTCTATTTGAACTGGTTCTGATTTTTTTGGTTCTGATTGAGATTGTTGAATCGGTTTTGGTTTATTTGGTTGGAAATCGACAGGATCGAGATCGGTAAAATCAAAATTTTATTATTTAAATCATCATTTAAACCGAGTGTTTGATTTTCTGTTGCAATTACAATTTTGTTATTATAACCAACAATGGTATCAATTTGTAATACCATATCACTGGGAGACATATATAAACCAAGTCCATAAGCATAATCAACTTTACTTCTTGCATATTTTAAAACATTTTCATAATTTGATATCTGAGTGGGCAAATCGATAGGACTATTAATAACATCTTGTACATTTGCTAAGAATTGTTTTTGTGCATCAAATCCTGTTCCTACTTTTAATATTTCTACCCTTGTTTGAGATTGTGCCCCTAATAATGCCCATACAAACATTCTAATACTTTCATTGATACGTTCAATACCTGCTTTTGTAAAACCCTCTGATTTATCTAATATAAATGTTGTCCAAGCCATACTTATATCTTTTGTATGACGAATTGTATCATGAATATTAAAGAAGGGACCATCCCCTGAATGATGATATCTGTATTCACCACTTGGTTTATAATATTCAGAAAAGTTCCTAATCCTTTAGATGATGATTCTACTTTTGTCTCCAATCTGTATTTGGAGAAACATCAAATTCATTGCATAATTTTTGATATGCAGCTTTGTCATATGGGTTCTTGTAATAACAGAAAGAAGAATCTGTTGGTAAAGGTGATTTAAGTTCTTTTAAAATTTTGGCAATGCAATAATATAAGTGAAATGTATAAAGTGATTTAGTAAGATTTGAAGTGTTTTGTATATGGTTATTGTAGGAAACACCACATCCTGTACTTGCACACCAGACTGCAAAGTTTAACTGACATTTCCACCAATCAAACGAAGAATGAATCCATGTATTCCATGGTTCGTTTGTATGTATTGGTGGGTTTTGATATTTTTGAAATAAATCGGGGAAAGCTGTTTTAAAGTTCTCTTTTGATTAACAAATATTATTTGATTGACAAGATTTATATCTTTTTAGAATACTTAACACTTGGATTATATGATACATTTGGATTATATTTAAATTCTTTTGTTATCATTTTTGTAATCTAAAAATAACACATTTTTTATATTAAAATGTATCATACTATTTCAAATATTGATAAGACAATAAACTTACAACAATACATTGATAACAGAGATGGAAATAAACGTATTGGTTTAAAATCTATAAGATATAGTGTAGGTTGGTATAATGTTTATGATGGAGTTATAAGACAAACAGGAGAAAGACTTCATAGGATTAAAGATGGTTATTATAGTTTCCAACAAATAGCGGATGAATTTAAAAAAGATATTGTATTATCCGTAAATGAAACAAATGGTATTGTTTCATTAAACACTCCTATTGAGTTAAGGATAAATGAAGATTTGAAAAATATGTTAGGATTTAATAATGAACGTAAATTCGAACCTAATGAATTACATTATGGAAAAACATTTGTAGATTTTGCTAACCATAAATCATTGTATATCCATTTGGAACAAGTTAGCACTTCTTATAATTATCTTGATGGTATACCGAGTACTTTGTTGGCTGTTGTTCCAGTTGAAAATAAAGAGTTTGGGGATATTATAACAATAAGATTTGAGAATCCGGAATATAAGTATTTGGTAAATGGTGATATAACAGAATTGAAATTAGAAATAAGAGACGAAAATAATAAAAGATAATTAATAATTTACCAATTAATTGTGTTTTAGAAATTGTATAATTTATTTAATAAAATGAGCATACTTGGTGTCAAGAAAAACACGTAGATACATCGGAAATAAAAAGGAAATATTAAATATGAAGAGTGAGCTTCGAACAATGGATACTAAGGATAGAGATTTACGCCGGAGTGTCGCTGCCCTAACCATCAGAGTTTTAAATGTTGAAAATATAGTTACTAATATTAAAAATAAACCAGACAGAAAAATAATAAGTATAAATGCTGGAATTGATGGTTCAATACATACAAATCAAATGTTTAATTTTGGTGATGGTGGTGGTTTTATGTAATGAACTTTCCAGGACAAATATTGGGTATGAGTTTAGTAAGTCTGAAAACAAACACAGATGATATAGCCGTTATGATGACTGTTAATAATAATGAGCCATATGGTTACGGAATAAGTTTGGGTAGTAGTGTCACACACAGTTATTATAACTTTAATACACCTTTTGAAGTTAAGGCTGGAGATATAATAGGTTTTGTTAGTAAGAGTGATAATTCTTCATGTATCAATACTCTAGTATCAGCGGTAATTGAATTATTTTTATAACAAGTTTAATCCTTAAAAATGTCGGCATACGGAAACAAATTAAATCCTTACAGAAAAATAAGAGAACCTCGTGGTGTGAAAGGTATTCGTCAAAGTGTAGTAATAACTAATAATCCTTCAACTTTTGATCAAAATCAACAGCTATTAGTGAGATTCCCCAATCTAAGCAATAATGATGTTATTGTTCCAGGAACAACAAGATTAGCATTTGAGATAGATCTTACATCATCTACAGACGACAATGCAACCATATATCCAAACATAGGAAGAGCAATAGTTAAAAACAACAATTCGTATAAGTGGAAATGAAATTATGTCAATTGATGATAGTGATATTTATCATTGTTATACCGATTTGTGGAAATCTTCATCTGAACGAACAAATATGGCATACCAAGGTATTGGTGAAACAAACATGTTGAAACACAGAGTTGGTGTAGGTGATAAATCAAATGAAACGGGCGATGAAGCAATTGCATTAGCATATAAAAACAGATTTTGTAACCCACTTGATTTTGAACTATTAGAAACTCATATGCCTTTTTATCAATCAGGTCTTGGTGATAGACTTGAATATGAACTTACATTTAATAATTATAGCAACGTTATTAAATCTACAGATACAGATGCAAGTTACACAATTAAAAACATTTGTTTAGAATTTGATATGGTTTCCGATGCAGAATTAGCAAGACAAATAAGACAACAAGTTGATGGTAAGATGGTTATTTTGTACGATAGAATACTAAGACATAGAAAAATAACCAAAAACAAATCTGATACATTGTGGAATATCAATTTAAATGTTCCAGCTAGAAGTATGAAAGGAATTCTAATGTTATTCGAAGATCCTGAAAGAACAAGTACAGAAACTTATTATAATCCTAATATAACAAAAGTAGAAATGACAATAGAAGGTGTTCCAAATCAACTATACAGTCAAGGAATGAAAGCATATCAACAATGGGATGAAATAAATAAATTCTTTGCTTTAAATTCAAAAAGAAATAAAGAAACAAATATACTTGCAAAAGATTTAAATTTGTCTTATACAACATTAGAAAAATATCTTACAACTAATTATATGCATTATGGTTAGATTTACGTTCAACAGATGATAACTCACTACACGGTTCAGGTAGAAGAATTGAAAATGCCTCTGAAGGTATAACAATCCAAATAACTAAAACAGCAGGAGCAAATAAATCAATAAATGTTTATCTGTTTGTAATCCAGGATGCACAAATTAATTTTGAAGATGGCAGATTTAAAAATGTTGATTACTAGTAAGCGAGCAAAGCTATAGAGTTTTTTAGTTTATTTTATTTAAAAATGGAGTTGCCAAAATATCCACATTGTGCTATTATATGTGGTCAAACTGGATGTGGAAAAACAGAGTTTGTTCTTGATTTATTAGAAAAAGAATATAGTGGGGTTTTTAAACATATAGTCATACTTTGTCCAACAATTCAATGGAACAAAGCATACAAAAATCGTTGGTGGATTGGTGATGTTAAAAAACCAAAAACAAAAAATCTAATAATTGTTAATCCCATTGTCAAAGAAGAAGAGAAACTACAAGAATTACTTAGAATGTTTTTAAAAATATGCTGGTTATCCAACATTATATATTATTGATGACTGCAGTGCAACAAAAGAACTAACAAAGAAAAAGATATGCTGTCTGAGCTTGCATTTTCAGGAAGACACGCGGAACAATCAGTGTGGGTCATTTCACAGAGATACAACTCTGTTTTAAAAGACTTAAGAGAACAAACAAAATGGTTGTGCATGTTTTACACAAAGATAGAGATAGTTTTGATAATTGTCTAAGAGAAAATGATGTTATTCCTACATTAGAAGAAAGACAAAGAATAAAGGAAGAACTTAAAAAAGAAACAACGTAAATTAATATTAAAGACAGATCAACCTACCGATTTTGGTTACTTGATTAGCAATTCTTAAGTAATTCTTAAGCTATTCTCGAGTAATGCTTTAGTAATGCTTTAGTAATTTAGCAAAATAAGCAATAAAAAAGCAATGCTTTACAAAAATAAGCATTAAAAGCAATGCTATTAGAAATATTAACAATTATAACAAATACTGCAGTATTATCATTAGTTGGTTATTTTGTATTTAGTTTTATAAAAATTAAAAATAAATTATTTTTCTTTTTTGAAACGTATAAAATGAATGCCGAAGAATTATTAAGCGAAAAAATTGTCGAAAATATAAATATTGATGATGATAAACAAGAAAAAAAAAAACGCGAGAGATTATCATCTGTTGTTGCTGGTGGAAACAGTAAACAATATTTGGGTAAAGAATTACAACTGTCAGATATTGACAAAATGACACCAGAACAAATAGACAAACTATACTGTAAATATGAAGCTAGATTAGGAGCTAGTATGACTAAGACATTAGGAAACTCTTTTATAAATTTATATGTTATGGGTGTATCAAAGTATTTCAAAGTTGTCGATCCACCAAAACTAATACAAGACTTAGAAGAAGATCCTTTTCTCAATAATGCTTTAACTAATACATGTTGTGAACTGTACTTCAGATATGGGATGTTTCTTGCTCCTTTTACTACAATTTTAACAACAGCAAAACATATTGAACCACTTGCATCTATTGATTTTAAAAATAAAGATGAAAATAATGACATAAAAAATGATGAATGAAAATCCTGAACAAGAAGAAACTAGCGAGCGAAGCGAACGAGCGGAGCGAGATACACTCCGGTCTCCTTCAAAAGAAATATTCAAAAAACCCAAACCAAAAGACCCAAAAAGAGTAGCAGCTGGTAAAATAGGTGCAGAAGCAAAAAAAAATGAAAGCTGAATTAAGAAAAAAAGAAGAAGAAAAATTAAAAAAAGAAAATGCAAAATTTAAAATGGCTAGTGAAAAAAATGACTTACCACAAATAACAAAAGATTCTGATACAGAAACAGATTGTGAATCAAACCCTTCGGTCGAGAAACACTCCGGTTCCAAAGTTGATTACAAATTTGCACTTTTTTCTATAGGCATTGTTGGATTGGGATTGTTTTTATAACCAAAGTAAGAAACCAGAAAAATGATTAAAGAAATCGTGGTGGGTAAGGAAACAACAAAACCAGAAAACCAGAAAACAAAAGAAAGAAATTGATCCTTTTGAATTTAATTAAGAGCAAAGTGAGAATTTAAAAATTTAGTATATAAAATGTCAACACAAAAGACGGAAAACAAATAGCAAATATGTTATATCATGCTGGAGTGGAAACATTGTTAACAGTTGGATATGCAGAAATAGGTAAAAGGTACTAAGGAGACCAGCACCAAAAGTAGATTTTAATGTAAATGATGTTGTAATGTTATCCATTGATATATTACTTGCAATGGCAACAAAAGATATGTTGATTAAGCAAGGTATTATACCTGCTGATATTATGAAATAATAAAAGGGAACCGCTTCTTTTTTTATTTTATTTTGTTTTTATAAAATGGCAAGTGCTTTAGCAATGATGCTTGGTGGGGCAATAACAAATGCTTTTGCATTTTCGGGGAGTAATTATTTATTTTCACATATGGGTAGTAATGCAAATGAAGAGAAAATAAGACATGATAAAGCTATAGAAAAATTAGAAAAAGCACAAGCAGAATGGAGTAAAGAAAGAACACAAAGATTAGATTTTATAAACGAACAATTACAAAAGGAACATCATGCTGAACATACTTTTGAAGATGTTGATCAAGCAATGAAACAATACTATTATATTACAAGTAAACAATTAACTCCATTGTCACCTAAACCTAAACTAAGTGATTTTTATACACCATCAGAAGATCAAAAAAATAGAGAAATTGCATTTGTTGTTGATGGTATGGCATTAACTGGTTTTATTGTTTGGAAACTAAAATAAAAAAATAAAAATGTTGGTAAAATTGTGTTTTTTTTTTACTAAGTTTTGTAATCATTAAATTCTTCTTCTTGATGTTTTGTTTTTTCGTGACTTTTTAAATTTACAAAGAATTTTGAACAATATTTGCATTGTTTTTTATTTTTGTTCAAAATACATACTTTACATACAGCTTTATGCTCATAAAAGTGTATTTTTCCTTTTTCTGTATCACATTTTTACAAATTTTGTGTTCATTTTGTTTTGAAAAACAGAAAAGTACAGGAAAAGTACAGTTTTATTCCTTGACTTTTGCCGTTTTGACCAGGAAAAGTCATCTTTTTCCCGTATAGAATATGGAATAATAAGATACAATTTAAATAGGGATTAAAACCCAAAAGGTAAAGTATCTATTCCATTATCCAAAATATATCTTTTGTCATCAAATGGATTCGTGCTTATTTTATTTACTTCATTAACAAACATTTCGTGTTTTTTAGAGTTCATTTGAATGCATTTATTCATTTTGGTTTTATTATTAAACAGACAATCTTTGTAATCATCAAATTTAATATCTTTGGTTATTGTAGTTTTTCCAATTCCTTTTAATTTTTTCTTCTTTTATTTGATTTAAATCTACAAAAGTAAAAGAATATGCTTTACTTCTTAAATAAACTATTTCATTCATAATTTTCCCATTAAGTTCATCTTTAAATTTACCAATTACTTTTTTATTTTTTTCTGAATACAAAGGGTGATCTTTTGGATAACCAGATGTATCTAGTTCATCTTCTATTTTTTCATATCTTCATAAATATCTTCAGTTTTAATATTTAAAATATGCTATCTGTATCACTTGCAATTAATTCATTTTTTTCCACAATTTGTTTACAACATTGTAGTAAAAGTCATACATCAATTGTTTTGAGTAATCTAATATAGCTTGTCCTAAATAAATAGGTTTATTAAATTTTACAGAAGTAACATTATTTTCAATTGCAACAAAGTTATCATTAAATATTGTAGAGTCTTTAAAATTTGGTTTTTTATATATTTTTTTACTTCTTCCCTGTCTGTAAGTAATTTTATTTCACTTCTTCCTCTAATATCTTCTAATGTTTTACCATAGAAACTATTGTTCATAAGTTTCCACAAGTCTTTTTCGAAATCTGATTTTGATTTTGTTCTTTGTTCTGTGTTAAAATTTATGTATTTTGCAAGCCAATCTGATTCTTTAAACGAAATTGTTTTATAAACTTTTGTCACCTTCATTCCAAGTTTTATATAATCTTTTAAAACTTTGTAGTGAACTATATATTTTTTTGTCTTTTCCTGTTAAAATAATTTTCTTCATTACCTAATGGTTTGTTTCCTAATAGATTTAATTGGTAATTTGATAATTCTTCTTTTTTGGTCTTGTTTTTCAGGTGCTAGAGGATATTTAATTGTTTTCTTTTACATTTGTCTGTATATTTTAAATCACATTTAATCAAACATCCTCTTCCTTTTGGAACTTTTTGTAATAATCAGGATCTTCTTCCCATTTAAAATCTTTTGTTGGTAATTTTTTGACATAGACCATCCATATAAATTATTTGCATCAAGATACAACAAATAATTTTTTAAAACAATTGTTTAAATTTCCTCCGTTTTTAATTTTTCTAAACATCCTTTTCCTTCATGTTCATCTAATATTCTGTAATCTTCATTATAATTTGAAGTATATTTATTATATGCTTTTACATGTCTTGGTCCTAGAACACCAGAAAACCACCCTAATACCTTTTTCAAACATTTGTAGCATATCAACATCGGTCAACAATTCTAATTTTACGTTTGTATATTTTAACCCACATTGCCATGTCAAACCTGGAGCAGAATAGCAATAGCAAGGATCAATTTCATGATGTTTTATAAAGAATTTTCTAAATTTTTCGAATGCATCTGCCAAAAAAGAACATCTGTTTTGAGATATAAATTATGATAGTCTAACAAAGTTTTACAATTATAATGTTCCCAGACTTTTGTGCATGTTTATACTCTTCTTCTTTGATTGTTTCTTGTTTTAGTTTAGAATAAAATTTTTCTATTGCAGGAAGTTTTTGTCTTTAAATTTTTCTACAGAATCTATGTATTCATATGGATAGAATCCTTTTGTTTTAAAAGATCTATATCACCTTCAAACTCTTTTTCTAAAATAGGAAAATCGTCCATTGATTTAGCAACATCTGATAAGCCTTTTAACATAAATCTATATGAATCTAGGAATCTTAATTTTCATAATATGATCCATAATCTATAGAAATATAATTTTCTGAGTTTTTAGAAAGAAGTTTTACTTTATTATATTCATCTTCATGTTTCATTAATTCCTCAATTAAAAAGTGGAAATCATAATTTGATCCATTATGAAAGAACACAGGTATTAATTTTGTTGCTTTACCTTCTTTTGTATTACACGATTGACACGCTGCTCCTCTATATTTACCTGAAAGATGATCATGTTCTCTTACTTTATTGTTTTCTTCAAACTCTTTTCCACAAATATAACATTCAGTTGCTTCTTGAAATTCATCTTCTTCATACTTATTTAATATTGGTTTATCCTTTTGTTGTGTTTGATATTATAAGTTATTTTTTGAATATACTCATTATTTTTCCACATATTTTTTACTACATCATCACCATCATAATGAAAGTATTGTGATTTATATATTTCTGGATAATCTGAATGAACATACATACCATAACTATTTATTTCTTGTTTTGAAATTGGTTTTGTATAAGATTTGTCAGGATCTGGAGTACATGATTGCATAGGTATATTACATGCTTCAAAATCACAATAGATAACAAAAGGTAATCTATTTTAAAATGATGATTATTAAATTCAAGAATATTTTTCCTGGTTCTGGCATTATGGTTCTACAAGGTTCGTAATCATAACATATTTTTTGTGTTTTCGAGTGTTTCTTCTCTTTGAAATCCTTGTATACAATTTCTACATGTAAATTGTTTATGTCCATTATTGTCGCACATAAAACTATCTAAATCTTTTATTAAACAATAATGAGCATTTCCATTATTTTCGATGTACAAAAGATCAACAACATAACATTTTTCACTTTCTTTATTTGAAACATAAATTGGATCCAAAGTCTGTTTGTTTGTTTGATCCTTTAAGGCAAATACATTTATGATCAAATTGTTTTGTTTTTCTACTTTTGGAATATCTTCTTTGCTACTGGATATTCAATTCCTCTCATACTAATTTCATCTTCATATTCTTTATAATTTGTTACTCTTTGTTTGTTTTTAACAACAGGATATAAATATGCTAATATTGACCAAAGAAAACATTTGTTATCATTTTTATTTTGTACGTTGATAATATTTTTGATTTAAATTGAAGGGAATATAAGACGAAGCTCTTTGATATTCATATTTATATAGTTTTACTTGTACACTTTTAATACTATTAAAATCAAACCCAGATCCTCTTTCTTGAAATTGATCAACCTAAGCTTTAAATTTATCTATTAGATCATCATAAAGTTTAGACAAATTATTTTGTGTTAAAACAACTTTAGCAGGATGAGAGTAATGACTTTCTATTCTATCAAATGCAATAGGAGTTGCAAATTCACTTGTTATTATTATCTTTATTTTTAAAGGAAATTGATCAATGACTATTTTGTCTTTTAATAAGTTTATGTATTTAGTTGCATCAGGTTCTTCTATATCATCAATAGTAGTTTCACTGATAATATCTTTGAATGATTTTTGGGTGCCATTTTAAAGGAATAAATTGAATTATATTTAAATTTTACATTTACCCAGTAATATTCACTTTGATAATTTGGATTTCTAGAAATAAATTTTTCATAAGCTTTTTATATTTTTCTTTGTTATTTTGATAATGTTTTTGTTTTACAGATTTGTTGCATTGTTTACATGCACAACTTACTCCCATAGGTTTGTCTCTTTGTTTATAATATTCACTTAATAATTTGTATTCGTTACATTTTGAACAATGTTTTCTTTCATCCATTTTAAAAAAATATTTTAATTACTTAAAATGTCTAAAATAAATCTAACAAATAAATTAGCAGAGGAATTACATCATAGAGTTGTAAAATCTTTTCCTAAAAGACGTGTTTATGTTCATTCAATAGATCAAACATGGGCGGTTGATTTGATAGATATGCAACAATATTCAAAACAAAATAAAACTATAAATATTTATTAGCAGCTATAGATATTTTTAGTAAAATGGTTGGTTAGTTCCATTGAAAAATAAAACAGGAGTAACAGTAAGTGAAGCATTTAAAACATTATTTAAAAAAGAAAACCAATGTATATTTGGTCGGATAAAGGATCAGAATTTTATAATCGACAAGTAAAAGAATTGTTAAAAGATAACAACATAAAGTTATATTCAACTGAGAACGAGGAAAAGAGCAGCGTGGTGGAACGCTGGATAGGTACAATGAAACAACATATGTTTAAATACTTTACTGCTAATGAAACTTTTAAATATTATGATATATTAGATAAATTAGTTAAACATTATAATAATACAGTACATTCTTCAATCAAAATGACACCTGTTGAAGCAAGTAAACCAAAAAATGAATTAACAGTGTATAAAAATTTATATCCAGAAAAGAAAGAGAAAATTAAAAAACCTAAATTCAAAGTAGGTGATAGAGTAAGAATAACAAAAAAGAAAGGTAAATTTGAAAAGGGTTATACTACTCGTTGGACCAAAGAAATATTTGTAATTGAAAAAGTTTTAAATACAAACCCTGTTACTTATAGAATAAAAGATTTAAAAGGCGAAGAAATTAAAGGTGGTTTTTATGAACAAGAATTACAGATGACTAAGTTTTAAAAAAAACGACGCTACGCATGATAGTTGTCTCGTGAATATTTACTTCAACCAAATATGCTGCTCGTGTACATTTACCTCGTATTAGACGACAAACAAAAAGTGATGACAAAGACGATGCAAAGTGACGTTTTTACAAAAAAGTAAGACCTAGAAAAACAATAATAATCATATTAGGAAACTACCCCGGTTATGCATAACCATTTCTAAATATAGCATTGAGAAATAGTCACTCCTTATACGGAATATATACAAAGTTGTCCCAGCCACTGATCATGTATGATCACTCCTTATATGGAATAAGAAAATCAATATCACATATACTATATTAAAAAACACAATTACAGATTGAGAAAGTTCCCCGGTTATGCATAACCGTTTCTAAATATAGCATTGAAAAAGTCACTGGGAAGCAGCACATCACAGTGTCAGTGAATCGTCTTGCGATGATTGAAGATCATTGGTGGTTGGTAGAGCCACAGGTCTCTTCCAGAATGCATTGTGTTCTGGAATTTGTAGCATGATGTCTATTTCTTTTAGTTTTCTCAAAATAAAATTTAGAGGTAATCCCACATGAAAAATTTGTTCGTATCCGTAAAGAACCTTTGCGAGAGCACGTAGCTTCCTCGCGTGGTCATCGGAATACTCTGTCTTCTCTTTAACCATGCAGACCAAGATTGTTTGATTCTTCCTTCTTTCCTTTCATTTTCCAGCCAGGTTTTGGTAAGATTTAAAAATTTCCAAAATTAATATAAATTAAAAGTGTTTGAGCATCCTGCCGTTTTAGATTTCGTATCCCTTTATTTAATTTATCCACAATGTTCGTCTCACTCTCATTGCCAGAAAGCAAATAAGCGTAGCTGAATGTTTCTCTAGAAATTGTGTGGTTAATATCAGCAATGTTGTCTAATAGATATTGGTGCAGTTCTTGAGGGGTCATTTTTTCCTTATTCACTTTTTTCAGTCCATAAATGTCACTAAGCCGTTGTTTAGGTTTTTTAGGTAGCTTCGGCATCTTTCCGGTTGGTCCATTTGAATCAATTTCGTTAACCAACAATCCCATTTTTTGATAGTAAATTCTATATTCATTTATCAATTGTTTTTGGTTAATATTCCATTGTTGCGATTCCATATCTGTTAAATTATATCACTTCACATTCAAAACTACTAAAATCCTGTATTCTACCACTGATAATATAAAATGTTTACGGTAACTATAATGAACATGTTATGACAACAACACCTAGGTAACATGTTTTCAAATCAATGTCCTATTGAATAAAATATTGCAATCAATTATGTTTTTTAAAATACACACTTCAATAACTACCTGCGGGGTTTAAATTACTATGAAAAAAACATTAAAATGCTTGATTGATTTGGGGAATTTAAATCGTGAATCTACACGGAAAGTGTAAAGGACGATTTAAAAGTAAATATATACACCAATTACAATCCCATACAATCCTTCCTTTTGTTATCATAAGACTCTGAGTCCCGCATGGATAATTCGTACTTAATGACCACATGTGGGAAGAAACCATCAATGCAGGAATTTATATTAAACTGTTGCTGTTAAAAATATAGTTTATGATTTTTACTTAAATAATTAAATAAGTCTCCCAAACGAATGACCGCCGTTGCCGTGGTAACAAAAAATGGAAAAAAAATCAAAGTGCTCAGAATTGGATGAAATTTTACAAAAATGCTACCTAGGATTATGGGAACTCAAAAATATCTTTTTTTACTATCTTTACCATTTCTCGGGGTTCTAAAAAATTTTTTTTTTTCTCTTGAATCCAACAGAATTTTTTCACGGTGTGTTCTCCCGACCTTTTTTTTATTTTGTTTTTTTGAAATTTTTTTTGATGTTTTTTGGGTGTTTTTAAGGTTTTTTATAAAAAAGTAAAAAAATTTTATTTTTGGGAGCATAGTTTTTTTGCTGTTTTTTTGGGGTTTTTTTTGCTTTTTTTGTGAAATTTAGTGCCTTTTTGCTTTAAATTATGGTATTTTTAGGGGTCAAAATTTTTTTTTTTTTTTTTTTTGGTGTGTGGGCTCAACTCGCTCAGGTACTCAACTACTCATTTCTTAATGCTTTCAGAAGCTGACCTGGGGCAATGTTTCTTTTGTATTATGACAGTAAGAGAGCCTACTTTTGTAAACACCAAAAATTTTTTAGAAATATCTAAAACTATTCAAAAACAAAAAAGGTCTAGCTCTGAAGACTTAAGGAAAAGGGCAACCAAAGCATACTGTTTACACAAACAAGAGTCACAAGAGTGTAGAATTATAGTCACTAAAACTTATCCAGTCTTGTATTTGGGAAGGGTGTATTTTTTAAACACATCCACGTCTGACCGAAATGCATACATTAAATGTATTATCCAGTCTGTAGTCACTGTAAAACACATTTAACTTTTTTTTTTTGTTAATCCCTTTTGACCCTTTATGCCCACAGAATCTAGACAATTGCATTAATGTTAGATATTAGTATGTTAACGTCTTAAATACGGCTAAAATGTTTGATATTTGACTTGAAAAGGCAACTGCCAGCCGTCTACATGGATATAGAAAATTTTTTTATTTATGCGTCAGGTTCATCGGAGTAAACAGCACGTCAGTACTTTGATTTTTTTTATTTTAGGTGAAAAATACAGTTGTAAGTGTTTAAATGAAAGTTTGTATGATTTATGAGTCAAAACATCAATAATGTACACAATATAGATCTATTTTGACTAGACTAAAATATATTTAAGTCAGGATTTTTGCGTAATTTTTGTGCGTACAGTGTCAGGGTAACACATTTCAAATGATTTGTTTTCCTGATTTCTGATTGTCTTGAAATCTGCAAAGTGAATTATTTTAAAACGTTCATGATAGTTCCAACGAAAAATCACAGTTTCTTTATCATTATGTGTAACATATTTTCTACAAACTTAATTCAATCGGCGTACATGAAATGCATGTCTATCCTGAAACACCTACTAGATTAACCATTAAATTGTTTCTCGGAGTATTTGTTTCCTCCATGAGCACACAATTACTTTGCTTCCTCCATGAGCACACAATTACTTTCATGGTAGGTTTACATTTTCACAAAAAACCTACATTTGTAGCTGATAACTAATAGCGCTAAACAGGAATGTCAGCTCACAGTTTAATGCAACTTAAGTAAACTTAATAAACTACAAAAAACCAAGCGTCATTTGACAAGCACAAATCTGTAGCATGTAAAACAGGGGGGGCTCTTTAAAGTTTTGATTGTGGGGAGTTTACTCCCATATTACTGGCTTGGTACAGACATATTCCAGAAGAAAATTGTTAAATTATATCACTTCACATTCAAAACTACTAAAAACCAAGCATACTGTTTACACAAACAAGAGTCACAAGAGTGTAGAATTATAGTCACTAAAACTTATCCAGTCTTGTATTTGGGAAGGGTGTATTTTTTAAACACATCCACGTCTGACCGAAATGCATACATTAAATGTATTATCCAGTCTGTAGTCACTGTAAAACATATTTAACTTTTTTTTTTTGTTAATCCCTTTTGACCCTTTATGCCCACAGAATCTAGACAATTGCATTAATGTTAGATATTAGTATGTTAACGTCTTAAATACGGCTAAAATGTTTGATATTTGACTTGAAAAGGCAACTGCCAGCCGTCTACATGGATATAGAAAAATTTTTTTTATTTATGCGTCAGGTTCATCGGAGTAAACAGCACGTCAGTACTTTGATTTTTTTTATTTTAGGTGAAAAATACAGTTGTAAGTGTTTAAATGAAAGTTTGTATGATTTATGAGTCAAAACATCAATAATGTACACAATATAGATCTATTTTGACTAGACTAAAATATATTTAAGTCAGGATTTTTGCGTAATTTTTGTGCGTACAGTGTCAGGGTAACACATTTCAAATGATTTGTTTTCCTGATTTCTGATTGTCTTGAAATCTGCAAAGTGAATTATTTTAAAACGTTCATGATAGCTCCAACGAAAAATCACAGTTTCTTTATCATTATGTGTAACATATTTTCTACAAACTTAATTCAATCGGCGTACATGAAATGCATGTATATCCTGAAACACCTACTAGATTAACCATTAAATTGTTTCTCGGAGTATTTGTTTCCTCCATGAGCACACAATTACTTTGCTTCCTCCATGAGCACACAATTACTTTCATGGTAGGTTTACATTTTCACAAAAAACCTACATTTGTAGCTGATAACTAATAGCGCTAAACAGGAATGTCAGCTCACAGTTTAATGCAACTTAAGTAAACTTAATAAACTACAAAAACCAAGCGTCATTTGACAAGCACAAATCTGTAGCATGTAAAACAGGGGGCTCTTTAAAGTTTTGATTGTGGGGGAGTTTACTCCCATATTACTGGCTTGGTACAGACATATTCCAGAAGAAAATTGTGGGTTAAACCTGGTTTTATAGCTAGCTAAACCTCCCACTTGTATGACAGTTGTTTATAGTTCCGTTATATTGTCAAAATTGGGTGAGATATACAAACAGACAAAATAGGTTAATGTGACAATAATTGGGATTCAGCAGCCAAAACTGTGTAAACATATATACATCACAGCCATACAACACAACTGACTAAATAAAGAAATAAAAATTAAGTAACTATAAATATACAAGGGTACAAAAATAGAAAGAACAAAAAACTGTAAAACTCCTTGTGTGTTAGAATCGCACCTCAGGGCCAACCTGCACCAGGAGTGCTCAAAGTCAAAAGGTAAAAAACCCGGTGATGGCGGGATGCATAAATACAGAGTCACGTCAAAAGTCATACAACAAAAAGACATTGAGAACAAAACAATATTACGAAAAACAAATATTACAGACGTAAACCAACGATTGTTTCTGATTAAATTATTCAAAACTTTTATAGACACGGAACAATTTAGAGCTTGGCATATTTTTCAGACAACTGGATATTGTTGTTTACTGTATGCTTCCGTCTTTTAATGTCTTATGTTCATTGTTATTGTTGACTAGATGTCGCCTTGACGTTATAACCTTAACATCTCCTTTCATCCATATATACTACTAATGGGGCTTCAGCAGTGGATCCCAATTAGGTCACAATGTCACGTTGAAAAATTATCTCATGACACTAGGTCACTTTTAAGAAGACTATGCAGTTCAAACTGATCTTATTTGTGGTTTATACCAACATTTTATGGTTACAGGCAAGGCAAGTTCGCCCCACAAAACAAACGTTTGTACACGTACAATGATTCAAGTAGATATAACTTAAATATATTGCAATTGTTAAAGACTGTATATTGATCTATATATGTTACATTGACGTTTTCCTCAAATGTACTTTTATTCATATATACGGAGGTATGTGCTACGAGCAAAACAATGGTGAAAACTTACAAATGTGTTAAGATTAATCGTAAGAACCGGCCATACATTCCATGTTCTTGTATTTTATAATCTTAAACACGTTCGAGATGAATTTGATAAAGAGATGCTATCAATCATGCATTGAAATAATTTCAAATCTTCTTCGGTTTTTGTGTAATATGGAGTTTTTCCTATACAGTAAAATGATATTTATTATGCAAAAGAGTTTTGTCTATAATCATAATAACTTCACTTAACTTGATAGAAAATGAATTGCATTTTGTTTTAGCGTGCCCTCTATATAGCTCACCAAGATTAGAATTCTTACAAAATTTACTTCAAAAGTTTCCAAATCTGAGAAATGTTAATTGAGAAAATCTTTTTATCTGGATCATGACAAATGAAGATTAAGATATTAATACAGCATAAGTCTGTATCTAAAAAAAAAATCCAGATGACACAGGAAAAAAGAGACACAAGTTAAGGTAAACAAATGGAGTTATCCCTCTTTGTACTTGCTCTCTCTCTCTCTCCATGTATATAAGCTTTTAATCATGTTTCCATATTTGTTCTTAATTATCTTTAACTATTAACAATCAGTATGTATGTTAGATTGCATGTGTGGTTTGTGTGGATATTGTATGAACTTTGTGATTTGTATTGATTTATATGCTCTATTCGGGCCCTTAATTAGGAATAAATACATTTGATTTGATTTGATAATATTGTTAACAATTATTTATTTTGTGTAAAGTTTCATTCATATTTCATTTTTGTGCTTACACATTTGATTGACAATTGCATGAATTTTCAATTAAAATGACACAAATGCAGTCGAAATTATTTCAATCAACTGTAAATATAAAGTACATTAAACGAATTCCATCATACAACTTCTCATCTAAAGTCAAATACTGTTAGGTCGTGGCCATCTTCGGTAGCGGCATATATCTGTGTATATGTTCTATTAAATGATATGGCCCATATCTCACCGTATTCATTTGTATTGTCTAAAATATTCTGGTCTAAAACTTTTCCTTCTTTTGATAGCCTAACAACTGAATTTTCCGACGCAACATAAATGTTGCCATCACGGTCAATACAGATGTCATTGGTTCGTCTGTTGAGGGGTGCACTGTGCTTGAATAATGTACTGCCGTCGTTTGTAATGGCATAGAAAGAGCTGCACGACATATAAATTTGGCTTTTGTCACCTGGGTGCATGTAACAAATTGACGTGGATTCTTCAATTGAAACATTCACGACGTATAAAGGACTGCCGTCTTTAGTAAAGAACTGCATCTTGCTAAAAGTACCAACAACTAATTTGTCTTTACACAACGTTATACCCCAGGGATTTGGGAAAGTGTTTATTTTTTTGCCGGCTTTCATTGGAATGTACTTTAAGAACTGTATTTTCCCAATTTCTGGAAGCGTTATAACGGCCTCGTCAGTTTCATCAATCACACAAATATTAAAAACTTTACCACCTACTTTACAAGATTTGTCGACGTTTCCATCCGGAAAACATCGTGACACAGTACTATCGTTTTGAAGACATATCAGTACATTGTTTTGTTTTGTGACAGCAATTCCGTTGATACTTGATCGAAATTTATTCGTAGACTTGCGATATAATGTTTTAACCGAATCGTTGTGGCGAATAGTTTCGGCCACTTGGGCTTTACAGAACTTATCGTGTACCCTTAACGGTGTTTTCTCAATAGCAATATCTTCTAAAGATAGAAATGGCGGTAGTTCGTGCTTTTCAGAGAAATGTATTTCAATCCTATCTAGTTTTTGACTCCTATCGATAGATGACGCTTCTTCCTTTGTTAGTTGTAACTTTATCTGGTGGGCCAGAATAAATACGTGGCTTTCGGATCCATGTATAAGAACTTTTTCTAATTTCTCTTGGCGTTTCATATATAACATCTTCGAATCTGTGAAGTAATGTTCTTGTTCTTGAAATCGAAGTCGATGTTCTGTACATACCTTATCAAACTGCTTGCGTAGAACGTTGGCCGAATCCTCAATGTGTTTTTGTAAACGAGTTTTTAAAGTAATGATGCTTTGATTTGTAGCTATTCTTTGATCCTCTAAACCTTTCAATTCTTCTCCGATTGTGGTTTCAATAGAGCAGAAAGCCTTAACTGACAGTTCAAGGTCTTTTGATACGTCGCTGACTAACGCGGATGAACGAACATCTTTCGCGGCAACGTCTAAAGGCAACAGCTTACTGCACGCCCTATGTTCATCGGTCATGCACTGCCTACAGGACAATGCATCGTGATCGACGCAAAATAAATCAAGCAACATACCGCTGTGCTTTGAGCAATGTTGGTTTTCCAGCGTCGGGAAGATACCGGTTTCAGATACATCAAGTACATGGTGACTTTTCGTTGCCTTTCCTTTTTTGTGGAACTGAAAACATTCTTTACACAGATTCTCATCGCATTCTGTACACCATTTTAAAGCCGAAACAAATGTATCTTCCGTCTCACACGGCTGACAAAGATGTTTTGATGCCATCTAGAAAAGAAAATTGAGAGATAAGAATTGATTAATTAATTGGAACTAAATAGTTCCATTTGAAAAAGACATTCAATACATCTCTCCAGCAAAATTTGGTTAAAGTTGGCATAGTGCGTGTAGTTTCATTGAAGATTATAAAATTATATTTTTCCAAGTACTGCCACAATGAATGCCCCTCGATCGACATGTATTGATAGAGAGGCTACCAATTATAAAATCAATTCAATACACTTTTCAGAGGGTGGTGTCTTTTTAAAAGCTTTTCCAATTACAGATATCCTCTGGTGTCTATGTGTTCATCTCATCGAGAACAGCTATGCATCATTTATAAAGGACCTTCTGACATTATGTCTGATCTAAGTTTCATTAATTTTAGTTATGAAGTTTTCAGAGATGGTAAAAAAAAATCATTTTCTACCTCAATTATGGTAACTTTGTGCAATAATTGCCACCATGTCTGCTACTTAATCATTAATAAAACATTACATAAGGGTCGTTTGCCGTTTTGTCTTCAAGAATTTTGTCTTGTAATATCCGAATAGATTTTTTTTAAATTGACATATTAGAATAAAAGATTTTTTTTGCTACCATGTTTATAGAACGAAATGACTTGGAGGAATTTTATACAGGGTTTTTATAAAAAAAAGAAGATGTGGTATGATTGCCAATGATACAACTCTCCACAAAAGACCAAATGACACAGAAATTAACAACTATAGGTCACCGTACGGCCTTGAACAATGAGCAAAGCGCATACCGCATAGTCAGATATAAAAGACCCTGAAATGACAAATGTAAAAACTATTCAAACGAGAAAACTAACGGCCTGATTTATGTACAAAATAATGAACGAAAAACAAATATGACAAACAGCAACAAACGACAACCACTGAATTACAGGCTCCTGACTTGAGACAGAAAATTAAATAATGTGGCAGGGTTAAAAATGTTTGGCGAGCGCCCCTAACATGGGACAGAGGTGTAACAACACAAAACAAGAACAAAATGTAAAAAAACAATCAACTGATTACAAATCTGATATACAGAAACGAAAAGACAATCACTGAATTACAGGTTCCTGACAGAATGGGTCGGGGTTAATCATGTTAGCGGGCGCCAAACCCTCCCCTAACCTGGGACAGTGGTGTAACAGTACAACATAGGAACAAACTATAAAACTGAGTTGAAAAGGGCTAAACTCACCAGATAGATACAAAGCACAAAAAAATAAAAATAAAAAACAAGTAACAAAAACACAGAGTGGACGTGGCAGGGTACTTATACATCCCCACAACAAAAAGACACTAAGTACAGATCTGAGAGTACTCGCAGTTACTGACAGCTAGTTCAAAGCCAATAACAACTAATAAACAAATCATGCATCTAAGACTAAAATATCAATCAGTACACATCCTACATCCAATGAATTAAGAGTAAAGATGTCATAAACAGTCAGAGAAAAACATAACCATGTGCAATGCCAGGATACAGGTATCGACAGATTGTAGAGCATGAAAGTGCATATGTATATACAAATAGTATTTAGTTTGATTTTAATTTACTGATAACAACATCAATATTAATACAAATAAAAACAATATTCAAAGATCTAATCACAGTGTTGAATTGGTAACCTTTTAGAATAAGTTTTATTTAAAGGATCGATAAGTTTACCTGGATCGTTACTAAATTTCCGGGCTCGGTAAACATCATCTCCGTAAAAATTAGGATGTGCTATCCCGTTTGAAATAAGTTTTCTACAGGTACAACTAAACTTCAAAACCAAATCATTATTTCTATGGAAGATTTTAGTAAAGGTTTTAAGTAATTTGTGGTAACGAAATCCCTAACTTAATAATTTATAATACATAGATTACGTTCATTGAAATCCAAAACGTCACAACAGACACAGGTATAGCGAACGAGTTGTGATATATAAACACAGTAAGATGATGACAAAGGAACATCACCGCCCAAAAAAGGAAAATTAACAATAGGGAACGAAAAAAAAAAACGTCCCTTTTGTCGTAAATTTTAGTGTAGAGTTTCCCGTGTGAAACTGAAATATCTAAATCTGGGAAAGGACAGTTATTACCATTTATATTTGATTTATTAAAGCTTTCTTACAATTTGACGAAAGGTTCGTACGGTTGACGAATCATACGTAAGACCCGGTTGAGGGATCCTCTGTTTTGACTCTTTTCAAAATATGACATATATATGTAATCATAATCAATGCTGTCATGGGACTTAGATGACGTTTCGCCTAGATGTTTACCTATGTTAGACCATTACACTGCAAGCAACGACACAGGTAAACTTGAATTTCGTGTGACATAGGAATTTCTGGACATACGAGGTAAATATATAATACCACCAGGGGAAGGAGATAACCCAACAAAATTTGCTAAACAAAGGCCTCGTGAGAAGAAGAAAAAATACCACTAAAAATAAAAGATTGTGCTCAAACTCCCCTACAAAAGATAAATAAATGAAACAAATAAACCTTTGCATTATTTAACCTAAGAAAATACCAAGGCAAATATATTGCCCCCAAAAGAAAAATTTACCTAAAACATTACTTCTTAAATACTTTTTTATTTAGAGTATCATACTTCAAGACGTTAATTAAAATGTTCATAGTTTAAACATTTAAAAAGCATGCTTGAACAATTCCCGCGAAAATGTGTGTAATTGTGGTTAATATAAGCAACACATTGGACGTACGTGTATTTTAAACTATTTTTCTTTATTTTTTTTTATATTAAATGCGTGTTTTCTATGCGATATGCTTGAATTTTTAAAGATACCTTTGATTCGGAAGAGAATGCAGATTTTCTATTTAAGAAAATGCCTGTACCAAGTCAGGAATATGACAGTTGTTATCCATTCGTTTGGTGTGTTTGAGCTTTTCATTTTGCCATTTGATTAGGGACTTTCCTTTTTGAATTTTCCCTCGGAGTTCAGTATTTTTGTGATTTTACTTTTTACCAGATAAAATATAGACTCTCAGTGTTATCGTGGGAATGTAATACATGCTCCCTTTTTACGTTCGTTCGTACCTTTCGTTAAAATGTAAGGAAGCTCTATTAAGAGTAAGTTCCTTTGGGTAAATTCGGCAGTATATTTAGAAAATTCGTGATTTTTTAACGAAAAAATATCATCAAGGTAACGGTAAGTGTTGTTGAATTGATCAAGTAAATTCAATTGAAACGGGTCTTTACTGAGTTTGGTCATAAACTGTGATTCATAACAGAACAAGAACAAGTCTGCTTTAAAAGGGGCGCAATTGAATATATATTTCCATATATATTCTTTTGACATAGTTTGAATAAAATTCGGGTAGTGTATTCAAAGCCTTTTTAACGGGTTGTTGAAAATGTAAATTGTTCATTGAGGACGGCCACAAATTGAGCTAAATTACGTACTGTGTTTGTAATAATTTGATCTTACATTTTCTGTCAATATCAGCTTGGGCAATATCCTTCATCATAAATCAGTTCACTCGAAAATACCTTCCTATTTTAAAGGTCAGTCTCTACCTATCATTTCTTATACCTATACCAAACCAATTGCAACTAAAATTTTCAATTACAAACAAGTGTTGCAGGATCTCAATATTGACGACTTCAAGTCTAAACCTCCTGATTGCACCTGTGCTAGTTCCCTATTCATATATAATCCGGCTGGCCACGTTATTACTGGTGACCTAAACATTGTCAAAACTTCTCCGCGAAATGTGTTATCCAAAGGCCCGAAATATTGTGAGCCTAAATCCATCAATTGGAAGCACAACTTCAAAATACTGATCGATTCAGTCGAGGATTATGCCAGGCAATGGGTTAAACGCGAGAAAGAAGACATAGATACTCTTTTCGAATTGATTAAGGCTATGAGGCCGTTGATACAAATCAAAATTAAGGAACTGAATTGGTCTACAAATATCCATGCAACATCAATCTTTAAAGACCCAAATGTTGCAAAACACTTGTCCTACCTCCATGACAAATATATTATTGTCCCCGCAGATAAAGCCCCAAACAACATCATTTTTTGTGTGAATCATATTACATAAACTTCTTGATAAATGAATAAGGTATTGACAATTGACTTGGAAACTCAACATATACACCCACGACACTTACTAAAGAGGAAATCATGGATAATCATAGGTCGGGTTCTATGTTCCTTTGGAATTTCAACGAAAGATGAAGAACTGGATCTTCCATCACTGTATTGGATACCTAAACTACACAAGTGTCCTTACAAACAACGGTATATTGCTTGGTCTTCCAAGTGCTCCACGAAATCTTTTTCTAAATTATTAACATCAATTTTATCAGCAATCAAAGCCGGTTTTCAAAGTTATTGTGAAACTACCTATTCTAAAGGTGGCGTGAATCAGATGTGGATACTAAAAAATTCCAAAGATCTTTAAGAGTACATACAATCTAAGACTCTTTCATCTTGCAATGGTATTAAAACATTTGACTTTTCTACACTTTAAGTATTCCCCATTCCAAACTAAAAGACACATTGGAAGAGTTGGTCTTGGTTTGTTTCATAAAAAAGAATGGCCAACGTAGATACAAGTATCTTGTCTTAGGGAGGGATAAATCCTACTTTGTAAAAAATCACTCTGATTCAAACAAAAAATTCTCTGAAACTGACATTATCAAGATGCTTGATTTATATTTGTTACGTTTTGAGGACGTGTTTTTCAAAATACAATCGGTATTCCCATGGACACCAACTGTGCCCCTCTTCTTGCCAACTTGTTCCATTATTCATATGAGGCTGACTTTATACAGGAACTTCGTAGGAAGAAAGAAAAGAAGTTACCAGTATCCTTTAACTTTACTTTCCGCTATACAGATGATGTTCTCTCACTAAATAATTCAAAATTTGGTGACTGTGTTGAACGCATCTATCCAATCGAACTTGAGATAAAGTTTACAACAGATACAGTTAAGTCTGTCTCATATTTTGACTTACATCTAGAAATTGACAATGAGGGTCTGTTGAAAACAAATCTTTACGACAAAAGAGATGAGTTCAGCTTCCCAATTGTGAACTTTATATTTCTATGTAGCAACATTTCAGCAGCGCCTGCATACGGAGTATATATCTCCCAGTTGATACGATATTCCAGGGCTTGTTTTTCCTATCATGATTTCCTTTATAGAAAGTTGCTGCTCACAAGGAAGCCATTAAACAAAGAGTTCCAAGTGGTGAAGTTGAAATCACCCCTTCGTAAATTTTACAGACGCCATCACGAGTTGGTTGACCGTTATAGAATATCCGTTTCACAGATGATAGCGGATATGTTCCTAATGTCGTAACTACAATCCCGTCCCCTTTTCCCGAATATGACTTACCGAATTAGACTTATTACCCGGTTTGTACTAATATGAGCAACACGAAGGGTGCCACATGTTTAGCAGGGTCTGTTTACCCTTCCGGAGTACCTGAGATCAGCCCAGTTTTTGGTGGGGTTCGTGTTGCTCAGTCTTTAGTTTTTTTTATGTTGTGTTTTGTGTACTTTTGTTTATCTGTTGGTCTTTTTTTCTTTTTTTAAGCCATGGCGTTGTCAGTTTATTTTCAACTTATGAGTTTGAATGTCCCTTTTGGTATCTTTCGCCTCTCTTTTAAACCTTTCTTTAATGCTTTGACGACGGGAATATTGTGTGTATTTTTGATTCAAAATGTAGAGAAAGTAAGTATTCATAGATATATGGATATAAATTACTGTATCTTGGGTACACACACACATATATATGAAGTGAAAACTACAGGTTGCATCCCCTCTTGGGGAGGATGTAAAGAACCAGATCTACTCTAACATTGTAAAGTTCATTTTCTAGGCACTTTATGAATTAATCATAAGAAATCCGATGGACAAGGTATAATTTACAGTTGCCACTACACATAGGCAGACATATCTCATTATAAATTCATAGTGATTATGTGCTTCTAAAAATAGAACAGCATCGAAGAGATGAGTAGATGATCATTCCTGTACACTTAAAAATACTTCGCGTATTGCTATTAGATGTCCTTGTTTGATACCTACGAGAAGGTAACACCTCGCGAAACGAAAGCTGATTTTTACCAGCTATAGTTAGCGGAGGTGATAAGGCGTCTGCGCAATGCTAGGCGGTGTTGTCATAGCAGTATTAAGTGAAAAGTACAGGTTTCAGACCCGCTGGGGCGGGGCGGGAAGTAAAGAATCAGATCTTCTTTAACATTGTTAGGGTGGTATTCTAGGCACTTATATATATTTTTTGATGTCAACCATTTGTGTAAATGTCTTACCTCTAAACAACTTTAATCCGTATAATTGCTATTTGTTATCTGTCACGATAACTTTACACATAAGTGCATATATACACAAAGTCAGATAGTACAGGTAAAGGTGGAGATTACCGCACATTTAAACGATTTCAATTTTTGCTTTCTGTTTAATACATAGTTTTCTTCAAAATATCTTTAATCAGAGGCGAATTTAGGGGCGGGGGTGAGTGTGGCCGGGCCCCTTAATCCGCCTCTGATAATAAAATTTGTTTCTTATGTTGGGCTAAATATATGGTAGAGAAAGTAAGTATTCACAGATATATGAATATGAATTACTGTATCTTGGGTACACACACACATATATATGAAGTGAAAACTACAGGTTGCATCCCCTCTCGGGGAGGATGTAAAGAACCAGATCTACTCTAACATTGTAAAGTTCATTTTCTAGGCACTTTATGAATTAATCATAAGAATCAGATGGACATGGTATAATTTACAGTTGTCACTACACATAGGCAGACATATCTCATTATAAATTCATAGTGATTATATGCTTCTAAAAATAGAACAACATCGAAGAGATGAGTAGATGATCATTCCTGTACACTTAAAAATACTTCGCGTATTGCTATTAGATGTCCTTGTTTGATACCTACGAGAAGGTAACACCTCGCGAAACGAAAGCTGATTTTTATCAGCTATAGTTAGCGGAGGGGATAAGGCGTCTGCGCAATGCTAAGCGGTGTTGTCATAGCAGTGAGAAGAGAAAAGTAGAGGTTTCAGACCCGCTGGAGGGGGGGGGGGAGTAAAGAATCAGATCTACTTTAACATTGTTAGGTTGGTATTCTAGGCACTTATATATATTTGTTGATGTCAACCATTTGTGTAAATGTCTTACCTCGAAACAACTTCAATCCGTATTGCTATTTGTTATCTGCCACGATAACTTTACACATAAGTGCATATATACACAAAGTCACATAGTACAGGTAAAGCTGGAGATTACCGCACATTTAAATCGATTTCAATTTTCGCTTTCTGTTTAATACAAAGTTTTCTTCAAAATATCTTTAATCAGAGGCGAATTTAGGGGCGGGGGTGAGTGTGGCCGGACCCTTAATCCGCCTCTGATAATAAAATTTGTTTCTTATGTTGAGCTAAATATATGGTTAATGCATACTTTTCACATGTCCCACTCCAATCGTTGCCGAGTTTGGGCCCCCGGGTCCCCCTTTTTCGAAATCTTGGATCTACGTCTGATATCAATAATCCATTGACTAAATATGTATTTAAAATGGGATTCAAAATCGAAATATAATTTTATCTTAAAATTGAGAATGGAAATGGGAATGTGTCAAAGAGACAACAACCCGACCACAGAACAGACAACAACAGAAGGTCACCAATAGGTCTTCAATACAGCGAGAAATTCCCGCACCGGGACGATATCGGTTGTCAAATGCTACTTGATTAAATTTCTAACTACATGTATTGTCATTTCAAATTGAACATATAAGGTTTTTACAAGTTATAATAACATACAACGTATTCTACACAGTGTCATAGGGACAGACTTACAAGTGTGTGTTTTTGAGTATGGACTTCTGAAATTGACAAAGAAATAAAGAAAAATAGTCGAAAAGTTAGTAAGCTTATATCTACGTTATTGAACTTTGGTGGATAGTTGTCTCATAGTTATTCGATCATCTCCTTATATTTATGTATATATCATCTTTTATTTATATTTTTTACTTCCAATACTAGTAATATTGCCCTTGCTAGTACACGTTTTGTGGATCTGGTAGTGTTTACTTGTTAAAATATTACTATGGGTCAAGTGTGGCCTAAATAATCGAAATGATTGAAGTTATTTTACTATTGTAAATACCAAAATATAACAAGAAAACTACCATTAGGTCCGTTCACAATTTACAATTCTAGCATGTTAAACACAAAGGACTGAACTTTTATAGTAGTATTGGATTTTTCGGCGATTTTGGTTTGCAAATAACCGCAAATGATTGGTCCAGATTGTTTTGCTGAAACAAAGCCAATAGTGATGCAGAATTCCGACCTCATTGCTAGATTTGTCATGAAAGATTTAATGAAGACGTTGGTTTTCCCGTTTGAATGGTTTTACACTAGTAATTTTTGGGGCCCTTTATAGCTTACTGTTCGGAGTGAGCCTAGGCTCCGTGTTGAAGACCGTACTTTGACCTATAATGGTTTACATTTATAAATTTTGACTTGGATGGAGAGTTGTCTCATTGGCACTCATACCACATCTTCTTATATCTATGTATATGATCGTGTTTTGTGCTACTGTTTTTATACAAACACAACATCTTTCTAATTACTGATTTACAAATTAAGAAAGAAAAGACTTTGTTGTACAGTGTAATAGGGAAGATAAATTTATTAATTCTTTCAGTTGCACAATAGAACGTACAGTTAATCATTTGCTTGTTTGTTTGTAGCAGAAATCGCCAATAATGAATGATATTGGATTTTCCGTTTTGAATTTTCCTTGGAGTTCGTGTTTTTTTTTTTTTTTTTTTTTGTTGTTGTTTTAATTTTTTCATTAAACAATTATTTTGAACACAAAGTAGCTTGTAAACAAATTGTGAGACCAACACTTTTATATCTGTTTAAACAACGTGATATAAACTGGTCCAAGATTAGTATCACGTCTGCGGGATAGTATTTGACTTTTGGGGGCCGTCCAATCTTGGGCTAGACTCAAACTACATCTATTGAACTGCAAAAAAATATGAGTTTATAAAAATAAGATGTGGTATGATTGCCAATGAGGACCTCGAAATGATTGTCAAACTGAGATGAACTGATAGTAATGTAGCTTTATAGAAATTATCATTGATATATCACAAGTAGTTTTTATCAATCTAACATAAGCAAAAACTTAACATTAAACATTGGTAATAAATTCAAAGTCACAGGACCATCCTACGGAGGCACTGAGACTACTATGTGTTATAGTAGTCTCAGGGAGGCAGGACCTCAAAAAGTCCTAAATCTGATATGTACTGATAATGATGCAACTCTATATGAAATATCAATGATTTATCACAAGCAGTTTTTATCAAACTAACTTAAGCAGAAAACTTAATATATGAAATTGTTTATTAATTATAAGTCGCTGGACCATAACCAAGAGGACAAGGCCTCGAAATAGTCGTCCAACTGACACGTAGTGATACTAATGCAACTTTATACAAAATATCAGCAATTTTGTTGCAGGCGATTCAAAAATAGAAGTTATCCATGCACGTTGCCACTGTCCTTTAAAGCAAAAGCTATTAATATGAACCCAAACAAGTCTATAGTAAAAATCATTTGACGAGAATTACTTTATAATGATTTTATTTTCTAATACGTCAAAGTTTATCGATTTTGTATTTGTCAAATATTTTGCCTGGAAGTATTGATGCTGTAGGTAAATTTCACTCCATTATAAGGCAATATTTCTTCGTGAATATACTACCGGCATTCATATTCATAATGCACATATTTACTTGAAAATGTCTTTGAAATCTATTAACTGACTGATTGTTTGTTGTTTGTTTACTTTAGTCCAGTGGCAAATCTTGGATGCATATATGATTTTGGAATGGCAATTCAAATTACTACAATATGAAGACTAGCCGGGCAATTTAGACGACCACTTTGAATGATAGTATTTTGGATATGACCGATATTTAGCACACAACAGGCCAACAGCGGACCTCTAAAAGATGTGTTTCAATAGTTCTTTTACGAACAGAATGCGAGACACTTTCTCAACCCGAGGCATTGGTAAAATAGTTTTTAACCGATCGTGGATGCGTATTTATACATCCCGCACATAGATAACGTCCATATTCTGACTAGACGTGGTACCCGTTTTGTTGCTCATAGAAGTACAAATTCGGTGATGTCACATTCGATTATTTTTTTTCAGTCAGAAGTTTTCTTTATTTACGGTATTTAATAAAATTTAATCGTAGTGATGTCTGGCTCAGCCGTAGGGATATCGGTTACTGTATTATAAACAACCGCATCTCCCAGTGAAAGAACCCTTACACTGACAAAACATAGTGCTTTTAATGTTGTTGTAATTTCAAAAACTAGAAAGTTAATATATACGAATGAAACATCTTGAGCCCAAATTTAATAGTGTATGAACTTGCATCACAATTTAACAGATGTGCTAAACAGCGTGCTGATTAAGATTTTTAGAACGGGACTTTCTAGACGTCACGTGCCATATAAAGATGGTACATGAATAATTCTAGATATATCTGGTTTTCGTGAATTTAAACTGTAGTAAAACATTTTGAGAGCTGTAAAAATAAAAAAAAAAAAAAAATTGGCTAAAAATTTAAAAATAGACACATATTACGTCTTTTGGTTTCTGGAAGATAGCTGTCTCATTAGTAATCATACCGCATCCCCTTATCATATATTAATTCAATTCTGTCAAGGACGTACAATGTTGCAGGTGTGTTCTAGTAAATAATAGATTATATTAAATCATAAATGTATTAAATAATGATGCAAATCTGTACGGATACAGTGTGGACAATTAAAGACCGTCCATAATATACATAATATGACCATTTCTCTAATTCTTACTCGATTTATCCTTTTACTGACCTGTTGATTATTTTTATTTCTCTAATTCTTTGCCGATTAATCCTTTTCCTCACCTGTTGGTTATTTTTATTTAATCAACTGTGGTTCATTGATCTCAGCTGCTCATTGGTCAAAATTCGATTATGACGTTAAATGTTCTTGCTGTCCTATGAAATTCCTATTGTGACACCATTCGGCAAGTCATTGGAAAAGAAGGATTAAGATTGTCTGCATATCGTCTAAAAATCAATAGAGAAACAGATTCCACCACCAAATCTCGTACAATACTATATGTATCCACTCTTGGCAGTTAAATTTAAGTATTTAAAACGCTCGGCGAGCCTCGCGTTTTGAAATTGAAAATTTATCGGTCTCGAGTGGATAAATATCGTATCACACTCGATGTAGTGGTAAAATATTTAATCAACGTGTGGTTCGTTTGTTCTCAGTTCTTCATTGGTCAACATTCGATTACGACGTCAAATTTTCCTGCTTTCCTCTGAATTCCTATCAAGACGTCATGAAAAAGGCGACCATGCCTGGTGACGTAATGTAGAAAGAAAGCATCTTTTTGCAGGTCGTTCGAAAAGAATCATTAAGATTGTCTGCATTTCGTCTAAAAATCATCAGAGAAACAGATTTCGCCACTAAATCTCGTGCAATACGATATTTATCTACTCTCGACAGCTAAATTTAAAAAATTTGAAAATTTAACTGTCTCGAGTGGATAAATATCGTTTAACACTTGATACAGTGGTAGAATCTACATGTCTATATATAACGTAGAAAATAATTATATATGTTAGACTCATATCGAAGTTTTGTCTCTAATCGATGTCCGTTCCTCAAATCGACGTCCAATGTACAGTCACGTTCTAAAACATGTGTCCAATATTTGTACCCCCACCCCTGTATTACCAAAACAACAACCTATCGATCGGAGTCTCCTCTTGATGATCAACTAAATAGACAACATCCGTCCTAAATAATAAACTAAATAAAAATTAAAAAGAAAACATCAGTAAATGAAAATAAGACAAACTACGACATCATATTACATGTACATGCATATTAATATTTTGGTGAAAGAAGTTAATCCACTCGATTTACCGGTTGTCTTATACCTTTCATTTTTATTTAAATAAACGACATGTAGATATACGACAAAGAGACAACAACTCAACGACAAAGATAATCGAAAGACATCTAGGAAGCAATATACGGTCTCCAACATATACATAATAAGGGACGAAGTCCCTATTACAATAGAAAAATCAAAAAAAAAAAAAAAAAAAAAATCGGAAAATTTCCGAAATTTTCATTGTACTAATGAACTCAAAAATCGTTAACTTTTTTTTAACTTTTTTTTCAGACTTTTTTTATTTTCCCGCATCTGCGCAGAAATTTTTTCCGGTATCGTTTTGGCTCGGGATTTGAGTAAAATGTTATGGGGACGTAGTCTGGGAACCTGACACAATATTCTCAATACCGTAAGCGGACTTCCGGTTCGAATATATTTGAATTGAAGCTTAGCAAAATCGAAAATATTTCATCAGGATTCCAGGTCAATGGGGACGTACCTTACATCAGTAAGCAAATCAATAAAACTACTAAAAATCAAAATAAAAAATTAATATACTAATAAAATCATAATCGTAAACGTTTTTCGAACTTTTTCAAACAGTTGCATTTTCCCCTGGCGGACGCTGCAATATATGTGTTACGATTTCCCGAAAATTAATATGTATAATTACCGGAAAGAGTATGGACGACAACACAATAACAATAACATTTGTATTCTTATAATGTCCTTTTTATAATTCATGGTTGACTTTGCTTTAATGTTGTTGTTTTTTCGTTATACTTTTAACAAAAAGACATGCAGATTCAAAGTTGTGTGAAGCCATATAATGGTGATCGCTATGATTACTGTAAGGATCATTGTGACACGTTGGTTTAGGAACAGATCTGTTCCTTAACAACTCGATGCTTCATAGCAACACGTCTTTTCGTTTACATTAAAATAGCAGAGTTTTCAGTCTTTTTAACCATTTAAATATACATTCTTTTAATTCAGATTTTGATATGATAAAAAACGTTACCTACGTTAGCGTTTCTTTGTTTACATTGCAAATGACGTCACCACATAATGTCTTAACAATAGAACCAACATCGGAAACGTTGCGGTATTTCCGTTTCTTTTTCAACAGATTCTGAAGTTAGATTATTCCTATAGTGAGTTCTTTTGGGAAACTTACCGCATATCAATCAGACAGACTTGTATCTGTACAAAGATCCATAATAAATCGAATTTGAATGTTTTGTTATCCCCCGACATACGGGCTTCTTTAAAAACTAGTAATCTCACTTTCATGTGTATATTCTTCAGGAAATGTAACTTAATATCGTTCTTCTTATTTCATTAAATGTGTTTTTAAAACTTAGATACAAAGTCCACTCGTAGATGAGGGTCTGCGTGGGGTTTTAAAGAATCGACAAAATGTGCAGAAAAATAGCAAACAAATTACGAATAAAGAAAAATATGGCAAAAAGTAAAAATAGAAAATAATGGGGCACTCAAATTTAAAGAAAATGAATCACTCAAATATGAAGAATATAGACCCTTTTAATTACCTTTTATAAAAAATACAAAACAACTTTCAAGGAATAAGAAATAAGCATTGTATGACATAAAACAAATTAAACGCAGACAATTAACAAAAATACATCTTTTAGTTTTAAATCATACCTTTTAATAAATAATTTCAAAATGAACTCATAGAACAACACTTCTTTATCATATATTTCAATAATTTTATTAGTGACAAACTTACTGCCAAAAGAAAAAGAAGTGACACCGAAACGAAGCTGAATTTTTGATAATGACAATTGACATATATTTTTCTTATTCAAAATTATAAAATCATTTTACATAGAATATGTCATTTACAACCGCATATCTTCATAATGTACCTACATGTTACACTGAGGTATTGAGCAAAATTGACACAACTTTTGTTTTATATATACAATAACATGCATGATGGCTTACCATCACAAAAGAGTAAAAAAAAAGGAAAATGATACAATGAGAAGAAAAAAGAGAAATCAACTTCACATCACCAGATCTATTAGCAAGAAGTGAGAAATTTGTATTGTAACGCGATGCAGTAAACATGGTGAAGAAACAATGAAAAATGATTATTTCTAGCAACGTTTATCTTGTCACACAAATTTAAACCAATGTTTTTATGTTATCACCTTCTACATTCACAGTAGCCACTTGCAAACCCATTGCTCAAAGGTCATGCATCCCAATGAGATATGATGTATATTGAATTTTACAACCTTCAATCAGAGTTTAAAGTCTGAAGCAAGAAAATAAGACACTTTCATGACCACTGTTAGAGTGTTTCTACTCTATGTATATAGAAGCTGAAACTGTAACACTTATATGACATAAGCCCATTTCTATTCTGTTTTATGGTGTGATGTTTTTCAGATGTTTATAAAAATTAGAAGATGTGGTGTAATTGCAATTGAGACAACTTTATGTATATGCCTGTCCCAAGTCAGGAGCCTGTAATTCAGTGGCTTTCGTTTGTTGCTGTGTTACATGATATGTGTTTTTCGTTCATTTTTTGTACATCAATTAGACCGTTAGTTTTCTCCTTTAAATTGTTTTACATTTTGTAATTTTGGGGCCTTTTATAGCTGACTGTGCAGTATGGACTTTGCTCATTGTTGAAGGCCGTACGATGACATATAGCTGTTGATTTCTGTGTCATTTGATTTCTTATGGAGAGTTGTTGAATTGGCAATCATACGACACCTTCTTTTAATCAACCAAAGATCAAATGAAGTGGATATAAACAATTATAGGCAACCGTATAGCCTTCTAAAAAGAGAAAAACCCATACAGTATAGTTGGCTATAAAAGGCCTTGAAATTGCAAATGTAAAACAATTCAAACGAGAAAACTAAAGGCCTCGACATGTTTGTTTGTTTGTGTTTTTTTTTTTAGCAGTCGTCAGTTAATTTTACTTTTTTTCTGTACGTTTTAAGAAGACAACTGTTATAAGCTATTTGAGACATTGAATAGTTGCCATTCGAAAGCATAGAACTGTTCAACTTTTTACTAGCTTCAATAGTGTTATTGTCTATTGTATATGTGTGTCTGACATGTCTCAAAGGCATCCATATTTAATAGTATCGTATATCACCTTCCACATTTTCCATATGAATTGAAATTACTAGTGGCACTTCCTGTATACAAGGTGATATGATGTGCCGCTGGAATTGGTCACCTTTTCAAGCTTGAAAATATGTGTAATGGTCGGGAAAATATCAGAAAAATATGACAAGGTCAATAAAGTTCCCATAACTTCTTCGTCTGTCACCGTTCCTGGTGTTCCCTGCTGTGTTTTAATCAACCAAGTTTTCATTTTTGACATTTTGGTATTCCACTCCTACATTACACACCACATGAAACCCAAACAATATGGGAAAAGGTTACATTTTCACATACGCAATATATGAAAAGGTATCCATTTTTTAAATCTAAATCATATGATTTGAAGGTGAGGTAACTCTGAAATTTTCTGAAGGAATTTAAATTAAATTTTGCTATTTTATATTTTAGCCCGAAAAATTGTACAGTGACCCTATCTTTTCTTATAATATTCTCAAAGCATTTTCCAAAAGTTGTCTTCTCGTATTTATTTTACAATTCTATCATTCAGTTTACATGTAGCTTCTAATCGCATAATTAATGATGTTTTTCCCCTGTATAATTCATACAAAATGTGTCATTTTGTCACAACCTGTAGCTTCAGAAAATGCTCAGTAACCTATCATTTTTTATTATATTTTTGAACATATCACAATATATACTACATTTAAGCAAAGTATGCAGTGGCGGATCCAAAACTTTTCATAAGGGGGGATGGGGAGCACTGGCTGACCTATTAAGGGGGCCCGCTCCAGTCATGCTTCAGTGATTCCCTATATGATCAACCAAATTTTTCCCACAAAGCCCCCCTCCCCCCGGATCTGCCTATGGTATGAAAAAAATTCTATAAATTTTTAATTCATACTCCCATACCACCTTAACGGGATTCTAAAGGTTTTCTGACTTCGTCCCCTTTCACAGGTAACACCTGCCTCATATTAAAGAAATACGGTCAATAGTTGAAAAGTATTATTTGGACTATTTGTATTATTAAAAAATATGTACAAATATTGGACACATGTTTTAGAACGTGACTGACGAAGTCCCCAATTACGGTAGAAAAACCAATAATATAAAAAAAAGACAAAAAAATTAATCTACTAATGAACTCAAAATCGTTAACTTTTTTTTCATACTGTTTTTAGTTTCCCGCATTTGCGCAGAATCTCTTTCTTTCTTCCGGTCTCGTTTGTCATGAGACTTTGAGTAAAATATATATTTATCAGTCTAGTAAAATATAGGAAGGAGCACAATAACAATTTCATTTAAATTATTCTTTGGTATGAAAAAAAAAATGACGTTACCTGATGATAGCGTCTCTTTGTTTACATTGAAAATAACGTCACAACTAAAATCCCTAACAACAGGACCAATATCGGAAACGTTACGGTTTTATTCCCGCATCGTTAAAAGGTTAAAATGCATGATAAGGCCAAATGAAGTACGAATTTGAAGACATTGAGGACCAAAAATTCGAAAACTTACCTGTTCTTGTCCAAAATTTTCAAACTTCGACCCCTAATTTCATATTTTTAACACAGCGCAACTCAAAACCTGATGCAACTGTTACACCTGTTTTTCCTCTATACAAGAACTATATACCCATACCCCGTGACACCCCTCGTTATTTTTCTCCAAAAGCAATGGAATAAATTTCAATTTTCGACCCTTAGTTTCAGATTTTTTAACATAGCGCCTCTCGAAATCTTGTGCAAACGATGCGACTGTTTCTTTTCTACAAGACCTATATAGCCATACCCCTTGACACTCGTCATTATTTTTTTCTTTAAAAGCCATGGAATAGGCAAACCCCTCTGTTGATGTCAAAATGTTCAAGTTTCGACACCTCGTTACAGGTTTTTGAAAATACCGCCACTTGAAACCTCGCGCAAACGATGCGTCTGTTTCTCCTATGCAAGACCTATAAAGCCATACCCCTTGACACCCCTTATTATTTTTTCTCTAGAAGCCATGGTATAGGCCGACCCCCCTGTTTTTGTCCAACATTTTCAAATTTCGACCCCTAGTTTCTGAGTTTTGATTATAGCGCCACTCAAAACCTTGCAGAAAGGATACGTCTGTTTCCCTTTACAATACCTATATCCATACCCCGTCATAACCCTCATTATTTTTCTTGAGAAACCATAGAATGGGCCAAGCACCCTCTTTTTGTCCATAATTTTCAGACCCCTAGTATCAGATTTTTGAACATAGCACCACTCGAAACCTTGCACAAAGTATATGCATGTTTCCCCTTCACAAGACCTATATAGCCATATCCCGAAAATCCCTCATTATATTTCTCTAGATGCCATGGAATAGGCCAACCCTCCTATTTTTGTCAAAAAATTTCAAATTTTGACCCCCCGTTTCAGCTTTTTTAACATAGCGCCACTCGAAACCTTGTGCAAGCGATGCGTCAGTTTCTCCGATACAAGACCTATATAGCCATAGCCCGTGACACCTCTCACTATTTTTCTTTAGAAGCATTGGAAGAGGCCAACACAAACTGTTTGTGTCCATATTTTCAAATTTCGATTTCCTAGTTTCAGATTTTTTAAAATAGCGCCACTCTTAACCTTGCGCAAACAATGCGCCTGTTTCTTCTTTACAAGACCTATATAGCCATATCCCGTTACACCCCTCAGTATTTTTCTCTAGAAGCATCGGAAGAGGCCATCCCAAACTGATTTTGTCCAAAAGTTTTCAAATTTTGACCCCTAGCTTCAGATTTTTGAAATAGTGCCACTCAAAACCTTGCGCAATCAATATGCCTGTTTCTCCTCTACAAGACATTTATAACCTAACCCCGTGACACCCCTTATTATTTTTCTCTAGACACCATGGAATAGAACCCCCCCTTCCCTGTTTTTGTCTAAAATTTTCAAATTTCGACCCCCTAGTTTCAGATTGTAGAACATAACTCCTCTCGAAACCTTGCGCAAACGTTGCGCCTGTTTCTCCTCTGCAAGACCTATATAGCCATTTTTTTTCTATCACTTCTTTCAGGGAATAATTACTTTAACGTTCTAAATTGAAGTGGTCTAACCGCACTACAACCTATCAGTTGACAGGTGCAAATTTATTGTGGTATTGAATGTTACCATGAAAAGGGGTGTGGCTTGTTTTTTAAATAGATATGACAAATCTCATTTCATGATAAGCTGTAAATTGCAATTTGTGGACGGAATTCTGCATGCCTTTTTAAATGTGTTTTTTTTTTTTTTTCAAACGGCCGTTGCTGTCTTTTTTAGTTTTTGGGTTTTTAGATTAATCTCCAGACCTTATTGCTCGATCGCTATTTATGGTTCGTTAGCTTCAGCCTAATCCAAATAATTATGACGTCTTGTAAGGCTATTTAAATTTTTTCTGTGACGCTTTCCTACATTCCTACATTAAAATATAATATATATTACTAGTATATACACAATTCAATCATCAAACATACAAATGGCAATAATTGAAGTTTTGATTCAGTTTTTCATATTCTAACCATAAAAGAAAGAAAACACATTTTCGACTTGCATAGAATTTTCAAGAAAATGATTATAACACTGTTTCTCGAATAATTCCACATTAAGACAAGTTAGTTAGCCCATTTACAATTCTATACATTATAACTGATTGTTGGTAATTTAATCTTTTTGTAAAACATAGCCATTTAAAAGAAGAAATTGAAACATAAAATTAGATTGAACAGAAATATCCCATTCATTGATCTGTTGTCATTGGACATTGAGTCGTCTGCCTGCACTTTTGTTGTAAGGATAGACTCAGTAAGTTTAGTAACATACATGAAATCGTCTAACAACAGCACATTCACATATTCTAGCCTGCAATATTCTTATATCCTGGAAGAGATTTTCATTCCTCAGTCTCGTCAATATGGATATGCAACATTTTTAACTGATTTAAGTGTGACTATGGAACGAACGAAAGACTGTTGCACAAAGGAAAAAAAACGTTAATAAAAGCATTTACGGGTTTCAAATTTCGCTTCAAGGAATTGCAACTTTAATAACTCGGTAGGCAACCTTAGAAAAGCCATGTATTGTTTTTTTTTTTCTAAGCAGAAAGAAGAATGGTATAAAGAGATATAAGAAGATGTGGTATGAGTGTATAAGCATGAATCATAAATTGGATTTAAACAACTTAAGTTTCAAGTGTCGGGTGTAAATTGCAGAAGAAAAACAATAACTGTACATTGCGGAAAATATAAAATTGATTTGTTCTCGCTACGAACAAGGTGAAAAGCTCGGCGAGCCTCGCTAGTTGTCCTGTTTCTAAAGCTCATGCAAATAATTAATTTTTATATTTTCCGACAATGTACATATATTGTATATTTATTCTCATGTGCGATAAGGCAAGATTATCTATTTTCACCTAAATTGGGGCTATAATATTTATTTTCAATTAAAAATTGAAAAACAATTACCTATCCATATTGCCAGACCCCCCCCTCCTTTCCCCTGCTCCTCACAACCAAATGGTTGTCCCCCTAGAGTATTCAGGAGCATTTATCGTCCGACCCATGACAAATCGAAAAATGGCTATCTAGGTTAAATTGGATATGTATTTGTTTTACATCCTTCTTCGTCTTTCTGTATATTGTAGGTTTCTGGAAGTATAGGACGATTTGGAATAGTATTTCAAAATGTAGCTTATATAGATACATGGGTATAAGACGTTCAATAAATTTCTTACCGTAAAGCAAAACTAAACTGTAATTAACGGTGCAGTTCTGTAGCTCTTTATCTTCACACGTGTATAACCACATACTATTGACGTGGTAGTCTCGGGTGTCACTTAGTTTATTTTACAGGTAGAGTGGATCATTTTATGTACACACTATATATATATATGTATGTATATATACACATTTAAATCGATTACGTAGATTTCATTGATGTTTGACAAATGAAGTCTTCTGCAAACTTTTATTTGATCAGGAGAGGTACATGTACTAGGGTAAAAAGAAAGGATCGAAATGTTGCTATTATTGTCCGTAATAATGAGATCGAGGAACAAAACAATTCAAATATATTTTTTCGATCAAAATGGACAAACACTGAATATGCTGAAAACAATGCAAAGTATTGCTACATGAGTAAATAATCTTTGTTAAATTTAAAAAAAAAAAAAAAAATTGATTGATAACGTCGAATAACTAAATAAAAAAATTCTGACTTAGGGACCGGTCATTATTTATCTCCAGGGGCCGGCAAAAAGGTAGGGGGGTCATGAAAAAAATTGAATCTGATAGAGGGGGGTCATTCTTTTTCAGGTTGATCTAGTAGGGGGGTCATGATTTCATTGGCCATAGATTCATTGATCGCCATATACAATGTACCATGACCATAGACTATACATGTATAGTCAGAGCTAACTCGTCTCCTAGTTTGACTCTTTCACAAATATCAAACTGTCACTATCAGTGATCTACCTACTAAGAGCTAGTCACTTTACTCTTTGACTCATTTTATTGTCAAGTGACTAATGAATATTACCAAAAAATGTGCAAAATAAGTCACTTTTCTTATGTTTTTCTTAGCCATGATGTTATAGAACTAAGAAACTAGGAATAGAGACTATACAATTGGTTTCATTATCCTGGCTTCACCATAGCAAAAGTAGACTTTGCCCTATGAAGGTGACACCATTTTATTTTTCAAGATGAACTCATATATTTTTCAAACTGTTGTTTTATGTGTACAAAAAGATATTCTATAAAGACATTTTCAAAGCATTTTATTTTTATTTTTATTCCATATCTTAAATATACCTCATATAGATTTCCACTATAAATAAATATATGAATGATTTTTTACATGTATAGTGGATTGGCCAGAACTTATTTTATAAGAAAAATGTTGCTATCAATTTTATCGGTATTTAGGAAATTTCTTTTGCAGGCACACAAAACATAAAAGACATGGTCTCAACAAACTGGTAGTTTGGTTAATTTCTGTCAATTTTAAAGATTTAATCAAAGAATACAAAAGCTAGAATTTTCTATTTGGACTAATTTCAGATAGTCACTTTTAAAAGTTTATATAAATTTTCAAAACCACTTGGATTTTCATATCAATTGTATTTTGACCTTATAGAATACAAGGTTGTTTGATAGTTTGTGTATTGCTGTCAAATGTATGGATTTTATTAATAAGTAAGAAAAAAAATCTAAAATTTTCAGTTTAGGCTAAATTCAGATACTCACCTTTAAAATTTTCTATAACTTTTTCAATTCAACTTGGATTTTTATAAAACTCTACACCTATCTCATTCATATATTGATCTTACAGAATGCCAGGTTGTTTAGAAGTTTAGTGTATTGCTGTCATTTTTATGGATTTAATAAATAGGTTAAAAAAAAGCTTAAATTTTTAGTTTAGGTTAATACCAGAAAGTCATCTTTTACAAAATTTTATAACATTTTCAAATCAACTTGGATTTTCATATAACTCTACAGCTATCTCATTAACATATTGATCTTACAGAATGCCAGGTTGTTTGGTACTTTGGTTCATTGCTGTCATTTTATGGATTTAGTTAATAGGTTAAAAAGCTACAATTTTCAGTTTAGGCTAAATTCAGATAGTCACCTTTAAATTTTTTTATAACTTTTTCAAATCAACTTAAATTTTCATATAACTCTACAGCTATCTCATTTATATGTTGATCTTACAGAATGCCAGGTTGTTTGGTAGTTTTGATGTATTGCTGTCAATTTTATGGATTTAAAAAATAGGTTAAAAAAAACTTAAATGTTCAATTTAGACTAAATTCATATAGTCATCTTTAAAAATTGATATAAAGTTTCAAATCAACTTGAATTTTTATATAGCTCTACAAGTATCTCATTAACATATTGATCTTACAGAATACCAGGTTGTTAGGTAGTTTGGTTTATTGTTGTCATTTTTGTGGATTTAGTTAATAGGTCAAAGAAGCTACAATTTTCAGTTAGACTAAATTCAGATAGTCATCTTTAAAAATTGGTGTAACGTTTCCAAATCAACTTTGATTTTCATAAAACTCTACAGCTATCTCATTTATATATTGATCTTACAGAATGCCAGGTTGTTTGGTAGTTTGGTGTACATGTATTGCTGACAAATTTAGGGATTCAGTGGCGGTTCCAGAAATTTTTATATGAGGGGGCCCACTGACTGCCTAAGAGGGGACCCGCTCCAGTCATGCTTCAGTGATTTCCTATATAAGCAACTTAATTTTTCCCACAAAAAGGGGGGCCCTGTCCCCTGCCCCCCTTAATCCGCCTTTTGGATTTAATTAATAGGTAAAAAAAGCTGCATCAAAGTCAAAAACCTGTCTGCTTAAATTGCTTTAAAAAGACCATAATTTCTTTCTTGAAAAGTGGAATAGATCAAGGGACATTGTATATTTGAAATATAAGAATGCTCTATTATTAAGACAATAATTGGTAATTCAGCATATGGTAATATGTTTACTAGTCTTAAGAGTTATTGTCCCTTAATTTAAATTATTCCCTTTATTTTAAATTAATATGGTATTTTGAAAATTGAATACAAATTGGATAGTTAGTTAATATTTTTTTGATTGTTGACAATAGTTTGAATAAATCTTTATTTCCTATGGTCACAAAAGGGGAAAAAAGTGGTGACCCTCAATTATTTAATAGAACAAAGACGTAAGAAGAGATACATTAAACTGTTTCAAATTTAAGATGACCTCAGATTTCAGAAAAATATAAACTAAGTACATTTAATAGTATGGTTAATATTTCTTCATATGTTTTATGACTTGCATGATTATGAATATTGTAAGCACTTCTTAAGCCTCTATGAAAGGCTGGCTGATATAGTATGCTATTACTTATGTCTTGAGATTTAATTGTGATATTGTATATATCTGAGGCTGCACATATAAAATCAAATCTATACATGTATATTCATACTGGTTTTAAAATTAATAAAATGTATGTTTCTGATACACGCATAAATATATGTATATGTGGAATTAACTAGCACATTTTGAATTTTGTATTTATACACCAAAGTCTATTCTTTGATTTCCAGATATAGGAATCTGATTACAGTAGTTGTCGTCTATTTATTTAGTTCATACGTGTTTCTTGTTTCTCGTTTTTATATAGATTAGACCGTTGGTTTTTCCGTTTGAATGGTTTTACACTAGTAATTTTTTGGGGCCCTTTATAGCTTGCTGTTCGGTTTGAGCCAACGCTCCGTGTTGAAGGCCGTACCTTGACCTATAATGGTTTACTTTTATAAATTGTAACTTGGATGGAGAGTTGTCTCATTGGCACTCATACCACATCTTCCTATATCTATAAACATGCAAATATTAAAATAGAAAAAGAACCTAAATCATTTTTGATTGTCTTTAAGTTTTAGAGGGCAAGGACTCTTTTATAGTTTTTTAGATGGGCAAGGACTTTTGCAGAATTTAAAAGGATGGGCATTAACTTTTAAATGAAATAATATTAAGAATGCACCGGCCCATCCATCTGGTAAATATTGAACGGTCCCTTACATCAGTGTATTCTTCTATCAGATGTCGTCCTCAGTGCATTCTCTGTGTATGTGTATTAAAATACCTTATTAGGAATATTATCAACATATAATAATTGAATCATTTGAAACCTTTCAATTATAATCAGAAAAGAGAGGGGATCAAAGTTTTATGTAGTTGAAATAGGGGTTAAAGTTTTAACACATTTTGAAAAGGAGGGTCATTCATTTTTATCATTTCAAATTTACATTTGCCGTCCCCCATGGAGATAAATAATGACCGGTCCCTTAGACAAAAGACACTCCCTCCCTTTTTTGAAGTTACATAGGTGCTCCCTAACCTGTCAAAAAAAAAACAACCTCCGGAGTCGAAAGTCGTGGTATGAAAATAGTCTTTTGTATATTTTGCCTAATTTAGTTCGTTATGTCAATCTATATATTTCAAAGGTGATCTTAATTGCACGGTTATTTTTAGAACATCTATATAAAACCGATATACTTTGTGACGTCATCTCATGAATTTCGAGATATTGATCAACAGTTTTTAAAAAGTATATATTTATGATCGAAAAAAAAAAATATTTTCAAATACATAAGATGTTAAAACAAGCATAAAAAAGTGAATTAACAACTATATGTAAGAAGTGACTGATCAATGTTCTCAATACACAGGTTTATATAGCAGAAACTAAACATAATAAATGACCCATTAAAATAATGGCAAGTTCAGATGAATCTTATCAGACCTACTTGTACTATAACATCTAAATCAATTTTTTTCATTTGCCTTATATAATAGTTGGCCTAGCTATAATTATTAACAGGATATGTGAAAAAAAACTTTAATCAGGAAAACTTATCGTTACAAAATGAACAATGAACATCAGATCTGGGTAGGATGAACCCGTTCATACTCAATTTATAGTGACTGCGACCTATTTCTTACAGAATCTCAGAAAGTAACCTTATCAAGAAAAATTGACAGTCGAACATAAATTGAGGTTGAGGTTATATGAATCATGCCAAATGGACATCTACACCAAACATGTATTCTTTAAACCAAATTTAGTTTGTTGACCTCTTGTAATGATATCTTATAAACGGCACAATTCATGAAAACTTAACATCGATCGCAGAACCATAAATTAACACTGTCTAAAGTTCGGGTGCGGGGTTGGTGGACGGGTGTCACTTACTGTGTAATGACTGGTAGGGGTGAGCTGGTTTATGTGATAAGGTGTAGAAATTGTATATATTAAATTCAGAAAATTTTACTGATATATTAGACTAACCAGATGTTGGTTCGTAAATCTATCAAATATTAGTCAAATCTTTTTATCGCTATATGCTATCAAGGAATTGTATATTTAAATATACAATTCCTTGATGCTATTAACTGGTGAAGTTAAAAAATTTACGGCCCAATCACGAGTTGGTTGACCATTGTGGAATATCTGTTTCACAGATGACAATTACTATTTCGTACCACAATCATGTCGCACGAGGATAAAAGCTTATGTGAACGGTTACTGCCAGTCACCACTTATAAAAAAGTAGTGTTGCATATACCTACGCGTATTATCATATACAATATTATAGGTGCCTGCAGGTCACACCATAATTTATATGTATCAAATGTGCCTGCAGGTCACACAGTCTGACCAAAATTTATCTGTACCATAGGTGCCTACAGATCACATCACTTAAGATCTGTAACAAAGCCTATCATTTGAGTTTGCAGGTCACACTGCTAATTATCTGTAACATAGCCTATATTATGTGCCTGCAGGTCACATCTCCATAGATCTGCACCAAATGCTATTAAAGGTGCCTGCAGGTCATACTTTCATTTATATATCTGTATGGTAGGTGCCTGCAGGGCACATCACTATAGATTTGCACCATACATATAAAAGGAAGATGTGGTATGATTCCCAATGAGACAACTCTCCACAATAGACACAATGACACAGATATTAACAGCTATAGGTCCCCTTACGGCCTTTAACAATGAGCAAAGCCCATACCGCATAGTCAGCTATGTTATAAGTACAAAATAATAAACAAAAATCAAATATGTAACACAGCAACAAATGACAACCACTGAATTACCGGTTCCTGACTTGGGACAGGCACATACAGAATGTGGCGGGGTTAAGCTAGTTTGAAGGCGCCAACCCTCCCCTAACCTGGGACCGTGGTGTAACAGTAGAACAAAATATAAAAATCAGTTGAAAAAGGCTTAACTCATCAAATGGATACAAATAGAAATACATCTAATAGTGGCGTAGCTATGCCATTTTTACGTTTACGCCCGAATCTTGGCAAGGGATCTGAGGGGCCCTAGCAGGTCCAAGGAAGAGAACACCCCCTGACGCTCATGTGTTATCGAGAAAGAGTTACCTTTTTGTCATTCTCATCAATAGCAACATTTTTGGTTGGTTTAGAACAAAACTTAACGAAAAAAGAGATGATTTCAGATCTTCCCAATTATGAACTGTTCATTTCTATGTTCAACATACCAGTATAGCAACTGCATATGAAGTATATATCTCCTTGTTGATAAGATATTCCATAGCTTTCCTATCGTGATTTCCTTGCAGCTCACAAGGAAGCTATTAAACCAAGAGTTCCAATGGTGAAGTTGAAATCATCCCTTCGAAAAATTTACGGTCGTCATTACAAGTTGGTTGATCATTATGGAATATCTGTTTCACAGATGACGATGGGTATGTTCTAATTTGCTGTAACCACAATCCCGTCCTCTTTTCCTCGAATGTGACCTACCGAATTAGAATTATTATTGGGTTTGTACTGACAAGAGCAACACAACGGGTGCCATAAGTAAAGCAGGATCTGCTTACCCTTCCGGAACACCTGATATCACCGCCTTTTTTTTTTTGGTGAAGTTCGTGTTACTCCCTCATTTGTTAACGATGTTTTGTTTTTGAACTGTTGTTTGTCTTTTGTTCGTATTTTATTTTGTCGTGGCAATGTCGGTTTGTTTTCGACTGATGAGTTTGAATATCCTTTTGGCGTCTTTCGCCTCTCTTTTGAAGTCTAGTCAGCAAATAGCTTTAAACGTGTTTAACAATAGTAAACTGAGTAGAATCCACAATAGATTCAGACTTTGACAGAAAATGAACAAATATATTATATTGTAAACTTCGTCACTTCTGTCTTTAAATACAAGTCACTGAAGAAAGCAATATAAGACTCAAAGACATGTGCTTTTAACCAGTTCTTGTTATTCATTTTGGTTAAAAATATTTTTTCTCCAAAATTTGTGTGCACGCCCGGGCGTTTTGACATAAACGTAGTTACGCGCCTGTCTAACAAAACACAAAGTGGACGTGGATGGGTACTTGTACGTGCGAATAACAAAAAAACACTAAGTACAGATCTGAGAGTACTCGCAATTAGCATAGGTGCCTGTAGGTTGTTCCACTTATGATCTACACCAAAGCCTATCACAAGAGCCTGCAGGTCACACTGCTATTTATCATTACTAAAGGCAACTCAGATAATTATGGTACAGATCAATAGCAGGGTGACCTACAGGCAACTCAGTAAATCATGGTACAGATCAATAGCAGGGTGACCTACAGGCAACTCAGATAATTATGGTTCAGATCAATAGCAGGGTGACCTACAGGCACCTGAGATAATTATGGTACATATCAATAGCAGGATGACCTACAGGCACCTGAGATAATTATGGTACATAGCAATAGCAGGATGACCTACAGGCAACTCAGATAGTTATGGTACAGGTCAACAACAGGGTGAACTACAGGTACCTCAGATAACTATGGTACAGATCAATAGCAGGATGACCTACAGGCAACTCAGATAATTATGGTACAGATCAATAGCAGGGTGACCTACAGGCAACTCGGATAATTATGGTACAGATCAATAGCAGGTTGACCTACAGGCACCTGAGATAAATATGGTTCAGATCAATAGCAGGATGACCTACAGGCAACGTAGATAATTATGGTACATATCAATAGCAGGATGACCTACAAGCACCTGAGATAATTATGATACATATCAATAGCAGGATGACCTACAGGCAACTCAGATAATCATGGTACAGGTCAACAACAGGGTGAACTACAGGTACCTTATATAACTATGGTACAGATCAATAGCAGGGTGACCTACAGGCAACTCGGATAATTATGGTACAGATCAATAGCAGGATGACCTACAGGCAACGTAGATAATTATGGTACAGGTCAACAACAGGGTGAACTACATGTACCTCAGATAACTATGGTACAGATCAATAGCAGGATGACCTACAGGCACTTGAGATAAATATGGTACAGATCAATAGCAGGATGACCTACAGGCAACGTAGATCATTATGGTACAGATCAACAACAGGATGAACTACAGGCAAATCAGATAAATATGGTACAGATAAACAACAGGGTGAACTACAGGTACTTCAGATTACTATGGTACAGATCAATAACAGGGTGACCTACATGCACCTCAGAGAATTATGGTACAGAACGATAACCAGTAAACTGTCATTTGACCAGCAGAAAGACATTTGCATTTTTAGTGCATTTTGTATGCAACGAACAAATAAATTCTAGTATTTAGTGTCAACTGCATTATGCCTTGGCAGATGTTACAAAATTTAACATGTTCCACATTTATGAAGATGCAGGTACTGTGATGCTGTTATATGGTTGCTTCATCAATGTGCCTGGAAGTAACACTGGTGGTACATGTTAACCCGACAAATTTATCAGTATAAAGTACAGAACAGAAAAGTTGGTTGGATCGGGCTATACAAGAGCCTTTATATGATGTAATTCTACAAATGCAAATGTAGTTCAAAACATATAGATGTAAAATTACAGAAAATTAGATTGGCAGAAAACCAAATCTAATTATAATTAGTAATTAAAAAAATAAAAGATCTGACACCCCACCGTACTAGTCATGACCCGAACAGTTCGATCAAAACCTTGGTGGACCTCCTACGACACCCATTAGTAATTAAATATTCAACAAATTAGTTTATGACTTTCATGTACGTGTCGCTTGGACCTCTGCCATGTACCAAAAAGTAAAATAGCAAAAATACGGAACTCCGAGGAAAATTCTAAACGGAAGGCCCTAAGCAAATGGCAAAATCAGAAGCTCGAACACATCAAACGAACGAATAACAACTATCATATTCCTGACTCGATACTGGCATTTATTATGTAGAAAACGGTGGATTAAACTTGGTTCTATTGCTAGCTAAACCTCTCACTTGTATGACAGTCGCATCAAATTCCTTTATAAATTGACAACGAGTTGTGAACAAAACAAACAGACATACTAGGTAAAAATGTGTTATAATCTTAATAACTATAAAAACAAACAAATATGTCAACAAAGAAAAACAAAAAGGCATATTGACAAAGCACATTAACAAAAACGAAAGACAAGAATACACACATTTACCATAGCACAATAACACAATGACGGGATGTATAAACCGAGTCACGTCAAATGGATATTACCAAAAATTGACTAAAAAGTAAAAGTACTAATTTACAAAGACAAATAAAATAATACTATAACACGTTATTATTAATAAGACGATAAACAACGTCAGTACCTAGAATCTATACTTCAAAACCATCGTGTATTATTTGTGAAGTTGATATTATTTATATATATTTATCAACAAGGTCTTGGTATCTTCCAATGAACTTTTTTTAGAATAAGGACGAGACGTTCTTTGACATACCCCAAGGGCGTTCATCAACTTTCTGCTCAGACACTTGTGACTTTTAACAAAGTCTGAGTAGCATCTCTGTAGTTTGCTCCAAGCGATGTTTTCAAAATTGCAACGAAAGAAATTTCTTGGCATGACTAATTATCTACCTGAAAGAATATTGATGCCACCAATTAATTCCACACGTGAACATATACAAGTCCTCCTTTTAAATGAAACTACTGCGGGTTAGAAAAAGATCTTCTATGTGGAGTAAAACGGTAAGAAATAATATTTAATTAAATTTAAAAGTCCTTTAACACGACACCACTCTTTGACATCATAAATTACCAATAAAGGGAAATAACACTGCAACACTCAAGGAAGGAAATGAAAACTATACTCCACTAACACAACATTTGAACTAAGACGAAGTTCACCTGTTGATTCAGTTAACTTCCTAAATATGCCCCTGTAGATTTTTTTCTGGATTCCAAATTCGGTTGCTGTACAGTAAATAAATACCTATTTACACGAAATAAATAAGTACACATTTGATATTGTTGATGTTTTGAAAAGTCCAGGGGCTGGTTTTCGATTCATCTTAAGGCAAATTTTATTACCATCTCATGTCTATTATATGATATGTCATAGAATGTAAATCATAGCTGTCATAAGATAGTCATACCAGGATGCTCTAATGACAGTCAAAAGTGAAAATATGTAACTATGAAAATAATAACTATTACTATTCTTATCTTATACGAATATTTCATATTTTTTTCAGTATAATGAACACGATGAACATAAAATTATATATGAAGAGGGGTTAATATCTGAGTTGATAATTTGTTTAAATTTGGTTAGAACTTCGCGTTTATGTTTTATTATAATGAAGTGTTATCTTATTTGGGAATACTTTTAAGATTTGGTACATAGAGTACCCGCTTAAAGAAATGCCCGTGCAAATGCGTTAATGAACTACTATATAAAGAAAGAAATATTATCAATATTTATTAAAATTAATCATTACAAAGGAATGGATCCCAAAGTGTACGTCGCAGGAGATTCAAATTTTAAATGACGAAGTGGAGAAGAAAAAAAATCTTTACTATTTAGCAAATTAAACGACAGAACAAACAGTGCCAAAAAGAGAGTGAGAAAGGCTGCATGAAGAAACACATTTTGTAGGAGAGGGCAGGGCCTCGCCCCCCTATGAAGCTATATATATGGTTTATGTATAGACTTTTAGCATATACCACTCCAAACGATGCCTAGTTTGGGCCCCCTTTTTTTCGAAATCCTGGATCTGCATGTTGCACGAGTAAATAAAAAAATGTGTGATGTCGTAACATTTATGACAATCATAAGGCCATCATATATCATGTCACGAGGTGTCTTAAGTGTACGATAAAAGTTATGAATATCATGACTTGAGACCCTTTCGAAAACATATATTATTATGACATGTCCTTTAACCATCGTAAGACAAGCCTTATTCATAAGATACTTTCGAAAACAATGCTTCATGTTTTGCCTTTCAATTTCCTCCTTGTCTATCATATAAATAATTACAAATCCTTTATACCCTACATGAACAGATCTACAACATTTTAAAAGTTGGTGCTATGTAAATGTGACCTGCAGTCACCTATCATTTTGCCTGCTGTGACTGTAAATGGTATTATAAATATTTTCAATAAACAGGAATTTTCAACATTATACAAAGAGGATAATCAAAAGATAAAAACGGAATATCTGAAACCTTAAATTAAAATTAAAGGACAAAAATGCATATTATAGAGACTGACAGACTTTATGATGTTACGCACCTGTAAATCACAGGCTATTCTATTGATAATCAAGAAACTTTGCACTTCAATGCAATGAATTTATTGCAAATTATTTTACCGCACATACATGCTCAATTATGTTTCCTTTTAGTTATTTAGATCTATCTTTTTGGTTGGGACTACATTAACTTGCGTATACACTTTTCGTAGTGCAACGGTTTTGACGTAGGGTGACTGGCAGTAACCCTTCACATAAGCTTTTATCCTCGTGCAATCCTGTCTTTTCATCAGAATGTGACCTACCGATTATTCAAATATACATAACCCCGGACATGTGGAGCCGGGTCCGCTTATCTGTCCGGATCTGAGATCACGACTTTGTAGGGTTTTGAGTTGCACAGTCTTTAGTTTTCTATTTTGTGTTTGGTACACTGGTGATTGTTTTTTGGTCGGTTTTACTTGTTAACCATGGCGTTGTCAGATTTTCGACTTATGTGTTTGAATGTTTTGCCTCTCTGTGAAATAGCGTATTCACGATAGCTATAGGTATATTTTTTGTCAAGCTACTGGCCCTTCTGAATGATAAATATTTAAACAAAGAGTCAATGCTCCTTCTAGACCGAATCAGCATCCCAACGTCTCACAAAGAAGTTGAACTATGAGCTTTATACAAATGATATCCCTGCTCTAAGTATTCGGTTAACAATTAGTTCAAGTTGTCAAGCAATGGATTGGAAATACAAATACCATTGTATAGCATGATAACATGAAGTTCAATACCATATTTAAGTTCAAAGCTCGATCATTCGTATTTGTAGTTCCTGAAGAAAGAGAGTTCATAACTTCATTTGACAAACGGACCGGTAGACGTAAATAAGTTTACCCCCATCCCACTCCCCAATATATAGGTAGGACTATAATGACAGAAAGTGCACATAAAAGGTAGAGGGGAGAATAGAGGAGGGGAGCTGTGTACCTCACTTTTTGCCTGATACATTGTTTGGACACAGGTCAATTGTTGAACACTGTTTGGTGATCTCTAGAATGATGTCTTTTGGTGTTTTTATGTTAATGGGTTGCTGTCTCATTTAAATTTAAATTGCTTCAAATGCTTTATACAGATGCGGATCCAGGATTTAAAGAAAAGGGGGCGGGTCCCCCAAGCTAGGCAACGATTGGAGTGGAACATGTAAAAAGTCTACGCATTAATCATAAATGTAGCTCCATAAATCCATCTCTGCTTGTTCAATGAGCACATTGTTGAACAGCATAATATGAAACAACAATATATGTAATCAACATACCAGCACACTACATAACATTTAGTTCAGTGAACTGTGACATCTAAGACTAAATCCTAATCAAAAACAGGCCATACATTTTAAAATGTTCAAATCAAATTGAATTCTAATTGATGTGACCCCAATATCATTTTAAACTACCTTTTACTTAAAATATTTAGCATGATACAGGACAGACGTACTCAGTCTATAGGAGACTCTGGATTGGGTTTACAGAATAGAGAATAATCATAAAAAATGAGCGAATAGAGGAAAAGGGCCAAAAGATAAAGAATAATTGGGTACAAAAGTATAATGAATAACTGTGGAAAATAAAAGAATCCTGTAATGAAATACTGATTACAGAGTAAAGAAATCATATAACAGAATAAGCATTATTTTTAAAGATAATGAAAAATGACCTAAAATTTTAAAGAATGCAGAAAAATTAAATTAAGGACACCCGCTCCACCCCACCCCTCTCCCCCAACCCATTTTTTCATTCAAGACCTTTTACAACTTAGGTATTTAGCTAACTCTAGATACGCATCCCTGCTCATACGTTGCATATAATTTGCATAAATGTAATGACTGTTCATAATGCCATAAGACATAATGCACGTATAAATGACAATTTTAAGTATATTCGATTAAGAATAAATTCAGTCTCAATTTCAACTTAAAAACTTAATAAGAATATTCTCTTGGTCTGGTAGTATATATTAATGAAATATAGATATTTTTTGACAGACAAATCCTTTTGTTTGAGTATCTTTCTGCTTTCCGACCACTGTGTTTCCGACCTAAGATAAATATTAAACAGAAATATCGTTTTCTTAATTTTCTTCGTGCTTTCCGACATATTCCCATGCTATGATTCAAATACAAAATATCAAATGATAAACGTTCAGAAATAATCAGTTTATTCTGGGACATTATATATCAATAAACTATTCCCAGGTTTATTGTCACAATGCACAATAGCAAGCTGTTTTAAATATTACACACACAACGCGTACAGAGACCGTCTCAAAGCATGAATTATATAATTGCGTTATCATTATACTTGATATTTGATAAACATTCACATTATTAAAAACACATATGTTTTGTCAAAAGGCAAATAGGTTCTAACATATAAATGATTTTTTGACTGCAACCTAGTCTTTAATGTTTTACTTTGCAATCTACAAATTAACCTTGATTGCGGAAATATACAATGTCACGTGGTAGCCTATCCATAGGGGACCGTAGCAAAGACATAGATAACTGCCTGTATAAATGATCGAAAATTTTCGACACGTTTCAGAGAATCTTGATTCCGAGGATATCGAATGGCCCATAGACACTTCCAAAACTCACCATATATTGGTCCATGTAAAAAAAAAAAAACAGTCAGACACAATGACAATATCCCGACCGATTAACTGGGGTCGTAACAAGAAAGGACGAAAAAAGTGATAGCGTACTGTTCAAGTTGACCACATAGTCTCGGTTTAAACCCAGTAAAATAACAGGGGATCCAAAACTAATATTAAAAAAAAACAGATTAATTCATTGCATAGTTTAAACAAAATAATCAAGTACTGTCCTGTTGAGCTTCATGCTTCACATAAACGGCTCAGGGATTTTTGAGCACTGTTATTGGATTTCGAGCTCCACTGAAAGTGATCAGCATTGTATGTATTCCTGGACGGTGTATAGATTGTACATATACGTAAGCTCTGGGTCCCATCGCAAGTGTGGTGCCTTTGCTGCTACAAGAAAAAAGAAACGGACTACAGTATCTGTTTAATAGATAATAACATTATCCATGCACCTGATCTTTCTCTTTGTTCCATGTATGCAAGTGGTTCCTATAACATTTACTCGAACCTTCAGTAGATTCATTTCTTTTCGTGGGTACCAATTTTCGTAGATTGAAGAAAACAAGCATTTTCGCGGATGTTTTATTTCGTTATTTTGACAAAGTCTGCATGCATTCCTTTAGAAAATTTATAATTCGTTGAACATTTAAATTCGTGGTTCATCTGTACCCACGAAATCCACGAAAATTGGTATCCAACGAATATTGAAAATGAATCCACAGTATTCTTTATCTTCTTTATAGTGAAAATTGTTTATTATTAATTATTTTGAACACTAAGAATTTCTACCCAATGGACTTAGGCTTAGTCGTATTTGGAACTACTTTATGAAATACTTCTTTAATGATACCCAATTTTGTTTTTCATTTGACCTTCCAATTGTTTTGATTGATTGATTCCTTGGTGTTTAACGCCACTTTCAATACTATTGTGCTATTTCGTGGCTATCATTTTTTATTGGTGGAAGAAACCGGAATGCCCGGAGAGAACCACCGATATTCGTAGGAAAACTGACAATCCTAGTCTATTAATATTGGAGTCAAGTGCATCTGCCCCGTGCGGGATTCGAACTCACAACCTCAATTTTGACTAGCTAGTGTTATAGTAGTTCGACTACTTAGATCACTCGGCCACCGAGGCCCTACCAACTGTTTATTTGAGTGCTACTGATGATGTGTTTATAAACCTAATACATTGATTGATAAGTTTACAACTACTATTTTCTCATAAAAACAAGCCTTTCATTATATTGTCATTTTGTGAAAAAATAACCATTTACCCATTGAATGAATGATTAATAAAAAAAATATATTTTGAGCATGCATGTCCAGTTAAAAACCATCATTCTTTTCTTTGTTTTATGGTATGAAACACTACATTGGCTTAAAAAATGAAAAGAACACATTTAGAACGATGTGAGCATGTTGTATTGATTAATCGACTGTTTATAATGTATATTTGTAAGTGAACTTAATGTCTTTCATTCTTTCATTGTAAATTCTGTCAAATTCCTCATTTTCTGCGACAGTAAAATGGTTCTTCCAGTCTCCAACTTCACCTGCAATAACAAAATATAAATAGCAGTATACCAATATCGACCAGGTATCTATTGCTCGATAATTATTTCGCAACGCGACTAAAATGTGATATGTGCTGACTCACGCATGGACTTTAAACTAATATACCCTCTTCTTTGGAGTGGGATATAGGGGCCTCGGTGGCCGAGTGGTCTCGTAGATCATCTACATTATCACTAGCTTGTTCACACTGAGTTGATTATATCGAACCCCACACGTGGCAAGTGCGTTTAACTCGCATCTAAATTGACTATGACTGCCAGTTTTCCTGCCTGAGGTCGGTGGTTTTCCCAGAGTACTCCGTCTTCCTCCACCTATAATAAAGAGCTGCGCCATGAACGATTGATACGCCCGTCGCTTTTTCGAGGAATAAAGTTCCATAACTCCTCAATGTCATATCAGAAATCTATAAAAACTAAAGGGAGGTTATTTTAATGTATATAAACCAGTCACCAAAGTTTCATGAAAACTGCTCAAAGAACTTTTGAGTTATTGTCCGAAAACTGGAAAATCTCCTTTTTTTAATGAATAAAACTCAATAACTCAGAAACGTAAAATCTAAATTTTGATAAAAATCGGAAGGGAGCTCACATCATTAGATATAAAGAGTTCGCCAAAGTTTCATTCAAATTTGTTAAAGCGTTTTTGAGTTATTGTACGACATGTTGACGACTGACGGACAGACGGACGGACGGACGGAAGGACAGACGGACAGATAGACGGATGGACGGACGGAGAACGGTATACCATAATACGTCCCGCAGGCCTCTACAATAACTTTTTTCAACTTGCCCAATAGGACAAGTACATACCAAAACTTACTTGTGCGAATGGAATTGTAACTTGTCCAAAAAAAAAACCTTTGTATTAACCTTTTTTGCATTTTAGGTTGATTCAATGAACAACATGAATTAAAACAATAGAACAGAATTTGAATTATATCTCTTGATATCCTTTTCAAAAATATGAGTCGGAAACAACTGAATCTAGTCATGTCTTGTCACAGGACTTAGGTTTTAGTTTTCATCAATGCCAAAGTCTCATCAGACTCTGCACATCGGGCACAGTTTGGAAGGCTGGAAGGCCTCTCAGTCTACACTCATTTGGTTTGTATCCTGGTCTTTTATGTTGATAACATATTGATTATTATTACAATCAGCTTTGTTTTTAATATATTAAAATGTTTATTCAAACACAATAAAATAGTGTTTGTCTAAATATGATCAAATATGATTTTCTGAATTTTATGGTCAATTATTTATTCATTTTTATTTTTAAAATATTTTTGCGAAATACAATTTATCATATATTTATTATAAAGCAACAGCATAACGTAGGGAAACGATGTACTAGTTGTCTTGGTCCCGAAATGTCTCCAACAGTGCCGAACTGTCTATTAAACATGGAGCCGATTCGTTTCCGTGCCGGTGTCGAACTGTCTTGTTACCTTATATACAAAGCGCACCGCTGATTCCGATTGGTAAGACTGGTTCTGAGATTAGTATGCCTATTATCTGTTATAAAGTATTTGACAAAGAACCAGTTTTAAATTATCGATCGCAAGTCAACATGTCAAATTAAAATTTGTTTTTATCTTCTTTTCTTGTTTTTTGTTTATTACTTTGATCATCAAAGTTGGATTTTATTTATTTCAGTTCTACAGAATGATTTTACTTGTCCCGTCGGACAAGCTTGGGATGGCTTTTATTTGTCCGACCTTTTTTTCCTCTGGTACCGGACAATCGGACAAGCGTTATTGTCAAGCCCTTCCCCGTAAACCGGCGTATAAAAACTGACAGCCACGATATAACCAATAGTGATGAAATTGGCGTTAAGGACTAAAAACTAGTTGTTGGGTCGGGATATAAAGATTTGAATTATTGTCACACTGTGCAAACACGATTTAAGAGAACAGTGTAAAGCAGAGTTTCTGTAAAAAGCTGTAAACTAAACATGAATTGTGCGCATTTATAATTAAAATGATAGGCGATCAACGATGAAATTAAAATGCTAGATACAGCAATGCAATTGGAAGAAATGTGATTTGAGAAAATTCAAGTTTTATTTAAAACGATGAAAATACTGTATTTTAAATGTTATATCATATATTATGTATAATTCACCAAATTTGGTTTTACGGAGGACTCAGAACGACATATTTTAAGTGCATAGAAATTGGTTATTTCATCTGTTACTAACAGGTGAAAAATTAAAGGAGCATGCAGAAAACGGAAGTCACAAAAACACATACGACGACCATGACAAACGAAAGAAGACGAACAAACATCAGTCTTAAAAAAACAACATAAACAATGCATGATCATGATTGAGGGACATAAACGATAAAAACATAACCATTTTCAAATGAATACATGAGAGAACATAAGGGTTAAGCAAATTCTAAAAGATGTAGGCCTAGAATACTGTGATTTGAAATAATTATGTCCCTTTTCAAAGGTGTACCTCCTTAAAAAACATAGATTATTTCACTTCTATGTTACACGAGTGCTTAGGAAGCATTGAGGGAACCAAACTATATAAAAAACGCATCACTGAGTTTAAGATTTATCTCCCTCTACCCGATCTACTGTCAATAACTTTACCTTTTCTATACATAAATGAAAATGCTTGTTTTGGAACTCCCTCAATTGCAACTACTTTGGTGTTATCAGCTTTCTTCAGATTATCAAAGCAACATTTATCCACAACTTGATGTATGAAGTCGTCAGCTCTGTTAATACCTAAATACTCCACGATTTTCTTCACTTCATCAACTAAGTTCTAAATAAAAAAATAAGAAACATGCTATATACAAATACACACTATCTATACACATACTTGTACACCTCATAGGCAAGTCATACACATACATGTACACACCATATGGAAGTAGTGATCGAAGGTCGATATTTGGGGAAATTAATTATTTCGAATTGAATTCATCACCTTTGCAAACTTTTCAAATGTTATGCATGTCTTATAAATTATACAGCAGAGTGAATCTCTTTTCCATTTTTGTTTTTTTATTGTTTTGTGTTTTTAATATTCAACTTCAGGAGCGTTCTCTTAACAATATACATGGCAGGCATGTTCGGTTGAATAATCTTTCTGTCTTAATGTTTGATTTGCAAGATTACAAAACGGTCGAGAGGGCTCTCGGTAGTGGCTCTTAAAGTTGTTTTTTTTTTTTTTGATAGACGACGTTGACGGAACTACTTTTGTAACCAACGTAAACATGATGGCAGCGATAATAACACAAAACAGCTCGAAGGGACGTTACTGTACTTCTTGGAGTTATGGCATACTCAATCAATGTGTCTTTCTCTGTTATTGGTCCTGAATAATTACGTAATAAATTTCGTTTTATTTAATATCTTTACATGGTTAAATAAATAATGAAATGAAATAAAATACAGTATGGAATATATGCACAAATACAAGGAATAACTACGTAAAAAGCCTCATTTGTTATCCTTGGTCTATAAAATCGATAGATATAGATTTTTGTACTCACACTTTGCAGATTCCAGTACCTACATCTATATTGTATAATATGCTGAGGTGTGGCGAATGTGCAATAACCTCATGAATACGTTTAACGTTTGAGAGCACACAAAAGAGACGGAACTAAACAGCCAACACCAAAGATCTGTCTGCAACACCAACTGTTCACATGTATTTTCAGCATGAACCTTGTTCAAATTCAAATCCCTACGGAAATTTTTCAAATGTTTCTATATATATATTTGAACGAATCTAATAAATATAAAAGATTGGCAAAGGAGGCTCACGTAATAAAGGTCTTTCAGCCAAAATTAAACGGATCTAAACACGTTAAATTTATCTACCCTTACTATTATTGTAAACGTAATGAACGTTACAAACGGTAGTGTCGTCAAGAACATTGTTAAATCGTCGCTTGAAGATTGCCAGAAGTCATGAAAGCGCTAGAGACATTATTTTATTATTTGATGTGAAATGTAGTCTTTGCGAATTAAAAATTCCAATATATATATATTAGAATAATTATGTATATATTAGACCCCTCTACCACGAAATTTGTTTTACATGCACACGTATAAAAATTGCGGGTTTTATCCAACGCAATCATAGGTTTGAACGTTGTTTTCAATTTAGACTTTTATATAATTTTTCGTTTGGGCTTGTATTATATTTTCCTTCGGGTTTATATGATCCGTTCATCCTATTTCGACTCTTTAAAATTCAAGAGTCTTTCCTAAATTGAGGTAAATTACATGGCCTTCCAAATACCGTTTCGATCCCTAATATCACTGAAGAGACATTAATTGTCAAAATCCGGATATGGTGTACACATTTTTGCACCTCATGTTTGTGGTATACCATCTTTTCCACAAGTTTATTGTTTTCTGTTTGGCATTAAATTAATATTAAGATTCATTTTGTTAGATCTGGTGATCTTTTGGAAAATGAAAACAACGTTCTAACCTATAATTGCGTTCGATAAAAACCGCAATTTTTTTACGTGTGCATGTAAAACAAATTTCTTGTTAGAGGGGTCTGAATACAGCACAAACAACATTTTCCAAAAGACCAAAAAAGTGAAAAAGTATATTTTAACAAAACGCATTTGACTAACAGGTCGAACAACAAATGTTCTTAAACCCTGCTGACTGCCATTGGCGATTGCCAAATAAACGGAACACCGATGTAATAAATGGATCTTAATTAAAAATTTAATACTAAACAGAAAACAATAAACTTGCGGAAAAGATGATATATCGCAAACAAAAGGTGCAAAGGTTTTTGTACACCATATCCGAATTTCGACAATTAATGTCTCTTCAGTGATGTTAAGAATCGAAACGGTATTTGGAAAGCCATACAATTTATCTCAATTTAGGATAGACTCTTGAATTTTGAGGAGTCAAAAAAGGATCAACGGATCATATAAATCCCGAAAGCAAGTATGATACAAGCCCAAACGAAAAATATAAACAAGTCTAAATTGAAAACAACGTTCAAACCTATGATTGCGTTGGATAAAAACCGCAATTTTTATACGTGTGCATGCAAAACAAATTTCTTGTTAGAGGGTCTAAATACAGCACAAACAACATTTTCCAAAAGACCAAAAAAGTGAAAAAGTATATGTTAACAAAACGCATTTGACTAACAGGTCGAACAACAAATGTTCTTAAAGCCTGCTGACTGCCATTGGCGATTGCCAAATAAACGGATCAATGATGTAATAAATGGATCTTAATTAAAAATTTAATACTAAACAGAAAACAATAAACTTGCGGAAAAGATGATATATCGCAAACACAAGGTACAAAGGTTTTTGTACACCATATCCGGATTTCGACAATTAATGTCTCTTCAGTGATGTTAAGAATCGAAACGGTATTTTGAAAGCCATACAATTTACCTCAATTTAGGATAGACTCTTGAATTTTGAGGAGTCAAAATAGGATGAACGGATCATATAAACCCGAAGACAAATATAATACAAGCCCAAACGAAAAATATAAACAAGTCTAAATTGAAAACAACGTTCAAACCTATGATTGCGTTGGATAAAACCGCAATTTTATACGTGTGCATGCAAAACAAATTTCTTGTTAGAGGGTCTAAATACAGCACAAACAACATTTTCCAAAGACCAAAAAAGTGAAAAGTATATTTTAACAAAACGCATTTGATTAACAGGTCGAACAACAAATGTTCTTAAACCCTGCTGACTGCCATTGGCGATTGCCAAATAAACGGATCACCGATGTAATAAATGGATCTTAATTAAAAATTTAATACTAAACAGAAAACAATAAACTTGCGGAAAAGATGATATATCGCAAACAAAAGGTGCAAAGGTTTTTGTACACCATATCCGGATTTCGACAATTAATGTCTCTTCAGTGATGTTAAGAGTCAAAACAGTATTTGGAAAGCCATACAATTTACCTCAATTTAGGATATATATATATATATATATATATATATATATATATATATATATAGAAAAAGATAATTACAGTCAAATTATGAGTCTCAGTCAGAATAAGACACATCCGAGACCAGAATGACAATGAAACAGGTGACTAGTCAATCATTAGAAGTGTAGAAGCTTCCCTTCAAGTCTGCCTCATTGACATAATTGACTCATTAATAAATATTAGAATTATACTTTTGTCGTTCAATGAATGTGTCTGGTATTTTTGAAGAAAAAGAAACATCAATTCGCTAATGTATATTTCGATAAATTACTCAAGAATTTCTTTTGTGTTCATGTATTGTTTGTTTGTGACATTGCATAGGATCATATTGATTGCCATCTTTTTATGGCGTTTTTCGAATGACACTTTAGTGACGTGATTTTCTTGTTTTTATGGAGACATTGTGAGTCCATTGATTGAGATAAAAAAAGGTGAGGGTTGAGATATAAACAAAACTAGTAAACTAGTTAACTCTGCCATATATACATGTGTCTGGCCCAAGTCAGTTACTTAGTTTGACTCACGGTTTTCGTGTGCCCGCTTTTGTTGTTATTGGTGTTACATGGCACATTTGATGGCACGTACATATTTGTTATTTCTGTTTTATTTATTCAATGTTAATGACTTGGGATGATTGCTATATTGTACAGACAACTTTTTTTTACATCTAGTATTTTACGAAAAAAAATCTGTGTTTATGTATTGCTGTCAAAGCTTAGAATTGATTAACGAAGCTTTGAATAATCAAATTGCTTACTTCTCTGTATGGGGCATGAATAGTGCATCATTAATACGGAACAGATTCCATATTTTAAAGTCAAATGGCTGAAAGATTCAGTTTTCGATTGTAAGTATATCACTAATGATGAATACTGTATCTACAAGTGTACAATCA
>CM029604.1:4378984-4543846 GCA_017311375.1 Mytilus coruscus | reverse complement strand
AAGTTGAAATCAAAATGAATTGTTATTGATGTGACCACTATATCATTTTAAACTACCATACACTTAATATTTAACCTGATACAGGACAGACGTACTCCTTCTATAAGAGGGTCTGGATAGGTTTCACATAATAGATTGATTGATTGTTGCTGGTTTAACGTCCTTCACAGAATTGAGAATAATGTCAAAAAAAACAAAAAAAAAATGAACGCAGATAAAAGATTTTGTAAAAGTTTGACCAACGCCAAGTGATGAGAAAAGCTCACTTAGCCCTTTCGGGCCAGGTGAGCTAATAAAATTCTAAATACGGGAATGAATGATGAAAAGAATAATAAAATTATGTAATAAAGTTAATTGTAGTAAAATAAATTTCATGAGATTTTTACAGAATGAGCACTATTTTCAAAGAAAGAGAACAACGTAATTTTTTTTAAATATAAATTAAAGACCCCCAAAATGACCCTGCTCTACGGAAATGTTGTTTACCGTGCCCGGAAATTTAGAAACAATCCTAGTAAACTTATCGATCCTTTAAATTAACTTATTCTAAAAGGTTACCAATTCAACACTGTAATTAGATTATTGAATATTGATTTATTGGTATTAATATTGATTTTGTTATCAGTAAATTAAAAGCAAACTAAATTCTATTGTTATATACTGTACTATATACACTTTCATGGATCTACAATCTGTCGATACCTGTATCTTGGCATTGCACAAGGTCACGTATTTCTCGGACTGTTTATGACGTCTTTACACTAAACCAATTGGATGTTGGGTGTGTAATGATTGATAATTAAGTCTTAGATGATTTTAAATTAGTTGTTAATGGCTTTGAACTAGCTGTCAGTATCTGCCAGTACTCTGAGATCAGTGCTTAGTGTCCTTTTGATGTTGGGATATACAAGTACCCAGCCACGTCCACTCGTTTTTGTTAGATGTATTTCTATTTGTATCCATCTGATGAGTTAAGCCTTTTTCAACTGATTTTTACAGTTCGTTCTTATGTTGAACAGTTACAACACTGTCCCAGGTTAGGGGAGGGTCAGGATCCTGCTAACATGTTTAACCCCGCCACATTCTGTATGTATGTGCCTGTCCCAAGTCAGGAGCCTGTAATTCAGTGGTTGTTGTTTGTTGATGTGTTACATATTTGTTTTTCGTTCATTTTTTGTACATACGTGTACAATGTAAATAAAGCTGTTAGTTTTCTCGTTTGAATTGTTTAACATTTGTCATTTCCTGGCCTTTTATAGCAGACTATGCGGTATAGGCTTTGCTCATTGCTGAAGGCCGTACTGTGACCTATTGTTGTTAATTTCTGTGTCATTTGGTCTCTTGTGGAGAGTTGTCTCATTGGCAATCATACCACATCTTCTTTTTAAATCACAGACCAGGAAAATATTGAGGGCATAAAAAATAAAGCAGTTTGCTACCTGTATATACATTGTATATTAAAAAGTATCAACATTTTCTTATTTCTAATAAGGTAGTCCACACATTTCAGAATGGAAATATTGATGATACATTTACAATCATAACAATGTAGGTTAACATATATGGTTAATGTACTTGTTAATATATATATATCATAACAGTGACAAATAAATTAAAAGAATTCAAATTTATTATGGGAAAGTAAAGTCTCTTGATCTTCCATAAGTAAAGTATGGAGAGATTTATGTGTAAATGATTAACATGATCAAGGAAAAGTGTATAAGAAATAACAAGAATTGCAAACTGTATATATGATCATGATGATATAGATGTATTTTTATAAACTTTAACTGGTCATTTAGGGGTAATACTTATACAAGTGTTTTTCATTACTGGTAAAGTAAGGTAAATTATTTTGGAGATCGAGTTATGTCCTTAAGATATTCAGATTTCGTTACTTATGTAAATAAGTTTTATTTTTTTTCTATTCTCTAACTTAAGTTTCTCTTGTCTAAATATTGGTCTAATAGAGTATTTAATTGTCTGTCAGTAATAGTTGTCTTAACTATTTCATTTAATTTCATGGACAATAAAAATCTCCAAAATACTGCTCATTTAATTACAAGCCTTCAGGGTGCAATTTTTAAAGGCCTTGCAGTTTACTTAAAACAACTTTGCACAAAGGATTTTTTGCTAAGTTCTTGAGATTAAAATTGAACTCTAATTAAAAATTAATTCACAAACCAGAAAATTATGTTTAGGCTCAATTTGAAATTACGAAAATTGTCATGAATAACATTAGTTCAGATAGCATACCATGATTGATAAAGGTCACGAGGAGAACGTGTACACCCAGTGTTTTTGAAATGTAAGGTTTTAAAATATACTGAGGAACATACATGTATATTTGAGGGGTTGATCATGTTGATAGTGGAGAAAAAAAGCCAGAGGTGGTATGTTAAGAAAAAGCTGAAAACATGAGAAAAGAAGATCTGCAAAAAAACCAAAAGCAAAATGAGCCTTTTTTTTCATCAAACATGTCTAAAAATTTGAACTCGCAAACAAGCATATACTGACATTGTTTCTTTACATTTGGAAAATTTATGTATCCATGGTACATGTATACTGAAAAAAAAACTTCATTTTTCATTTTAAACTTTATAAAAATGTTTTAATTTGAAAAATCCACAGAAGACATCATTCAAATTTATACATTTGCTTTAAGAAACCAAGATTGCTATCAAAATATTAATTAATGGATTCCTTAATTGAAATTTAATGCATGAAAATTACAATGTATAATCGTGCATATGATGAACAACCAAAATCAACAGCATTCCCAGTGAAAATTCACCATAAAAAATGATGTTTGAACAATATTGAATAAAAATCATAATTGCATTTACCAAATGTATACCTTAACACAAGTCAACTTTTATTATATACTTCATAAATTATTAACATGAATAATAAGAAATGTAAAACAGTAACAATAGTCCTATCCTATTACAAATTATCATGTTTATCATGTTTATCAAACATGTCAATATATATTCTTATATAAGTCATGATAATAACAGGTTTATTAATTGCAAATCCTGCACTCCAGCACCCTCTTTTACAATTACAAATATTGTAATTTTCTAACTAATATTCTATGGCTAGATATATATACATTGTACACACTCATGACACTGAAACACTAAAACTTATAATCATCCATCATGTTCCATAAAATTAACTTCAGTGTCATCCTGTTCTTCAGAATTCTCATTTTCCGAAGTTTCCAAAGAATTCCCAGAATTTTCCATGCCAAATTGAGATTTTTCATTTTTCTCGAGATTTACAGCAGATTTCCCATTGTTTTTCACTTTCACCATGTTCACCGCAGACTTTTCAATATTTTCATAATTTTTAGGTTGATCATGTTGATGGTCCTTGGTCATGGCCACTGTAGAATTTTCATTATTGTCCACATTTACTTCATATCTTTGATTGATTTCCAAATTTTCTCCAAATTCCTGTTCATTGTCAATGTTTACCATGTTTTCTGTGGATTTTCCATTATTTTTCATTTCTTCTACAGATCTTTGAACATCTTTGAAATTTTTGGAAAATTCTTGGTTTTTCCCAAGTTCACCTGCAGATTTGTCATTCTTTTCCACATTCACTTCAGATCTTTTGACATTTTCCAGATTTTCTCCAACTTCTTGGTCACTGCCCATGTCTACTGAAGATTTTTCGTTATTTTTCAGGTGAAATTCAGGCTCTTCTAGATCCTCATTTTCCATAGGTGTGTCAGATTTCACATCATCCTCCATACCCTCTAAAGATTTAAAACTTTCATCGTTTGAATGTGTTCTACCATGTTTCTTCAGTCGATCTTGTCGGTTAAATCCTTTCCCACATATTTCACAACTAAACCGTTTTTCTTCATTGTGGGTTTGAACATGTGACTTCAGATTCGACCAGCGATTGAATTCTCTTCCACATGTAGTACAGGGGTATGGTCTTTCACCACTGTGCGTTCGAACATGAGATGCAAGATTTCCAGACTGACAAAAGCCTACTCCACATATGTGACAGATATATGGTTTCTCACCTGTATGAGTTCGAAGATGGGCCTGAAAATCCTTAAGCCTACTAAATCCTCTTTCACAAATGGAACAGACATGAGTTTTATCACCTGAGTGTGTTTGTTCATGATCTTTAAGATAATCAGGCCGATTAAATCCTTTTCCACAAATATTACAATGATATTGTTTTTCATCAGTGTGCGTCTGCTTGTGATACCTCAGATTTGATGCTTGACTGAATCCTACTCCACATATTTGACAGATGAATGGTTTTTCACCAGTATGGGTTCTATCATGTAACCGTAGATGTACCAACTGAGCAAATGCTTTGCCACATGTAGCACAGATGTATGGTTTTTCACCCGAGTGCGTTCGAATATGCAACTTTAGATTTGCTGGGTTTACAAAGGTTTTTCCACATGTACTACAAGTGAATTCTTCACCAGTATGGACTCTCACATGATTGGCCAAGCTCGCTGCACTGGCATAGCTCTTTCCACATGTTCCACAGATGAATGGTTTCTCACCAGTATGCGTTCTCATGTGTGTCTTTAAACGGGAGAAATGCAAAAATTCTTTACCACACGTTTGACAAATCCACGGTGATTTTCCATTAGCTGATTTAGTCTGTGCACTAAGATTTGTCTGATCAGCTGTGTTTGGAAACACTGGTGACGAACTGTTGATAATATACATACTTTCCTCACTCGTTTCACTGTTTTGTACATGTTCGTCTGAATTCGTATTTGAATTGAACTTTTGACTTCCTCTTTTTCTTTTGTTTTTCAGTCCCCCATCTTTACACTTTTTTGTAGCTTCAGAGTTTATAATACCCGCTATCGATGCATTGATTATGTCTGTACATGTCCTGGCATAATACTTTAACGTATCGTCAGAATTTCTGAATCCTGGTTTGTCAATAGGATCACAATTTTTATCATCTTTCGATTGGTTTACTTTACTTTGAAGCTTATCACTGATTTGTGTCATGCCTGTATTAAAGAATTGTGGTGCTTGTTTTTCCTTGTTCATTAAACTGGTATTTTCACGAATTTCTCTTTCAACTGCCTTGCATATCTCTTTGTTTAAATCTAAATCAGTCACACCAGGATTATCAGTGATGTGCATCATTTTATCTTTGTATGCTCTGTTTCTCACAAGATCAGGATTATCTTTGGTATCTGAGTTTAAGCTAAGTCGAGTTCCATTTTCAGTGTTTTCAATGAAAATTCGATTCTGATCAGGCTTTTCTCTGTTTATTTGTAAATTTTGATGCATGTACCTGCCATCTTTAATTTCTGCTTCAGAAAGGCAATGGTCATCCTCAACAGGTTCCTTTTTTATATCTTGTACCAGACTGTAGTCAACCGCAACATCTTCAGATCTATTTTTAGATTGGTTCTGGTCACATTCATTAAGTCTTACACTTGAATCTGTTCTGAGATTTTCAGTGTAGTTCATATATTCGTCAGCTTTTGATCTGATCTTAGACAAGAATGCATCATATTCACTGGAACTATTCGGTCTATTTATATTGAGTCTGCTTTTTTCCCTGTTTTTCTTATCTGTGCTAGTTTCTGATCTTTTTTCAAGTTGAAAACCATCATGTTCATGTTCATCTTTTTGTATTAAATTTGGTCTATTGTATTCAGCATAAATTATGTTATTTTCAGACGAATATTTAGCCTTATAGGCGTCATATTCATAATGTTCTGGTCTTTTATCTGTACTTATTCTATTTATTTCAGCATAACCATGGTAACTCGAACATGCAAAATTTTCAGATCTATTTTCCGGAAGGTAATCGCCATGGTCATTTGGCTCTGTTTTGATATAAATACTGAGTCCATTATCCTTCTTACTTTCCATTGGAAATTCTTTATATTATGTAGGACTTCTTTGTTTGGTGTCCTTCAGAAATCCTGCTCTGGAATCAAGCTGCAAATATAAAAAAAAAAAAATAAAAATAAAAACTTTGTAGAACTATTAGAACTATTATACAGTACACATAATAGAAAAAAAAGTTCTATTGATTGATAGCATTTGATTTTGTCAGTTTTTATGGACTTCCCCTTTTAAAATCTGTCTTGGAGTTCAGTATTTTTCATATTTTTGACAAATTTGTTATACTTTTTTATTGCACAGCAAAAAACACTCAGCAAAGGAACAGCACTTTCTTGTCTTGTCAGGTAAAAATCACCCTTGCTGGTGTTGAGTGATTCACTCTGAAACTGAGTGATTGCTAGTGATTTAGAGTGACATCTCTCTGATTTATGACTCTGTCATTTATAACCCTTGTAATATACAGTTAGTCAAATGACGTATTAAAGGTCAACATCCAGTCTGGAACAATAGTGTCCATACCGCCTGTTAAGTATTTAAAGTTTTAAATTAACCTGAGACAAAAAAATGTTTATATAAAATGAGAGTTCAATGTATCGAAAAAAAAAAAAAAATGAATGGCATATATCGGAATTTAAAAAAAATTAGTTTCAATTTTTTTTGTAGGTGGGGGTTTGTAAGGGGGGGTACACTTCATAAATATACAGGGACGGGCTCAAGGTTGACCTAAAATTTAAAGAAAAAGTACTTTACATATTACCTCTATATTACAGTGAACATGACAATATACATGTAAATATACATATTCTGTCTTATATCAATAATGGTACCAATTTACAGTGTCTTAAGTGTACATATAATTTTACATCCTTTATTTATTTGTCAGTTAACTTTACTTTACCATATTTAATTCAATTACCTGTGTATAAAGGCAATGCACATGTGTCAAAACATCAAAGATGAGAAGGATTTTCAACCTAAGGCAGCTACTCTTGATATTTAGCTATCATATTTAATTAATTTAATTAATTACTGTAACTGATAAAATTGAATATGGAAATGAGTATTTCTGGAGCTTGAGTTCAAGCTTGACATTTTCTATGTATCTACATTTTTGTATGATTAAATGTTTTATATATTTTATCATTAGAGATTTATCATGTTTATGGTTAGTTTTTTTTCTTTTGTGTAAATATGGTAAAAGACATTCATGACATTTTTAAGTTTATTTTTAACGCTATCTTTATCATGTTTATCATATTTATCATGTTTATTTGTAATTACATTTACATGTAGAATGTATATGTAGTTATTTGGTATAACAAGTGTCTCCTAAGTCAGATTTTTGGCTGGATATCAGTTGTTTTAATATTTATGTACATGTACATGTATATTGTGTATGAATTCTTTTAATCTCATGTCAACACTTTAACAAACAAATTATTTATTTCATTCATTTATATTGTTGAAGAACTGTCATGACTATATGCTGAACGAATGAATGAATATTCTATTGCAGAGGCAAACATCGAAAATTATTCATGCTATACAAAAATAACATAATATATATATATCATGTATATGCTCAAATAGTATGTATAAAAATAAGGAGATGTGGTATGATTGCCAATCAGACAACTACTGTGAAAGTACTTTGATTCGTGGGTATCAATTTTTGTGGTTTGAGCAAAAGTTACATATGCGTGGGTTCTTAAATTTGTGGATTTTAGTTTTCTGAAGGAAAAAAAATGAGAGAAGAATTTGAAGCAAACAGAAATGAAGATTTTTTTATAATATTCAAATGTAGTTTTATAATGATTTGTGGACATTGCAAAATAAGGTGTTTATTCACTTACTTTTTCGTCTTTCATAACTGACAACATTCAACAAATTTTTAATAAATTAATAGCTTTCATAAATAAGCTAAGGTGATTCATATATGACAAATTGTCTCGATTGAAGGAAATTGCAAAGTAAACATTTGAATTTTGTTGTACACGTGCACGTGTAATCAGAAGTGATGACACTATTTAACCCAAGATCGAATGATCGACAGATTAAAAATCATCAAAGGTGTTAATTTGGTCATAAACATGTCCCTCAAAGAAAACGGCTACATAAACAAATGCATAAATGTATTTTGAATTCTAGAATTAATTTTAATTCCAATATGAAATTATTTTTTTACCGTATGAGTAGATATAGCATATCATTACCAGAAATCTGACTTTCATCGATCAATTTTTTTTTATTAGATTTAAAAGGTTAAAAGTCTTTAATACTGTTTATTTTTTTTTTTTAAAGATTACATGGGTAAAAGCCTGCCTGCAGTTGTATATAAACAAAAAATAGTTCATAGTGCGTTTTGCGATATTCGATGTTTTCTCTAGTATATGCCGGTATCCATGTAAAAACCTACATGGGGATCTTTACATGTCTTGATTTCGACAACAACTCTTATAATTCATGGACACTTAAATTCGTGGATAGAGCCATCCATGAAAATTGGTACCCCATGAATAAAAGTACTTTCATAGTATCCACCAAAGGTCAAATGAAGTGGATTTAAGCAATAAAAGGCAACAGTACATCCGGCATTCAACAATGAGAAAAACCCTTTGAATCTGGAATATTTTTCAGGAAAAATTTTATGAAAACTAACCCAACTAAACAGGGTTAACCATGCGTGCATGGCTAAGGGGAGTTAGTTAGTTCATACTGAAATATCAGTGAAAGTGAAATCAACCTTAACCATGCGCTTATGGCTAACCCTATTTAGTTGGAATTTTAGAATTCAAAATTATTCCAGACATGCAAAATATATGCTGACCTTTATATATATATCTTGTAAATCTATGTCTGTTGGTTTACCATGGTTACTGTCTCTTTATTATGTACACCCTACATCTTGTATTCATCTAAAATACAGAAAAAACATACACAACTCATTATTATACATTGATTTAATTCAAATTTTACTCATATACATGTAAGTTTGTTTTATTTTTTAAAACAGATGCAAAAGATACCAAAGGGACATTCAAACTCATAAGTTGTCTGTTGAAAATAAACTGATAATGCCATTGCGAAAAAAGAAAAAAAAAACAAAAGATAAACAACTGTTGCTCCCCTTTTATGGAGCTTCATATATGATATATGCATAAACTTTCCAAACATTGATTTGACAATCGGGCCCCCTTTTTCAAAATCCTGGACCCACACCAGACTAGTACATTTAGTACAAGTATACTCCACATCAGATGTCATCTGCTCTTTTATATTGTATAATAATTTATAATGTTAACATAAGATAAGATAAAATATTTTATTGGTTTAAAATCCAAAATTATAGGATTGATACCCAGACAAAAAACATTGGTTATACATAAACATACAAACATATATCTGACCACATTTATAAACATTGTATATATATATATATATATATCCCTCTATTATTAAAAGAAAATGTTGTTACAATAATAAATGTATATAATCTCTGAGAGGAGGTGGTACCACAAAGTTATTTAATACTCAACAAAGCATTTCTAGAATTGTACATGTCGCTTATGAATTTTACAATAATTCTAATTATATCATTCTCACCACACGTATACAGAAATTTAAATCTTGCTTCATTAGTCATATTTTAAAAAAGAGGGAACTATTTCACTAATTTTGGAAAACAATTGTTCTCTAATTGTATTTAGTTTTGTACATTTTATAGTGAAATGAAATTCATCTTCTACTTCTAAAAGACACAAAGGACAAATTCTTTCTTCTACCGGAGTTTTAGTGTGACGACCTTGTTCAATTCTAAGAACACTATTACTTATGCGAATTTTGGCAAAATGTCCTATTACTTTTCTGTCAATACTTAACACTAAATAGGTTTCCAATTTATAATTTTCTTTAATCTGTCTATATGTTCTGAGCTTATTACCATGCAATGATTTATCATTACAAAATATATTTTCTTTCCAATAATTAAGATATCTATCTTTAAGTCTGGTATGAAGTGCATATAACAGTATAATAAACGCCTTTTTGAAATAGTATCATGCTTTTCCCAAACATGTCAAAAATTTAATGTAGTAAGTAACTGTTCAATCTTTTTTGAGAACATGTATTTTTCAATATTATCCATGTAGACATTTGTACAAAAGCACCTGTATGCATGGTATATATTGCAATACATTTTAAAAAATTTTCCTAAAGCATGTATAAAGTTGGTCCCTTTACAGAAATTAAGATCACCCTGTTAAAATGTATACATAATCATTTCGGGGCTTTTTATAGCTGACTATGCGATATGGATTTTGCTCATTGTTGAAGGCTATATCTGTATATGTTGACCTACAAAATGTATAGTTGTTAATTTCTATGTCATTTGGTCTCTTGTGTAGAGTTGTCTTTTCTGTTGTGGTATTGAACCTTCTGGTAAATTTTTATAGAGATCCATTAGCTTAAACTAAAGTTATTGTCGGGATACCAAATGTGTCTTCAGACGACAGCGACATGATGGCATTATACATGTTATAGGAACGCAATTTTTTGCGATCATATATATAAAAGGGGGTGAAAATTTGATTGGTTAGCTTCCAGTGATGGTTATTTACTTATATGCAATGAAATGTTAAGTGAAATTTTGTCTGTTATTACGTACTGGACAGGATAACACTTTACACATGCCAAGTATTTCTTTATGTGAAACAATGATAAATTCTGTGCAATTTTTTGGAAAGTGCAAATTTAACAAAGACTAATACATGTAATAGGAGAAAACAATGGTGGTATTACACCTGAGTTAAACAAGAAAAATCAACTTTTTGTCTAGTAAAAATTGCACCTGTTCGTTTGTTTTTTTGTTACGATATATATGTTCAATATGATAAACTATCATGACTTTAGCTAGAATCACAAGAACAATATATTTAATGTTTAAAATGTTATGTTTAGAAGTGTAATTCAGGTTAGGGGAGGGTTTGGGTGCCTGCAAACATGTTTAACTCTGCAACATTCTGTGTGTGCCTGTCCCACATCGGGAGCCTGTAATTCAGTGGTTGTTGTTTGTTTTCGATCATTGATTTTGCACATAAATCAGATCATTATTTTTTCATTTGCATTGTTTTTGCTTTTGTTATTTCGGGACCTTTTATAGCTGACTATGTCATGTATGTGGTGTGGGTTTTGCTCATTGTTGAAGGCCTACAGTGACCTATAGTTGTTAACTTCTATGTCATTTAGTCTCTAGTCAGGAGAGTTGTCTCATTGGCAATCATACCACATCTACTTATTTTGTATATTTATATATTCATTTTGTATTTGTTTAAAACAAGCATTCTGTGAGTATTGCATGGCAATACATAGTCCCCACCGGTTAAAAATTCATAACTTGGAACAAAATTCTATCTTGATCTATAACTTGTCATGGTGTAAACTATATAACAAATACATATATGTATCAAATCAATATCTTCAAGCATGACGAAAAAAGTGTTTAAAACTGATTATTTTAGTGAATTTTCTAAGTCCAAGGACCATAACTCTGCACAAAATCAATAGACCGGAACAAAATTGAACTTGATCTGTAACTTGTCATGATAAAACTATATACCAAATATCAAATCCATATTTTGAAGAATGACCAAAAAGTGCGGAAAAGTGATTATTTTAGTGAATTTTCTAAGTCAAAGGACCATAACTCTGCACAAAATCAATAGACCGGAACAAAATTCGAACTTGATCTGTAACTTGTCATGATAAAACTATATACCAAATATCAAATCCATATTTTGAAGAATGACCAAAAAGTGCGGAAAAGTGATTATTTTAGTGAATTTTCTAAGTCAAAGGACCATAACTCTGCACGAAATCATCAGACCGGAACGAAATTCGAACTTGATCTGTAACTTGTCATGATCAAACTATATACGAAATATCAAATCCATATTTTGAAGAATGACAAAAAAGTCACGGAAAACTGATTATTTTAGTGAATTTTCTAAGTCAAAGGACCATAACTCTGCATGAAATCATCAGACCGAACAAAATTCGAACTTGATCTGTAACTTGTCACGATAAAACTATATACCATATATCAAATCAATATCTTCAAGCATGAAGAAAAAAATGTGGAAAACTGATTTGCGGACTGACGGATGGACAGATGGACAGACAGATGGACAGACAGACGGACGGAGTGCAAACCTAAAGTCCCCTTCGGTAGGGGACTAATAAAATATTGAAAACAATTGTATTGACCCAGTACAATGTTTATAATATATACATATGGCTGTTATCTGCTCTTTGGTCGGGTTGTTGACTCTTTGACATATCCCCATTTCCATTCTCAATTTTAAGATGAAAACAAATTAGCTTACATTAAGGTTCAAAAACAAAACTGTTACTAAAGAGAGACAACTCAGTTCAAGCTGAGATTTATAAAAATAATTACATTGTACATGTTTAATGGGAGATAACTGTAAATCAATATTTGTAGTCTGTTTCATGCAAATCATTCCAGGAAGATTCTTACAGCCTAAAAATGTTTACCAACTTATTCATTGTTATCATGAAAATGCCTCAAATAAAACGCACTTTTATAAGGTATTTTGAAAATTAACCAACATTGTTCAAACTCATGTCTTTATTAATTAGGTTGTATAAGATATAGAAATAATGTAAAAATAAAAAAGAAGATGTGGTATGATTGCCAATGAGACAACTGTCCACAAGAGACCAAATGACACAGAAATTAACAACTATAGGTCACCGTCGGCCTTCAACAATGAGCAAAGCCCATACCGCATAGTCAGATAAAAGATTAGATTTTCCTTCACAAGTGAAATATTTTTCTTCTTGTCACACCAATTTTTTTTATGTTTTTTAGTCACGACTCTTGTGACAGTCCTGTAATTGGTATAATCCCTGTATTTAAGTAAAATTTAATTGGTATGATAATCATGATAATCAGACATTTCTTCATAAACATGATAAAGATCTAGCTATCGGTGCACAATTTAGACAACAACTGACAGTCATGAGTAATACTTATAAATACAAGTCATGTTCATTTATCTGAAGATCTATGTTAGTTATATTTACTGATACATGTACATGTATAAGTAAACTTGTAAGATTTTTCTTTTCTTAACAAGGTTTGAATAATCTCCCTTTAATTTTCTCCAAAAAATTACTTAATTGTATATATTAAGTACAATGTCTTTTTTTAACAACTCCTTATATTAGTCAGGTGTACTACTTGTAAAGTCAAGTTATTTCTATTTTCTTGAAGAAGTAAATAATAATATACTTATATAAGTAAATTTTGTTATGTTCATTATTCTTATAATGTTTGAATAATCTCCCCTTAATTTTCTCAAAAATTCACTTGTATAAGTAATTTTTTTTTACAATCCCTAAAATTCTCTAGTTTTGAGATGTAAAAACATGCCTTTAATGATTTTTTCTCTGGTTATGTCATAATTTTTCATTTGAGTTCAATGTTTCATCTCACTGATTCAACAAAGAAACTAATTGCACAAAGATCTTAAGTATTTGTGCAAGACCTTCAAAAATTGCCCCTTGGGACTAGTAAATGAGCAGTGTTCTGAAGACAAATGAGATTTTCACTGTCTATAAAATTACACTTACATGATTAGTAAAGACATCTGCAAAGGACAGACAATTAAAAATTCTATTAGAGCAAAGAACTCCTGAGAAATTCAAGAAATGAAGCTAAGATGACTTTTTACTTGTATAAGTAAAAAATCTGAATGTCTAAGGGACACAACTAAGCCAATAAAATACTTTACCTAAACAAGTAAATAAAATACTCTTATATAAGTATTATACAAATTTACTTATATAAGTATTAAACTAATTTACTTATATAAATTTAAGTATTAAACTAATTTACTTATATAAGTATTTTAATATTTACTCTTTCAAATAAATAAAATTACTTGTACAAGTAGTACCCTTGACTATATATTCTCAAGTTTTGAAAGCTTAAAACATTCCTAAACAATGCTTTTTTCTGGAATGCAAATTATTGTTTAATTAAAGTACAACCATTTATCTCAAAAACTACTGTAAATAAAAAAAAATTGCACGCATTTATCATTGCGATATTTGAAGAATGGACATAAATGTGAGATAAAATTATTGCAAATTCAGGTAAAAATGCATACAGATATATGCATCAGATATCAGAATGCAAGTTCTCATTATTGTGATACTCCCAGTCGCATTATTCGCAATAATAAAAACCTCTCAATAATTTAAACCAAATAAAAATGTATTGTGCCTGCTGTGCACAGATATTAAGTGTAACTCAGATATTGCTCCCTGTAGGCTTGTAATATAAATAAGCAGTATTTTGAAGATAACAGGCAAATGAGATTTTTTTCATCGTCCATTAAATTATGCTTTTATGAATAGAAAATACAGTTATTAACATGACTTATTTCAGAAACTTTAACACTCTTTTGTTAGACTGAAAGTCTACTGTTCTGACATGAGCCATAGACTGTTCTTACTTCTTAATTATCTGGTTTATATCATATCTTATTAATTTGTTTATACATGTTATAAATCCTGTAGAATCCATGACAAATCGCCCCACTGGCAAATCGCCGCACACCTAATCTCCCCACTTTTTCACCAACTCGCCCCACTTTCTAATAAATCGCCCAACTCTTGTTTACCAACTCTCCCCACTTATGAATAAATTGCTTCGCTGAGTGCACCTGGATACAACCACAGATGTCCAACCCTGAAAAGTTGGGGCCAAAATGGACACAATATTCATGCTTGATACAGGTCTGAATTTGGATTGTAATTAAATTTTTGACACATAATAGGTTTCTGACACAGAATAACTGTAGTCAAAGAACTTCAAATTGGTTCAAGGTTGGGCGGTAAATACCTCCCCTGGTTACAGACAGTGGTATTTATTGGTATTTACCGCCCCGGACAATACTCCTCAAGTGGTCAATACTGGCAAATACTGGTCGATTAAAATTTTCAAGGTGGTTTTACTATTTATTGAAGTAAAATAAAATGCTTCGCAGGGCGCAGCTTGATACGACCACAGAGGTCGAACACTGAACAGTTGGGGCAAGTATGGACACAACATTCAAGCTTGATACAGCTCTGAATTTGGATTGTGATTAAATATTTGACACAGCATAGGTTTCTGACACAGAATGAATGTGGTCTAAGAACTTAAAATTTTAAATTGGACATTCACCTATAATGGTCGATATCCAAAATCTAAATACATGATTAGATTCAGCATATCAAAGAACCCCAAGAGTTCAATTTTGATGAAATCAAACAAAGTTTAATTTTGGACCCTTTTGACCTCAATGTGGACAAAGTTGATAGCGGGCCCAAAATCAAAAATCTAAATACATGGTTAGATTCAGCATATCAAAGAACCCCATATATTCAATTTTGTTGAAATCAAACAAAGTTTAATTTTGGACCCGATTTGGACCAACTTGAAAACTGGGCCCATAATCAAAAATCTAAATACATGTTTAGATTCAGCATATCAAAGAACCCTAAGAATTTAATTTTGTTAAAATCAAACTAAGTTTAATTTTGGACCCTTTGGACCTTAATGTAGACCAATTTGAAAACGGGACCAAAAATTAAGAATCTAAATACAAGGTTTGATTCGGCATATCAAAGAACCCCAATAATTCAATTTTGATGAAATCAAACAAAGTTTAATTTTGGACCCTTTTGACCTCAATGTGGACAAAGTTGATAACGGGCCCAAAAATCAAAAATCTAAATACATGGTTAGATTCAGCATATCAAAGAACCCCATATATACAATTTTGTTGAAATCAAACAAAGTTTAATTTTGGACCCGATTTGGACCAACTTGAAAACTGGGCCCATAATCAAAATCTAAATACATGTTTAGATTCAGCATATCAAAGAACCCTAAGAATTTAATTTTGTTAAAATCAAACTAAGTTTAATTTTGGACCCTTTGGACCTTAATGTAGACCAATTTGAAAACGGGACCAAAAATTAAGAATCTAAATACACGGTTAGATTCGCATATCAAAGAACCCCAATAATTCAATTTTGATGAAATCAAACAAAGTTTAATTTTGGACCCTTTTGACCTCAATGTGGACAAAGTTGACAACGGGGCCCAAAAATCAAAAATCTAAATACATGGTTAGATTCAGCATATCAAAGAACCTCATATATTCAATTTTGTTGAAATCAAACAAAGTTTAATTTTGGACCCGATTTGGACCAACTTGAAAACTGGGCCCATAATCAAAATCTAAATACATGTTTAGATTCAGCATATCAACGAACCCTAAGAATTCAATTTTTGTTACAATCTAACTAAGTTTAATTTTGGACCCTTTGGGCCAACTTGAAAACTGATTTTGATGGGCCCATAATCAAAATCTAAATACATGTTTAGATTCAGCATATCAAAGAACCCCAAGAGTTCAATTTTGATGAAATCAAACAAAGTTTACTTTTGGACCCTTTTGACCTCAATGTGGACAAAGTTGATAACCGGCCCAAAATCAAAAATTTAAATACATGGTTAGATGCAGCATATCAAAGAACCCCATATATTCAATTTTTGTTGAAATCAAACAAAGTTTAATTTTGGACCCCAATTTGGACCAACTTGAAACTGGGCCCATAATCAAAAATCTAAATACATGTTTAGATTCAGCATATCAAAGAACCCTAAGAATTCAATTTTGTTAAAATCAAACTAAGTTTAATTTTGGACCCTTTGGACCTTAATGTAGATCAATTTGAAAACGGAACCAAAATTAAAAATCTAAATACATGGTTAGATTCAGCATATCAAAGAACCCCATATATTCAATTTTTGTTGAAATCAAACAAAGTTTAATTTTGGACCCGATTTGGACCAACTTGAAAACTTGGCCCATAATCAAAAATCTAAATACATGTTTAGATTCAGCATATCAAAGAACCTTAAGAATTCAATTTTGTTAAAATCAAATTAAGTTTAATTTTGGACCCTTTGGACCTTAATGTAGACCAATTTGAAAACGGACCAAAATTAAGAATCTAAATACACAGTTAGATTCGGCATATCAAAGAACCCCAATAATTCAATTTTGATGAAATCAAACAAAGTTTAATTTTGGACCCTTTGGACCTCAATGTGGACCAATTTAAAACGGGCCCAAAATCCAAAAACTTAATACACGGTTAGTTTCAGCATATTAAAGAACCCCAAGAGTTCAAGAATAAAACCCCATTGAAATTGGTCAAGAAATAAGCAATTTATACAAAGTATCTTCTTTGCACAATACTGTGCAATTGAATACTTCTTGCAATTGTGCAATACTGTGCAATTGAATATTTCTTGCTATTGCGCAATACTGTACAATTGACAATTTCTTGCTATTGCGCAATATTGTGCTATTGGATATTTCTTGCTATTATGCAATACTGTGCAATTGAAGATTTCTTGCTATTGCGCAATACTGTGCAATTGAAAATTTCTTGCTATTGCACAATACTTATTATATAATAATTTACACATCCTGTTTGGTGTGTATCTCCTGCCATATCATTATTATTTGCTTTTAAATATAAATCAGAAATAACCAATTTAAAATGGAAAATTTTAAAGAAAAAAAGGAAAAAAGGAAAAAAAAAAATCCCCCAAATTTTTGAACCCCTTATGATTCATCACCCCAAACTCAATCCCAGCCTTCCCTTTAAGGTATGGTACCTTGCAGTACAATTTCAGAGAGATCCATACACTTGAACACAAGTTATTGTCTGGAAACTAGAAAATGCTTATTTTGGCCCTTTTGGCCCCTAATTCCTTAACGTTTCAGGCAATTACCCCAAACTCAATTCCAGCTTTCCTTTGTGATATGGAACCTTGTAGTACAATTTCAGAAAGATCCATACACTTACACACAAGTTATTGTCATGAAACTAGAAAATGCTTGTTTTTGCCCTTTTGGCCCCTAATTCCTAAAATTTTGAGGCAATTACCCCAAAAATCAATCCCAGCATTCCCTTTGTGATATGGAACCTTGTGGTACAAAGTCAGAGAGATCCATACACTAACACACAAGTTATGTCTGGAAGTTACAAAATGCTAATTTTGGCCCCTTTTGGCCCCTAATTCCTTAACTGTTGGTACCATAACCCCAAAATCAATCCCAACCTTCCTTTTGTGATATTGAACCTTATGGTAAAATTTCATAGAGATCCATTCACTTAAACTAAAGTTAGAGTGCGAAAACCAATGCGTCTTCGGACGACGACGACGACGACGCGCTAACGTCATACCAATATACGACCACAAAATTTTTTGCGGTCGTATAAAAATGATAAAAAGTAAGATATATTTAAACTTTTATCTTTTGGCATGTTTCAGCTGATATAAATGAATGAATTTGATATGTTTTATTCATTTTAACACTTTTACCTACTAATTTAGTCCTTATAAGTTATGATACTGCATATTTTAGATATATATAAAGAATTGACAAATTAATTATTACAGCATTTTCAATCAAGATATTTTTATTGAAAATGCATAATTTTACAAGTACATAAAACTACAGGTAAATGAAGTTACAGGTGTCTTATTACCTATCACCTGGCATTGCTAGGTGTGATAACTTAATTACTATAAAAGCAACCGCCCCAAGAAATGATCACAAAACATGGTTGATAGTAATAAAAGTGATATTTGAAGACTCACTTAAACAATAAAATATTTCCTGTCTATTAAATGTGAGACAAAATCATCTTTATGCAGGAAATGGAAGGTATCAAGGACCTTTACTCTTATATATGGCTGAACTGTAATTTATGTTTTAAACCAAAAATATATAATGTAGTATAAATTTTACCTTAACCTAATCAATTTTACATACACATAGTACAAACATCTTGATCTTAAGCACCAAACTGAAACCTCAAGACCCTATTTGGAACTTCTATACAATATAAGACAACAACAAATCAGTGCAAAATGTAGTGATTGCAATGCTATAGCCAGTGCAAAAGCCACCTGATGAGTTTCCTTGCAAGGACGAAACATTTTATCTTATGTACTAATAAATCATTGTAAATCACTGTTTATTAAGAATTTACAATAAAATTAGAAATGAGAACATTTAAAATGACTTTAACACTTTCATTATTTCATTACTAAAAGTAATTGACCAGGTAGAGAGTGGTTTTATAGTAATGTCCACTCAAAATTTCAATCTACCAGTATTTTCCCGGTATTTACTGCTGGCATGGTCAATACTGGTATTGACTGCTTTTTGCCAACCTTGAATTGGTTATATGATTTGAATTTATATTCCAATTTTGGTTTTGTGCAATACACTATGCTGTTGCTAATTTACCCCCAAAAAAAAAAAAAATTTTACCCGGTTTTTGCTTTTGTGCAATACACTATGCTGTTGAATATTAACCCCAAAAAAATATTTGAAGAAATTTTCTTTTAATTTCTGAAATCTGAAATGAGAAAAATTGTCCCCCCTCCAATTTTTTTCACCTCCCCTTTCCTTATTCCAAAAAATTCTTTCCTCAAGATATTCAGCATATCAAAGAACCCCATATATTCAATTTTGTTGAAATCAAACAAAGTTTAATTTTGGACCCGATTTGGACCAACTTGAAAACTTGGCCCATAATCAAAAATCTAAATACATGTTTAGATTCAGCATATCAAAGAACCCTAAGAATTCAATTTTTGTTAAAATCAAACTAAGTTTAATTTTGGACCCTTTGGACCTTAATGTAGACCAATTTGAAAACGGGACCAAAAATTAAGAATCTAAATACACAGTTAGATTCGGCATATCAAAGAACCCCAATAATTCAATTTTTGATGAAATCAAACAAAGTTTAATTTTGGACCCTTTGGACCTCAATGTGGACCAATTTAAAAACGGGGCCCAAAATCCAAAAACTTAATACACGGTTAGTTTCAGCATATTAAAGAACCCCAAGAGTTCAAGAATAAAACCCCATTGAAATTGGTCAAGAAATAAGCAATTTATACAAAGTATCTTCTTTTGCACAATACTGTGCAATTGAATACTTCTTGCAATTGCGCAATACTGTGCAATTGAATATTTCTTGCTATTGCGCAATACTGTACAATTGACAATTTCTTGCTATTGCGCAATATTGTGCTATTGGATATTTCTTGCTATTGCGCAATACTGTGCAATTGAAGATTTCTTGCTATTGCGCAATACTGTGCAATTGAAAATTTCTTGCTATTGCACAATACTTATTATATAATAATTTACACATCCTGTTTGGTGTGTATCTCCTGCCATATCATTATTATTTGCTTTTAAATATAAATCAGAAATAACCAATTTAAAATGGAAAATTTTAAAGAAAAAAAAGGAAAAAGGAAAAAAAAAATCCCCCAAATTTTTGAACCCCTTATGATTCATCACCCCAAACTCAATCCCAGCCTTCCTTTAAGGTATGGTACCTTGCAGTACAATTTCAGAGATCCATACACTTGAACACAAGTTATTGTCTGGAAACTAGAAAATGCTTATTTTTGGCCCCTTTTGGCCCCTAATTCCTTAACGTTTCAGGCAATTACCCCAAACTCAATTCCAGCTTTCCTTTGTGATATGGAACCTTGTAGTACAATTTCAGAAAGATCCATACACTTACACACAAGTTATTGTCATGAAACTAGAAAATGCTTGTTTTTGCCCTTTTTGGCCCTAATTCCTAAAATTTTGAGGCAATTACCCCAAAAATCAATCCCAGCATTCCCTTTGTGATATGGAACCTTGTGGTACAAAGTCAGAGAGATCCATACACTAACACACAAGTTATGTCTGGAAGTTACAAAATGCTAATTTTGGCCCCTTTTGGCCCCTAATTCCTTAACTGTTGGTACCATAACCCCAAAATCAATCCCAACCTTCCTTTTGTGATATTGAACCTTATGGTAAAATTTCATAGAGATCCATTCACTTAAACTAAAGTTAGAGTGCGAAAACCAATGCGTCTTTGGACGACGGCGCGACGACGGCACGCGACGACGCCAACGTCATACCAATATACGACCACAAAATTTTTTGCGGTCGTATAAAATGATAAAAAGTAAGATATATTTAAACTTTTATCTTTTGGCATGTTTCAGCTGATATAAATGAATGAATTTGATATGTTTTATTCATTTTAACACTTTTACCTACTAATTTAGTCCTTATAAGTTATGATACTGCATATTTTAGATATATATAAAGAATTGACAAATTAATTATTACAGCATTTTTCAATCAAGATATTTTTATTGAAAATGCATAATTTTACAAGTACATAAAACTACAGGTAAATGAAGTTACAGGTGTCTTATTACCTATCACCTGGCATTGCTAGGTGTGATAATTTAATTACTATAAAAGCAACCGCCCCCAATAAATGATCACAAAACATTGTTGAAAGTAATAAAAGTGATATTTGAAGACTCACTTAAACAATAAAATATTTCCTGTCTATTAAATGTGAGACAAAAATCATCTTTATGCAGGAAATGGAAGGTATCAAGGACCTTTACTCTTATATATGGCTGAACTGTAATTTATGTTTTAAACCAAAAAATATATAACGTAGTATAAATTTTACCTTTACGTAATCAATTTTTACATACACAAAGTACAACCATCTTGATCTTAAGCACCAAACTGAAACCTGAAGACCCTATCTGGAACTTCTATACAATATAAGACAACAACAAATCAGTGCAAAATGTAGTGATTGCAATGCTATAGCCAGTGCAAAAGCCACCTGATGAGTTTCCTTGCCAGGGACGAAACATTTTTATCTTATGTACTAATAAATCATTGTAAATCACTGTTTATTAAGAATTTACAATAAAATTAGAAATGAGAACATTTAAAATGACTTTAACACTTTCATTATTTCATTACTAAAAGTAATTGACCAGGTAGAGAGTGGTTTTTATAGTAATGTCCACTCAAAATTTCAATCTACCAGTATTTTCCCGGTATTTACCACCGGCATGGTCAATACTGGTATTGACTGCTTTTTTGCCACCCTTGAATTGGTTATATGATTTGAATTTATATTCCAATTTTGGTTTTGTGCAATACACTATGCTGTTGCGAATTTACCCCCAAAAAAAATAAATTTTACCCGGTTTTTGCTTTTGTGCAATACACTATGCTGTTGAATATTAACCCCAAAAAATATTTGAAGAACTTTTCTTTTAATTTCTGAAATCTGAAATGAGAAAATTGTCCCCCTCCAATTTTTTTCACCTCCCCCCTTTCCCTTATTCCAAAAAAAATTCTTTCCCTCAAGATATGGTCAGTATCTCAATTCAAATTTCTAATGGAGTTTGCAACCATAATTACCCATTTAAATACATCATAAAAGTCTTAAAATATAAAATGACATACATAGTCATGGTTAACATGGTTAAAATTAATATTAATTAATAGTACATGTGTAACTGCTAAAAATAAATTGACAGCTAATCACCTCAAGACAATCATCATTTCTTAACACATAATTAACAAGCAGTGTAAGGGAGGTAATCAAACATTGTTCTTTAAAATTGATTTGGATTACCTCCCTTACACTACTTTTAAATTGTCTCAATTGTCCTTTAACCAGAAAAACCCTTGTTTTTCCCCTTTTTTTGCCCATAATTCCTAAATGGTTTGAGCCATAACCCCCAAAGTCAATCCTAACCATCCCTTAGTAGTATGGAAACTTGTGGTATAATTTCAGAGAGATTCATACACTTTAACACAAGTTATTGTCTGGAAACTACAAAAATGCTTATTTGGGTCCCTTTTTTGGCCCCTATTTCCTAAACAGTTGGGACCATAACCCCCAAAATCAATCCCAACCTTCCTTTAGTGGTTATAAACCTTGTGTTAAAATTTTATTGATTTCTATTTACTTATACTAAAGTTATTATCCGGAAACCATCTGTCTTCGGATGACGCTGACGACGAGGACGACGACGTGATACCAATATACGACCAAAAAATTTTTAATTTTTGCGGTTGTATAAAAAGGGTAAACTCCCAATAAAAATTGGTTGGATAATGCCCCACTTATAAAAAAGGGTTAAAATCCCGCTGAAATAAGGTCTGCCAACACGCCCCACTCATGACAAATAGATAAACCACGATGAATTTAGTAAAGCCAACTCGCCTTACTTATGAAAAAAGATGCAATCCTGTTGTATATCTATGTTCCTGCCCCACTTATAAATAAAATCAATACCTATGAAAACCTTAGATAAAAATGTTTTTGTAGTTCTTTTCTTTTTGTTGAAATAAAGCAGAAAGAAGTGAGTATCAGTATTTCTGTGACGTGAATGCCAACTAGCCCCACTTGTGAAAAATAGAAAAATCCTGATGAATTGTATTTTAAGAAAAAAGAAAGTATTTCAAAAATAATAATTTAATAGATTTTTGTTTTTTTATATTCTGTGTAGATTAGTTTTCATTTAAGTGGGGCAGTTGGCAGACCTGAAAATTATATATTCATATAGATTTGACATTTTTTCATTAAGTGGGGCGAGTTGGCTGGAGATAAATTAACGAGATTTAACCCTTTGTGAGGGCGACTTTTTAAAATGTAGGGAGAGTTGGTAAACCAGTTTGGGGCGTTTTTTTTAAAAGTGGGGCGAGTTGGTGAAAAGCAGGGCGATTTGTCCTGCTGCAATCTTGTATATACTTACATGTATATATAAATATTCATCATAGATTGAAGAATGTACATGCAAGTCAAATATACAAAAACCAAAAACATTGTAATGTGTTAGATGGTATTTGAATGTCGTTTGGTGGTGTACAACAGTGTTAGGTGATGAATAGCCCTATCAAAATTTTATAATGAGGCCATACACAAGGTTAATACCAGGTTAGGCTTAAAATGTTCTTCCTAAAATTTATAAGGTCAACTTAAAAGTTACCTGTTGCAATCATCAACCATGACACTTTTAAAGACTTCTTATTCACCTTAAGACAGCCTTAAACAAAATGTTGACTTGGCATGATTTTGCAGAAACAAAACTTTCTGGCAAATGTTTCAGGATTTTTACTAAATTTTGTTCATGACCTCATTTTGAATCTAGTTGACCTACTGACGTTTGGAAAACAATCTGTTTAGCTTTATGTCCTCATATGTTTATGTTGGGGCGATACACTAGTATGGGGTTTAGGTTTTATTCTTCTTTTATGTTGGACACACCAACAATTGGTTGATCAAATCATTTGTACATAATTTATAATAACAAAGACAGTGAATTTCCGTTTAATATCTCTCGAACTCATAAAAACAACTGTTTGCGTAATTTTAGAACTACTTAAAAGCGTGTTCGTTCAATATTCATTGTATTATTCACTCTCAACACTTACAACAAAATCATATCATATTATTTTTGAACATATGGCTTTGGGGTCTCATTCAAGTATTCTTTGTGATTTAACCCTCCTATTTTATGAACTCTAATCTATTCACAAACAATCGTTTTGATTGGCCGAATAATTTCTTTACGCCACAAAATCGGACCTTTAACAACTCGTCCCATATTATTGTCGTTACATCTTTATTTCAAATCTTTGATAATTGTATTAAAAAATCCAGTCTGACACCACCTATTAATTTAAAATATTATATAAATACTATCCAACAAAGAATCTTTGACCAGGTTTATCAAATTATGAACTGTTCTTTCCGTTAATGTGAAAAAACTAAATTTCTTTTGAAAGACTCAACTTGAAAAATTGGAAAAAGGCCCCGTATATTGATATATGTAAATTTAAAACTAACAGATCAGTTTTCAGTAAATTTAAACTCAGTGCCCATTCCCTAGCAATTGAAAGGGGGCGTTATACCAACATTGAAAGAAATCAACGCATTTGCTTATCCTGTAATAGGCAAGAAGAGGATGAATACCATTTCTCAGTTCTCAGTCTGTCCATGCTATATATCATTGAGGGATACCTATATACAAAATATTTATACTAATCTTAATTTCAATTTTATTAAATTGCATTCAGCTATACATGTAACACTGAGGCATATGACCACACTTATAAATAGCAGTTTGCCATTCATTATAAAAATCCCCACAAAGTATATTAATGATTGTCTTTTATTGAGAACATCTGTATAATTCATATTTTTTTTAATATGTATCCTAGCTTTTTTGTTCATGAACATTATTAATGCGTTAAATGTCGATACACACATATTTATAGTCTTTTTTTTCGTGTGAATACCACTGTCACTCTAATTTAATTATTGTCAATTTAATTATTGTAAGTTTATTGTCTCATTACTGTATGCCATAACCATTTAATGTAAATGTGTTTGTGCAAATAAATATTGTCTATTGTAAAAAAACAAAAAAAAAAATACATATTTTTTTAATTTCCATTCAATTTCAGTACTCTGTGTAGTCTAGCATCCTGGCCAAAACTCCTCTTCACGTCAGCAAGATCAGTACACAGTGAGTCAGGATCCCAGACTATATTTTGTGTTTAAAGAATTCTGAGACTACTATAACGGTGTTAAAGCTCTCGGGTTATATATAGTCTCAGAAGGAATTTCGAATCGAATAATTTATTTATAAGAAATAGAATGCCCTCCCAGAACCCCCACCCCCAAAAAAAAAAAAAACAAAAAACAAACAAACAAACAAACAGACAACATAAGCATAATAAAACCTCAAAGTTTATTTGTATACTATGCCGACTCTAAATAAAGCGTATTTAAAATAATTACACACAAAAGAAAAAATGAATGGTCGGTACCTTATAAAGTCTTTTTAACATTTTTTCTTAGGTCAGAGACTTTCAACACTAGGTCCCTGCTTAGGTACACATGTAGTAAGTACTGATCCTGATCCTTAGGTCAATACATTGACACGACTTGTTGCGTGATGCTAATCGTTTCATCTGGTACTCTTTTTCTCTAAGTGGCATCTCACAGTGTCAGGGTAACACATTTCAAATGCTTTTTTTCCGTATTTTGTGATTGCCTTGATATTATCACTGCATCAGAAGGAGTAGTTATTTCTCAACAGCATTCATAAATGAAGAAATTTTTCTATCTTGTTATGTCTATCCTGTTACTATGGTTACAGTAACAGAATAGACAATATTTGACTGAAACATCTTTAAAAAGTATATAATTACATAAAATTTTACACATAATGAATGTTTTGGTTGTTTAAAATCATTTAAAGGTGAAAACGTCTTAATCTTCGCAATTAAGCATATACAAAATGCAATACTGTTATCGCAAACAGGAAAGACAAAAAGGGTAACAGGATAGTACTGTATAATATGGTGATATTTCGTTAACGTACGTTCCTGTTACAAAAAAAACAAAACAAAACGACAAAAGTAAACCAACATGCGAGGGAAGTACTTGATGTTGGGTTTACTAGAAAGAGAAAAAATATGCTGAACATTATGAATTGCTATATTAGACTAGCGTTACTGGTTTTCTGACCTCTGAACCAATTTTCAGAGTTATTTTTCAGTACAACATGGAAAAATTACAAATAATCTATCATTACACAGAATGAAAATATATAGAAGTTTTTACTCTTGAAAAACCTTCTTATTGACCATGAAAAATAAGCATACAATTTTATCGTAATCTTTTCTAAATAACTCAAAATATCTTTTGAACATGGTAACAGGAGAGATAAAATATTGCATCACCTATCAAAAAATGTTTTAATACATGCGTGTATGACATTATCAAGATTGCATCTTTTTATATGTTGTTCCATACGTATTGTTTGTTTTGAATTGCTTATGAAAAGGGTGGTTTAAATTAGTAACTTTTATTCAATTTTGCAATATCAAAATTCGACATTTTTTTTAAATGACCCGTATATCAGAACATGTATTTATTTAAAAACTATTGATGCGTTCATTAATATGAAGTCCACAATTATATGGAATATGAAAAGTAGTTCCGCAAATATCACGTCTGATGTATGAAAACATAATGATATTAATAAATTATTCATATTTTGTCGTTTGAATTACAAGTGAAAACAAAATTTTAAGTGGTATCAATTCAAACAATAGTGTCCGGCACTTTACAAAACCAGGTTCATTGGAGAACTCTTGAAGATCAAGTACATCCGCATAAAAAAAAATTGGACAGTTATTTAATATTGAATATCCAATCGGTCACTTACATGCAGCTGATTCGATATTAAGATTTTCTTAATGAAAAGTAATAAAAAAATTAATAATCATATTCAACTTGTTGCTTTTGATATATACATATTTTGTACGAAGGCTCTCAGAGCCAGTTTTAAAAGTATTGATTGGTTGTTGGTTGCTTAACGTCCAGTGACAAATATTCTATGTGGAGCGATTTCAAATAGAATTGAGAATGAAAACGGTGAAATGTGTCAAACAGACAACAACCCGACCAAAGAGCAGAATACAGTCAAAGGCCACCAACGAGTCTTCAACGCAGCGTGAAAATCCCACAACCGGAGGCGATCTTCAACTGGCCCTTAAATTTGATTTGATTTTTGGTGTTTTAACGCCACTTTTAAGCACCGCTTTTGGGCTATTTCGTGGCGGTCAGTTTTTATTGGTGGAGGAAGCCGGAGTGCCCGGAGAAAACCACCTACCTTCGATAGAAAAACTGACAATCCTAGTCAATTAAGATTGGAGTCGAGTGCACCCGCACGAGCGGGGTTCGAACTCACAACCTCAGTGTTGACTGGCTAGTGATTACAGTAGTAACTACTTAGACCACTCGGCCACCGAGGCCCCTAACTGGCCCTTAAATAATAATATATACTAGTTCAGCAAAATGGACACCACACTTAGCTTATATACAGTTTAGAATTAAAGATTACCACAGACCGCTAAAATAAAAATAATAAAGGGTCCGGGGCGTTAAATAGACCTTTCATGAAATTTGACTTAAAGATAAACAATTGCAACATAGATATATTAGTATAGATAATAGAAAGGCGAATTGTTCTAACAAAATCTTTGTACGGAGGGTTCTCCGACGAAAATAAATATATTCAATCTGTAATGTCAGAAATACAACCCCCTGCATTTCCTTACAAAGTGAGGGGAAATTGGTTCAGGTTAATAACCGTGGCATTAGCCAGTGAGATAAAATCCTGAACAAGGACATTTGTATGAGTTATATTTTTATTATTTATGTTTTTCCTTCTCTGTTTGACAGAAAAACAATCAAGTGTTTGTACAGGCTCTTATTTAAACATAGTGCACAGATATACAAACTTCACTATTCAACATCCAGTTATTCACTAAATTTGTTTGTTATGTACATTAAGTAAAGTGTTAAAGCTGATGACATTACAATAGGAACAATTCGAAAAAAGTAATCTGCTGATATATGAGGGTCTGGGTGAGATTTACAGAATAGAGAATATATATATAAAATGGGCTAATACTACAGAAAAAAAAAAATGGAAAAAAAAGAACAGAAAATATGCAAACAAAAATAAAGAATAGAGAAAATGACCTAAAAACTACAGAATAAAGACATGAAGTGTCCCACATCCAGACCCTAATATATAAAATAGCAAATGTTTCAAAACTTTGTATATTTAAACAGGATGATACCAGAAACTTTATTTCAACATTGCAAAATATTATCTTAATTTGGTACAAAGATTTTCGTTGACTTTTGCAAATACATATAATATAATGGAGTAATCTTACCTCGGTCCGGTAAAAACTATACATTTGATATGTAATATATATATATATCTCATTATTTTACAAAGCCTTAAAATTATAGTAAGTATATTAAAAGGAGTATAGGGGAACGAAGGCTGACGTTTTGCCCTACACATGGGACTTTGTAATATTATATCTAAACCCAATATTTACGATCTAAAATATGCATTATTTTCTGTCTCTTGATTATTTTAGACAATGTTGACAACTTTAAAGGGACAATAGCTACGATTTAGTCAAAAAAATAAAATATGAATTTTGTTTTTGTTTCAAACAATTTATAAACGCGTAATTTTGATTCGTATATTAGTAATTAGTAAGCTATTAGCACTTCGTTTGGTTCAATTTTGTTACAATAAACCCCCGAAAACATCGCTGATTTATAGTTGGCTTACAAATGAGACAACTATCCATCAGAGTTCAATTGACGTTGGTATAAGCATTTAAAACATCACTACGGCCTTCACTCTCAACAATGAGCAAAACCCATACCGCATAGCAAGCTATAAAAATCCCTGGAATGACAAATGCATGTAAAACAATTCAAATAAGAAAATAAACGAAACACAAATATGATACACAGCAACAAACGCCAACCACTGAATTACAGGCTCCTGACTTGCGACAGGAACATGCTGAATGTGGCGGTGTTTACCATGTTTGCGGGTGCCCAGCTCTCTCTCAACCTGAGACAGTGGCAGAACAGCACAACATAAGAACAAACTATAAAAATCAATTAAAAAGGGCTTAACTATCAGATAGATACAAAGAACACACAAAAACTAACAAAAACACTGAAAACATACAGACCTTAGACTACTCGTAGTTACCGAAAGCTAGATCAAACCCAATAACAACAAATAAAAATCACATATATAAGACTAAAATATCAATCAGTACACATCCAAAATCCAATGGATTTTTTTGAAGGCGTAATTACCAATCAGAGAAAAACTTTGTCGTATACATGTATCCTATGCAAAGCCAAAATATATGTATCGATTATTAGATCGTGAATGTCCATAGTTTTATAGACCTAGAAAAATTGTCAATGTACGATTGCACGTGCTTGTCTGTGTATTTATATTTATATTCATGTTTATATCTAGTCGTAAACCATCGATATTTTTCGGAAGTTATCTAGATGGTTAATTAGATGGCGTCTAGTCTAAAATACACACGAAAAGCTGATACATTAGTACAAGTCCGTTTATTATTTTTTGTTTCTTTTGGACTTTTTTTCTAACTTGGATATACGTTTTAGTTATAGTTAATCAAATATGAGAATTTTAGTCAAATTGGTGAGCATGAATGTGACAGCTAATCCTCCTTTGAAAAGTATGATGTTTTACATGCTGTAACTATACTTCCCGTTTAAATTCTAAGTCTGTTTCCTTCTAAAAAAACATTGCCCATGTGGTTCGACTTGATGCAGGCTCAACATGTCGGAGATTTCGACCAGTTGTACTCGTGCACAAATCTTCACTTTGTTATATGTCGTAAAGAGAAAACATACTATATATAACCTGACAGTCTAGCTACCGAAGGACGCGTTGTTTAATATATGGTTTGCATAAATGGTTAACTTTTAGATAATACTTTTCAATGAAAATTTCTAAAGGTTAAATTGATTAAACCAGGAAATGAAACACATTAAGGAACTGACTTCATTGTGACAATGGTAAGTTTTTTTTATTTATATATGTACAACTTTTGTTTTCTCTCTTTTAACACATAAATATTCTTTACGGTTCAGAATGCCTGTTTTACCTAAACTTCACTGTCCATGCATACGTGAAGTATACCAGGGCAACAACCACTGAAGATCCTTGAAAAAAACTCAGAATTTCAATATTTGCTCAGAAAGATATTATGCATAAATATAAAAAAAAAACAGTTAAACAAATTATGCCCTTGATCTGATATTTTGTATAAAAAAACTAGTATATCATTAAATGAAATCTTGCTTTTAGAATTGATTTTATTTTTGTTAGGAGATTATGCTCTTTTCCCAAAAAATCTTTGATTAAAGAAATGTAGTAGATAGTCATCCTCAATTCTTTTAGTGATTTTATATGATATACATTCATGTTATAGACAAGAAAGTTATTATTCAGATTCTTAAAATATTGTGGAGGAATATTCTTTCAGTGTTATTGATTTGGAGTCCCATGAAGCTATCAGTAATGTAAAATAGCTATGAAAATCCACCATTCTTACTCCTTTATTATTCCCGCTGGAAAGTGTATTTTTTTTTTAATTCGTAACTGTTACATCCCCAAATATATTTGAAACAACAGCTTTCTATCTTTACATTTACACGAAGTGGCCAACAAGTAATGTTGGTTACCCCGTAGTATTACAGTTTAATCAACAATATTTCTCAACAAATATCGATTTTCTTTTTTTCCCTAAGTTTTGGTAAGGATTTCGCATTCAGTTATATCATGACATTAGTAAATGCCTAAGTCTTTAACGGTTTTGTCCGTCTATCACATGCCCTTGATTTTATCTTTGGTAAGTTAAATGAGGGGCGTAAAGGGGGGTATCTGCACGGAAGAACGCGAAATAAAATTGCCATTTCACGATGAACGGACAATTAAAAATTTCTTTTACGTTGATCTTTTTACCGATTTCAACGAACCATTTTCACGGTTGCACGTGAAATAAAAATGGCAAAACACGTTGCACGAAAATAACCCTTTACCATCCTCTTTAATAACTCAAATCTAAATTCCTATGTGCTACTACAAATTTAGCCTCAGACCAGAGAAAGAACCAAAAGTTTCTATTATTATCATAGATTTTGATGTGCCCATTTTTGAACAACAAAGTGGTTGCATCATCAGCCAATAGACCACTTTCAAGTTATCTCCTTAACCGGAAAAGTTCGTCATTTACCAGATAGAGGAGACCGCCTGTATCCATGCACTATTAAAGTTCATCAAGCGTCTTCGTGGTCGTCAATATGCAGGATAAACTAGAAATAATGTTTGTTCCGTAGGTACAATTCCCTAATGACAGCAGTGCTGATTATCAATTATATGAATTTAATATGCCGAATAATTTGTGCAATATATCATCATATTTTTCAACCGCTCGCTCAACATGGGAAGGAAGTGAAGATGCCCGGCCTGAAATTTCTGCCCACATTCTCATAACTATATTTTTAGTCTCAAATCTACCTACAAAAACTAAACGAACAACAAATGTGTTTTGATATCGGTGTCATGAGTTTATTTTTTGAAGGTATTTTTATGAAATCAATTGATAAACATGTTTTGAATATGTAAATCAGAAATTATAGCATGTATTGCTTCAAAGCCCAACAATATAAAACATTTGACATCTCGAGCATTTCAGTCAAAATGTCTAAAATGGAATATTTATTTGAAAGAAGTCTGCAGAATACATTTAATATATTATATTGTGTTGTTATATTGATTTTTGTATATCCTGCGACGAATGTTGCAGAAAGCGAGACTTAGCGATTACAATCCGGCGGCGACGGCGTAAACTATGCGTATAAAGCTTCATATTTCAGTGGGTAGAAAACCTGGATGCTTCATACCTTGTATGGAGATACCTTATGTTACGAAGTTTCCAACTATCATATGTCCTTGACCTCATTTTCATGGTTCAGCGACTGCTTGAAAAAAAATCACATTTTTTTTTGTCGTGCGAATTTCTCACTTGTTATGTGTTATAGGATAACTATATTTGGTATATGGGTTTCTTGCAAGGTCTACATGTCTGTCAGACAGGGTTCACCTGACTTTGACCTTCTCTCATGGATCAGTGATCAAGGTTAAACGTGTCGTGGTCAAGTCCGTATATCATATACTATAAGCAATCGGTCAATTGTATTTGGTATGTGGAATGGTTGTAAGGTGTACATGTCCGTCTGCCAGGGTTCGTTTGATCTTGACCTCATGTTCATGGTTCATTGGTCATGTCAAGTTTTCGTGTTTTTGTCAGTTTATCAAATATTTTAAGCAATAGGTCAACTATTTGGTGAATGGAATGATTGTAAAAAGTAAAATAACAAAAATATAAAAACTCCAAAGAAAGTTCAAAACGGAAAGTCCCTTATCAAATGACAAAATCAAAAGCTCAAACACATCAAACGAATGGAAACCAGCTGTAATATTCCTGACTTGGTACAGGCATTTCCTTATGTAGAAAATGGTAGATTATGTCTTGTAAGGTGTACATGTCTGTCTGGCAAGGTTCATATGACCTTGACCTCATTTTTATGGTTCATTGGTCAATGTCAAGTTTTCGTATTTTTGTCAGTTTATCAGATACCACACACAATAGTTCAACTATTTGGTGAATGGAATGATTGTAAAAAGTAAAATACCAAACTTCAAGGAAAATTCAAAAGGGAAAGTCCCTAATCAAATGGCAAAATCAAAAGCTCAAACACATCAAACGAATGGAAAACAACTGTCATATTCCTGACTTGTACAGGCATTTCCTTATCTAGAAAATGGTGGATAAACCTTGTGAGGTGTACATGTCTGTCTGGCAGGGTCCATATGACCTTGACCTGATTTTTATGGTTCATTGGTCAATGTTCATTTGTTTGTGGTTTGGTCGGTTTTCCAGGACTGTAAGCACTAGGACCACTATATTTTGTGTATGCCAGGAAAGATGTTAAGGTATACATGTCGTTCTGGGATGGTTCATCTGACCGTGATCTCATTTTCGTGGATCATTAATAATGTTAAGTTTATGTGATACTTGTAGTAAAACTTTCATATTATAGACTTTCAACATCAAATCATAAATTAATCATAAGTAAAGCAAGCGAAACATTTCAGCGTGTGCACTCTTGTTATTAGATAAGAAAACATGTGTTCTATTAGGGCACTTAAGAGATATGTCTTGTATTATTTATATTTCTGAATGGCAGTTTCAAATTACTGGCCCTATTTCGGCATAAAGGAGTAAGAGCAGAGACTTGCAGGTAAGGATGACATTTCTTCCTGCGGAATGATACCTTATGGACTTGCACGTTTAATATCCGATTCAGCATGTCTGTTTAGTACAAAACCGGTTTCATATTTAATTCACATCAACATGTTCTATTTTTGTCAAAGAATTTATTTTGACACTGGACATTTACCACCAATCCATCGATCAATTCATCCATCAATCCATGTAGAGACGAATTGTGCTTTACAATTTTAGTATTTCACTCTGTTATAAGCTATACATACTTATGAAAATGGCACAAAATGGCAACAGACATGCATGCAAAAACAATATGTAGAACAGGTTGACTTTTCTTTCAACGTGTAGTTTTTACTATCATGTTGATCATGAATTATCCGACATATTATTTTTAAAAAGGAGTCTGATGATTTACCACAAACTATTGTTACGGCCAGAAATCACCTTTAAATTATAGCCAACAAAAGACACAAACCAATAATAAAATTTAACCTGATTTATCATACACAAGTTTACAAGAATATTATACAAATTGAAATGTCAACTTAACTGTTAAAATATCTGTCCGATCCTTTTGTCTTTTCTTTATCCGGAATTCTTGGCTTCACTGTTGCGGGAATTCAAACAGAATATTATGTCCAATAAGTCACAATCTAGTATGATGTATATAACGTAAATAAAAGTGTCAATCCAACATCTGAGAACACAAGAATGTTAATGTCTAAATCTTAAAGTCTAACTTTAGTGTCTGTATATATACATGTATTGTCAAATTAGTTGACCTTCAGAAGACGGGTGATCTTATGTGATTGAGTTTTAAGCAGCCAACAGTTCTATATGACTTCTGAATATGATTTAGTGAAGTATTAATGTTTTTCTTTTTCTCTTGAGACTTTTGAATCAATTTGATGTGTTCTCTACATACAATTAAAATTACAGGCAGTATTACACGTATCCTGTAAAAGGATAATGATTGCAGGAATTTAAAGTATGTATTATATAAAGCTAGAAAGCATAAAACAATCTGTTTCTGACTATGTTATGCTGTAAATTCTTGTTTGTAGACGTATTTGATATATAGTGTATGTAATTTTGTTGGCTATGAGCAATAAGAGCTTAGAAAATAAAAGCGTCCTTATATATTAGAAAAGTATTGCAAAGAAATAAGCAAAATGATATGTCAGGTCACATATTGTTGTTAATATAATGGAGTATTAGGCGACTGTTATACAAGTGAGAGTTTTAGCTAGCTGAAAGACTACGTTCAATCCATCATTTTCTACATAAGAAAATGCCTGCACCAAGTCAGGAATATGACAGTTGTTATCCAATTGTTTGTGCTTTTGATTTTGCCATTTGATTAGGGACTTTCCATTTTTAATTTTCCTCGGAGTTCGGTATTTTTGTTATTTTTTTTTAGATATCAATGGGTTAATATCAAATTTCGGACAAATAGTAAAAGTTCATAGTTTTTAAAAAAATCAAAAGTTGTTTTGTTCTTTATCAAAAAAGAAGATTTTCTTTCGAATTTGTAAAATAAGTCATTATTCACACGAAGAGTGAATTCAGCCAGTCCTGACAGCTTCAAAACATAAAGAAAAATCAAATATTTTTTTGTATATATTTTATACAAATTACCATCATTATCTTTGAACTACTTTTTCTACCTCAACCAAAATGATACCATAATTGAATTATCAATATTGGTTTATTACCATTATATTTAGAAAAGAAAATTTATTTAGTCACGCAGAATACTTCTTGTTCTATATTTGGTATCTTGTATATTTTGGACTAAATCAGCAAATTTCGATTTGCCTTTTCGTAGTCGTTTATGGAACTGTCTTTTGTTGTTTCTTAGTCTCTGAATGTTTTGATATTAGTTCTTCGAAGAGCTGAAGAGCTTAACTAGTAGAATGTACTCTCATCCATGTATACCTTGGAATATGGAAGATGGAAGTTATTCTGGTAAAGAAGCCTGAAATACAACCTATTCTTCCAGTTTTTTCGATTATTATTTGGTCATCCCAGGAATTTGTTGCACTTCGAATTATGATTTGCCTAGGTAACGCCACTGTATCCAAAGCTCATAACAGCAAAGCCATAGGTTAGAATGTTGACTCTTTAAATTGAGATTCATTGTTTCATTCCGAGATTTGACCCTCATCCTTCACAATTCAAGTTATGTTTGGATATGAATCTCTTTTCATGAATTGCAGTCCTGAATATGTAGAATGCGAATAATACTAAAAATCGACAGAACGTACCGAAAGGGTTGCAAATAAAGGGGTATATTTATTTTTTTTTCTTTCGGCATAATCAGACATGCGCAAGTTTGAAAAGTCTTCTTGCCAAGTAAACATCACTATATGTTGAAACTCGAAATTTTAATATTATGATTTTAAACCAATGTTGTCAATCTATTGAATAATTTATGTAGTTAATTTATTTTCTCATTACCCCATATGACTTTTGATAAAGTTTAAAGTGGTATTCAAAAACAACATCCGGTACATATTACAGTTATTTATGTCATTGTAGAATGGACGACCCTTGAATTTACAAGTACATCAGTATTGTATTGTACTCGACAGAATTTCAAAATAATGTGCTAAAACACAATGACAATATGTTGTACACATTATAACAATTGCAATATTTGTGATTCAGGTTATCTTGAAGACGTTTTTTGGTATGTTAAGTTGATCTTATCATTCCAAAACTTTACCTATGGTACTAGAAAACATGAGTTTTAATCATAATTAACGGTACAAGAACAAATGAATGATTACTATCATGAGCAGGTATAAATCCCAAACAACTATTGGTCACTCATTACAATATAAAGACCAATCAATTTTTCATCTAGTGCTAGGTTCCTATTGCTATGTGATCCGTGTCGTTTCTCCTTTAGATTTCATAATTATTATTGAAATATTCAAATGAAAATGGTCTTTTTGTGATGTTTGGTTTCTGTATCATTCACGTGTAAAACACCTCCTTATCCTAAAACCTCACATTACTAATACACAAAATGGAATACATCATGACATTGCGCAATACCTATATATAAGTGTCTGGGATTGAGAGAACTACATGATAATTACTGGAATTCTATATATACTAGTAACTGAAAATAACGATTTATTTATTCGTACGTCCAAAGCTCTTTACTTGGTTCACCTTAATCAGCAACGCTCAAACCCAAACATTTGAAAGTCTAGGATGTATAAGACCCAAACACTCGAAGAGCTATATATGTTAGGTTATGCATTTAACTTCGACTGTGTAATATTCGAAGACCTTAGTACAATGTTTTCAAATAACCATCATACATATTTAATCAAAGGACAAGTAGATTTACACGCATCCTATCTACCTAAACCAGCTATATAAACTATATAAACGTAAATTACAAGAATGAAAAATATGTGGTTCATAAGCAGCACTGTGAGGTTGCTTTAATTAACACTTATTATTTTGATTTGGTACTATATATAGAGAATATTATATGGCTTTTTCAATATCACATCCGTATCAACCCGAGACACCAATATAATCCCAAGAGCTCTGCTCGAGGGATTATATTGGTTGAGGGTTGATACGGTGTGTGATATTGAAAAAAAACCATATCATATAGACTTTATTATATACATATACCTCACGTAGATGTTTTTTATGTGACATGACGTCATACAGATAAGGAGGTTTGAAATGACGTCATACAGATTATAGGTTTGACATGACGTCATGCAGATTAGGAGTTTGATAAAGCCTTTGTACTGCAATCGATGACGTGACGTCATACAGATTAAAGGCGTGATAAAGCCTTTGCAACCGTGCTGATATCGATATCATCACGGGTGGCTGATACAGCACGATTACTAATGATTGTATTACACATACAATTTATCTGTATTTACTACTAAGTATATAATAATGGTTATTATTTTCGTTTATTTTAATTCGTATTTGTGTTATTTATCATACAGTTACTTTATGTTTTGGTGCCTTCATGTATATTCTTTTATTTCACCTGTGTAAGCATACAGTTAGAGAATTAAAAAAAAAAGGTTCAGATTTAGCATTAAAAAAAAACTTATTTATCCCGACCTATAGTTCATGTGCCTTGTTTTAAGGGAGGAACCTCGTGGGTTGTTGTTTAATGTTATATCTTTATGCATTTTGTTATTTAAAGATAAGTTAATTGCAAACCTTTGGTATTTTGTTTATTGCTATATATTTTATTCACAACGTAAAATCTGTACTACCAAAAGTATAACATAATATACATGTAAAGACACACATTTGTTGCTTTTGGTTTTATGTTGCCCTCTAAATGTATCATTTGTATTTATAGGTGCCTCTTTGAAGTTTACTAAAAAAATCCTGTTATTCATGTTTTAATGGTATTAAGACGTAATGTAAAATTGGAGGACATAAAGGTCTCGGATGTAAAAAAAAAAAAAAAAAAAAAAAACAGCTGATCTTTTGAATTAGAAAAAAAAAAGTTTAATATAAGAATTTTGCCATGTAGATATTTTGTATGTAGTAATGTGAATTTGTGATTTAATGGTAAAATTGCATCGTGACACGAAGAGTTAAAAAATTATGAAACCTTGAGTGCAAAACTACCTTTTTCTACTTTCCGTTTGCTCTATTTACTAGTCCGCACAGATTCCAATATACTTGTTATTACTCCACTTTATAGGTTTGATATCTCAAAAATGATGCAACATTTTTACATCTAGATAAATATTTCAATTCAGCAGGAACTTTAATTCATACAGAAAACAATAAATAATTCAGAAAAATCGACTATTTTGTTTCACCCCATGTTTTTACATGGTTTTAATACAAGACTGGTACCTATAACATCAACTCTAACTTGCTGTTGCTGTATATTGCAAAACTTTTCTGAATTTTGGGTCTTCAATGCTCTTCAAATTCGTACTTTATTTGGCCTTTTTAATTTTTTTGATTCGAGCGTCACTAGTGAGTCTTTTGTAGACGGAACGCGCGTCCGGCATATACAATTTTTATAATGGTTTCCACGATGAGTTTATTTCCGATTAAGGAAATACAATATTCGAAGAACTTAACTTTTGTCAGCTTAGGACTGTTTTATAAAATGTTATTATTATCAATGAACTTTTGATTAATATTCTACATATATTTTAAATGAACTTTAAGTTTACAGGGCATAGTACAAATTCATCATATCAGGAAATTTTACATTTATGATTTTATAATGGCCATGGTGAGTTTTTGATTTATTTTTCAATTCAAGGGGTGTATTTTAGGTCGATCGGAGGTTAAATATTATGTGAATTTAAAAAAAAAAAAATTTTTTGAATGACCATTTTTGTTTACATCAAAGCAAGTTAATTTCGGGATTTCACGTTAGATATCACATACTATTGGTAATGGAAATCTTAAAATTCCAGTTAAACATTAATCTGTTGATTGAAAACCTATTTGAACAAGGAAATTACAGTTATTCCCAGCACTGATTTCGATTTCAAACGTCTCTTTTAAGATAAAATGTTATTACGACTGAATTTAAGTATCTTTTATACACTTTATCTGCAAATAAACCAATCAAGGGGATAGCTGCACCGTATTTAAAGTTTGACATATTACGTAATACGCAAATTTTACCGTCTCAGTCTGAGTAAACCTATCGATACGTAGCATTTCTAGCTAAACGGATAATAAACGATGACATGGTGATTCCTCCATTTTGCAGTTTTTATATTTCTTTTACAAATAATCTGTGTTTTTTTCAGTTAACAATAAAGAGTCTGACATGTCTGTTATTGATATTTATTACAAGTTGTTACGCCAGAAAATCGCCTTTTAATTATAGCCAACAAAAGACACAAATCAATAATAATATTTAACAAGATTTATTATACACAAGTTTACAAGAAGTATTACACAAAAAAAAATGTCAACTTAACTGTCAAAATATATGTCCAATCTTTTATCTTTTCTTTATCCGGAAATCTTCTCGGAATCCACAGAATATTATATCTAATAGGTCACAATCTAGTATGATGTAGTTTGTAAATAAAAGTGTCAATCCAACTGCTGAGAATATTAATGTCTATCGATGTCTATGTCTATCTCTGTCTGAGTCTGCATACTTATATATATATACTCAAACGGAAACTTCTAGATAACGCTAGAAATTTAAATTACGCATCTTTTGTTATGATCATTCTGGAAACGTTATGTAAGTGAAATAGAAAGTTCTAATCATTCCATGAGTATCAGTGATTGTTCCAGTGAATTCTAAACTGCATAGTTGTAACACAATGTGTATTATTTTGTACACAATATAATAAAATATAATGTAAACATTCTTAGGCCACACAAAGCAAATTAGGCCAACTAAATAGATATGAAAGTTACAATATCATAACACCTCCCCCCTTAAAAAAAGTTTGAGTGTAACAAAAACTTTTCATGAATAATATGTACAAAAATACATAGTATATACATGGTATTTTAATAAGTTCTAGATAAAGCATCTGCTATTACATTATCTTTACCTTTAATATGTTTTACAATAACATCATATTCCTGTAACAATAAACTCCACCTAGTCAATCTCTGGTTCTTGTTTCTCATTTTATGTATGAAGATGAGAGGATTATGATCAGTATAAACAAGAATAGGATGGACAGTGGGATTTAAATATACATCAAAATGTTGAAGTGCAGACAACAGTGCAAAACACTCTTTTTCAATAGTTGAATAATTTTTCTGATGTTTATCTAATTTCTTAGAAAAATATGATATAGGTTTCTCAACATTATCATCTGTCTCTTGATATAAAACAGCTCCAACTCCTACATCGCTTGCATCAACGGCAAGTTTAAATTGTTTTTCAAAGTCTGGAGTGATCAGAACTGGACTATTAATTAAAAGTGATTTGCTATTTTCAAAAGCGTTTTGACAATTTTCACTCCAGATGAATTTAGAATCTTTCCGTAAAAGATGAGTCAATGGTCGAACAACAGTAGCAAAATTTGAACAGAATTTCCTGTAAAATCCAATCATGCCTAAATATCTCATAAGTTATTTTTTATTTGTAGGAGGAGGAAATTTGGTAATTGCATCCACTTTAGCCATAATAGGTTTCACTTGACCATGGCCAACTGTATGCCCTAAATAATCAACAGTGGCCTGGCAAAATTCACTTTTACCATGATTAACAGTCAAATTTGATTGTGACAATCTATCAAAAGTATCATATAAATGCGTTAAATGTTCTTCCCAGCTATCACTACATACAATAAGATCATCAATATAAGCATAATAACAGTCTAAATCTTTTATAACATTATTGATCATTCTTTGAAATGTAGCTGGAGCACTTTTCATGCCAAACGGCATTACAGTATATTGAAATAAGCCATCTGGTGTGACAAAAGCTGATATTTCTCGAGCTCTCTGTGTCAATGGGACTTGCCAGTAACCCTTCAATAAATCAAATTTGCTCACAAATTTTGCTTTTCCAATGTTATCAATGCAGTCGTCTATCCTTGGAATCGGATAGAAATCAGATTTTGAAACAGAATTTACTTTTCTGAAATCAGTTACGAAACGAAAGGTTTTATCTGATTTGGGCACAAGGAGACAAGGAGAACTCCATTCACTGTTACTCGGCTCAATAATATCATTGTTAAGCATATATTTAATTTCTTGTCTCATAAATTCAAGTTTGAGTGGATTGAGCCGGTAAGGATGTTGCTTAATTGGAGAAGCACCACCTATATCGACATCATGACAAACAGCAGTGGATTTGTTTGGCACATCTGGGAAAAGATTTTTAAAAGAAAATACCAAGGCTTTTAATTTTTCTCTACGATCAAAAGACAGATGTGCAAGTTTTGAATCTACATTTGACAAAATTTCTGAATTTTTCAATCTAACTGTCTCTTCCATAGTTTTAGAACTAAAAGGTGGTTCAATTATATCTGGTTTGTCATGATTGTTCTCCAATTTAACCATGACTAAAGTGGCAACTGGTTTACTCTCACCTTCATTAGTACGCTCAAAATATGGTTTTAACATATTAATGTGACACACTCTATTTTGTTTACGCCGACCTGGTGTTTTACAATATAATTCAAATCATTGATTTTACTCTATGGTATAAGGACCACAATATTTAGCTTGTAATAGATGTCCAGGGACTGGCAAAATACAAGTACCTTATCACCAGGCTCAAAAATCTGTCCCTGGCATCTTTATCATACCATATTTTCATCTTATTCTGAACAGTTTTTAAATTGTTCTGAGCAATTTGACAAGCAGTTTACAATTTTTCTTTAAATCTAGATACATAGTCTAGAAGATTCAAGTCAGTGTGTTCAGTAAACCATTTTTCCTTAATCAATTTTAAAGGTCCCTTTACAGTGTGACCAAATACCAACTCAAAGGGACTAAAAGCAAGGGATTCTTGAACAGCCTCTCGGACCGCAAATGTAAAAAGTGAACACCATCATCCCAGTCCCTGTCAATTTGAAGACAAAAAGTTCTAATCATGTTCTTCAATGTTTGATGAAAACGTTCTAAGGCACCTTGAGATTCTGGATGATAAGCACTTGACCTATACTGAGGAATCCCTAACTGGTACACGACTTGCTGAAATAGACCTGACATGAAATTTGAACCCTGGTCGGACTGTATAGACTTTGGAAGTCCTACTAGCGTGAAAAATTTGATCAGAGCTTTGACAATAGTAGGTGTCTTGATATTCCTTAACGGAATAGGCTCTGGAAAGCGCGTGGAGGTACACATGATTGTCAATAAATACGCATTTCCGGTCTTGGTCTTCGGTAAAGGTCCAACGCAATCAGTGAGTACTCGGCTGAAAGGTTCTTCAAAGGCTGGAATAAGCAGAAGTGGTGCATGTGGTATTTTCTGGTTAGGCTTACCAACAACCTGGCATATATGGCATGATTTACAATATTCTGCGACATCATTTCTAAGTCTTGGCCAGTAGAAATGCTGTAAGATCTTAAGGCAAGTCTTCCTTATGCCTAAGTGTCTAGCCAAGGGGGTGTCATGGGCAAGACCAATAATGTCTTGCCTATAGACTTTAGGCACCACCACTTGGTATACCACTCTCCATTCCTCCTTTGGGGTAGCATCAGGGGCCTCCACTTTCTCATTAAAATGCCGTCTTGATGGTAATAGCATTCGGCCACTTTGTCTGCTTCCTCCTGTGGTTGAGCCCTCTTGCAGAGCTGAAGAACCTCAGGGTCTTTATTTTGTTCTACGACAAATTTCCTTCGGTCTAATGAATGGCTGTTTACGTCTGGCCATGGCATAATTACATTCTTGCTAATACTAGGTGGTCTTATTACGGCCTTCTCTGAGCTACCGGGACCTTCAATGTCGGCTAGAAAGGTGTCAGAAAGGTCCATGTAATCAAACTGGTCTTCTTGCAAATCCTCATTTTGTTGTTTTCTAGCCATCGCCCTAGTAACGACACAAGCTGGATACAGTTCAGCATCATCTTCAGGTGATTTAACATCCACGACCGGTTCACTGGTAACAATGGGTTCAGCAACCACTTTGTTCCTAGCTAGATCATTTCCTAGCAATAATGAAACACCCTCAACAGGGAGATTAGGACGAACACCCACAACAACTGGTCCAGTAATCAAATCTGACTTCAGTTAAATACGATGGAGGGGAACATCTATACAACCTAAGTCCACACCTTGTAACAAAACGGAGGCACCAACAGAAGTCTCCTCGGACAAAGGCAACACACCTTCTAACAATAAAGACTGAGAAGCTCCAGTGTCCCGTAAAATCTTAATAGGCTGAGGAGTAGTATTATCAACAATAAAAAAACAAACCCATCAGACATAAAAGGTTTATAATCCTCCATGTAATCACAAAAACTGGACTTAAAAGCCTGACTCGCAGGACATTCCAACGTATTGGTAACACGGGGTGTCGTACAAGCACTGGTCTTGGGCTTATTATCTCTTTGATTCTTCTTCTGGAGTCTAAAACAATCAGCCATCAGGTGACCATTCTTCTTACAATAAACACAAGTCAGTGACTTTTTCTCAAAAGTATCAAATTTTGGACTAGACATATTATAACTAGACTGATTCTTATTCTGTGCAACAGGCTTATTATCAGTACGCTCAGTGCTTTGATTCTTGTAATTTCCACTCGAAGTATTAAAATTTTGACCTTTGAAACTTCTTTTATGTGAAAGAGTATAATTATCCGATATAACAGCTGCATCTTGTAAAGTCTCAACAGTTTTGTCATCTAAATGTGTTTTTAAGTCTAAATGAACACACTGCTTGAACTCTTCTAATAACATCAATTGTCTTAAATTATCAAAATTTTTATTTATTTTCTTTGACGTAAGCCATTTATCAAATAGATTTTCTTTTTCCCTAGCAAATTCAACATAGGTTTGTGAATCAAACTTTTTATAAGACCTAAATTTCTGTCTATATGCTTCTGGCACTAGCTCATAAGCTTTCAAAACTTCCTTTTTAACCGTGTCATAATCAGAACTATTTTCTGATGAAAGTGCTGTGTGAATTTCAGCGACCTTGCCCTCAAAAACACTTTGCAGCATTGTAGTCCAAAAAGGCTTCGACCATTTCAAATTTTGAGCAATTTTCTCAAACTTTGGAAAAAATTTTCAACTGTTTTTTCACACAATTTGGGAACCAAACATATATTTTTTGCTGCATCAAAATTAAAATGTTCTGATTTTGACTGGAATTTAGTGTTGCTTTCTTCTTTAACCATTTCAATTTTCATTTTCTCAATCTCTACCCTTTCCCTCATTTCAAGTTCTGCCTGTTTTAATTTAAATTCATCTTCTTTTTCTTTTTCTTTCATCTTCTCCATCTCTAACCTTTCCTTCATTTCAAGTTCTGCCTGCCTTTCCTTCATTTCAAGTTCTGCCTGCCTTTCTTCTTTTTCTTTTTCCAATTGTTTTAATTTAAGTTCATGTTCTAAATCAAGCTGTTCTAATTTGAAAGCATCAACATTTTCTACCTTGAGTTCAAGAGCCTCTTCACCAAAAATATCTGCGTCAACTAGTTTGTCTATTACCAAATTTTTTATAATTTGTTTTCTCATAGATACTCTAAAGTCTAATTTCAGATGTTTAGCAAGCAACACTAATTCATCTTTCTTTAAATTATCAAACCCCTCCAGGTCTGGCGTTTTCAAAAATTTACCGGCATCAAATGCCATTTTGTAGAATTTTGTTGGCTAGTTCTAATAAAAAATACTGAACAAATTTTCAATAAGATATTTACGTTATCCCGGACGAGCCCCCAATTTCTGTTACGCCATAAAATCGCCTTTTAATTATAGCCAACAAAAGACACAAATCAATAATAATATTTAACAAGATTTATTATACACAAGTTTACAAGAAGTATTACACAAAAAGAAATGTCAACTTAACTGTCAAAATATATGTCCAATCTTTTATCTTTTCTTTATCCGGAAATCTTCTCGGAATCCACAGAATATTATATCCAATAGGTTTCAATCTAGTATGATGTAGTTTGTAAATAAAAGTGTCAATCCAACTGCTGAGAATATTAATGTCTATCGATGTCTATGTCTATCTCTGTCTGAGTCTGCATACTTATATATATATACTCAAACGGAAACTTCTAGACAACGCTAGAAATTTAAATTACGCATCTTTTGTTATGATCATTCTGGAAACGTTATGTAAGTGAAATAGAAAGTTCTAATCATTCCATGAGTATCAGTGATTGTTCCAGTGAATTCTAAACTGCATAGTTGTAACACAATGTGTATTATTTTGTACACAATATAACAAAATATAATGTAAACATTCTTAGGCCACACAAAACAAATTAGGCCAACTAAATAGATATGATAGTTACAATATCATAACAAAGTAAGTACATTTTTCGCTTTCCACGTTCAACGTAGTTTTTTCAATTTGAACAGATACTTAAATGAACCAATATCTATTAGGTTTATATCAACATGAATTGTCAAACAAAGTATTAAATAAGAGCCCAGGAAAGAATAAGGAAATCTCTTTAATTAACATTATAACTTGCATATTCGGACTTGTAAATTATGTGTATGGCCAGATGCCTATCAACTGTCCCTTTTTGGGCGAATAAGGTTCTAGTATATAGCAGAACCCAGGAAAGAATAAGGAAATCTCTTTAATTAACATTATAACTTGCATATTAGGACTTGTAAATTATGTGTATGACCAGATGCCTATCAACTGTCTCTTTTTGGGCGAATAAGGTACAAGTATATAAAAGAGAAAGTAATTATCAAAATAAAACGATAAAAACACGTTATAATTTGTTTTGCATCTAAACGACATTTTCTGGATTTTCTATTGACTGTGAACGCTCAAACAAAACATTTGAAAGTAATGAATGTACAAATTATTGCATACTTGTCAACTTATATTACAAAAAAGGACGTACGAGAATTGCAAGATATATCGGAGGTTAACATTACATGAGGGAGTTAAAATCTTAATTTCTGCATATTGATTAATATATTTATCGATGGAGATTAAAGAAGCGTATGTTTTAATTTCTGTTAGTATCGAGTTATTGACTACTAATCTGATGACACTGTCGGGCACTAGTAGTCTCGGTTCCAACCAAGTGATAGAAAAGGAAAATAATACATTATAAACTTCGCGTGTCCGAATAAGTGTTCTATAGATGCAGAAATTGGTCTCAATAGATATAAGAAGATGTGGTATGAGTCTCAATACTGATTTCTACTAATCAACACACGATAGCCATTATTAAACACTTGTAACAACAAAATTGTTTGTCTGAAAATTGAGTGAAATACCACGTCATTGTATGTATCATATTGACAGTCTTATAATTAAAAATGTAGTTGATTTCTAAATATAATTTGTAATTCAACATCTATTTACAAGCGCAAATGTATAATTAACCAAACAACAATATTTCAAATATCTAATATAGCAGCCCAACAACCAAAGCCTAAGCGAACATAATCACCAAGTACAACAAAAGAATTCTGCTGTGTTCCATATATATACACTTTATCATGTGGCGGACTTAATCCAGTTTTGGAATGTTTTTAAATCTCAACCCTTTTATCTTACAAAATATGTTTATAATTATATGCAGTTTATACCAGTTAAAAAAAACCCAGATTCATGGAAATATTAATCAAAGAATCAAAGATACCAAGCTCATATATTGGTACATTCCTACCGAAGGTTGGTGGTTTTCTCCGGGGACTCCGGCTTCCTCCACCAATAAAAACTGACCACCAGGAAATAGCACAATAGTGTTGGAAGTGGGGTTAAACACAAACCCATCAATCAATATATTTGCACACGATTCGTCTACAAAAGGCTCAAATAACAATAATTTGAATGCATGTACTACCAAAAATAAAAAAAAAAAAAAAAAAAGAATAGGAAACAGTGTTCAATAATAGATGCTCAGAGGTACTGAGAACGAGATTTGTTTGGTCTTTTGATAGAAATAAGCAGAAGGTAACAGAAACATTTTTAACCATCGTAAGTCGAAGAAAAACTTTACACAAATTAAGTGCACTCTGTTAAAATGTATACATTATCATTCGGGGCTTATATAGCTGACTATGCGGTATGAGGTTTGCTCATTATTGAAGGCCGCACGGTGGCCTATAGAAAACTAATTTTGGTGTCATTTGGTCTCTTGTGCAGAGATGTTTCATTGGCAATCAAACTACGGTTTTCTTATTTTTATAAAGACAAAAACAGCGGCAACACAATTTCCACACAGCCTGGTTCATACAGGCTCAAAATGTGGAGAGTTTAAACTAGTCTTATGTGTGCACGAGAAATATGTCCTTTCCCTAGCTAGACCAGCCGTCATAAAAGTTAAACATACGATCATACAAAACCTGCATAGTCCATCTACCAACGTCATTGGATTCCAATACATGTAAGTTGTATAACTTATGTCTTGCATTATTAATTAACTTTTAGATAACAATTTTCATTAATGCATATATACAAAATTTCGAATAACTGTTTTCAGTGCTCAATTAAACCTAGAAAGGAAAACAAATTATCCTTATTGATTTCATTATGACAAAGGTGAGTTTTGAATTTATTATTTTATTATTTTATAACTTGCTTATTTTCTAGTCTATTTCATCTTAAATTTTCTTTTTACTTGCTTATTGATTTTTAAATAAGAAGAATTTGAAATCCAGATATGTATCATATTTCATACTGCCTTAAAAAAACCAATTTGAATTCTACTTTCAATAAATCGCATCTTCCACTGATTTTACGATTTTAGCAACGTAGTTGTTTTTGTCTCTAATGCATGAACACAAAAGTCGAAAAAACCTATATATTGAAATCGGTTTCACGAATTCATATTACAACAATGACTATATGTTTTATTATTTTCATTAATCATATATCTGATATATTCTAAAAGCACAAATGCCCAACTAGTTAAATGTAATGGTAAATAGACTGCATCTGATTAAAAGACAATTATAAAAAACCAAAACAATAAAACGGGGATAAGAAGAATATTTATCTGAGAAGGGTTGTAAGAATAATGAAAAACCAATTGTTCAAAGAACAATTGAAGGTCTTTCCACATCAATTTTCTAAATAATTGATAAGCTACTTCTGGTTTACTCAAAGCTACTATTGGCGTCCAATCATAGGTTTCTTCATACTGATTCAATAAATTTATGGTTTCTATAGACTTTTTCCCTGAAATAAGGGAGATAATTGTCAACTTCCTGTTTAGAAAATGTCACTTCCGGTCTCATATGATAGCTCTATTTACACTGATTCCAAAAATATATGGTTTATATATACTTTTGCCTGTAAAAAGAGAGATAATTGGCTACTTCCGGTTTTAAAAATGTAACTTCCGGTCTCATTCGATAGCTTTATTCACACTGATTTCAAAAATATATAGTTTGTATATACTTATGCCTGTAATAAGGGAGATAATATGCTACTTCCGGTTTATGAAATGTCACTTCCGGTCTCAAATGATAGGTTAATGTATGACCATTCAAAAAATACATGGTTTCTATGTATTTTTACCTAAAATAAGTGTAAAAATGACTACTTCCGGTTCACTCAAGGTCTCTTCCGGTTGATGTTTATCAAGGTCACATGTCACTTAACATTTTCTAAAAGACGTTATTGCTTTATCATGTACCAATCTGAAGCAATAATCAATTTACCTTAAAATAAAACATTTCAGGGGCAATAACTCCTATAAGATGTCACTGGATTGTTTCAGACCAAATGTATCATACTTTCATCACAATAAAACAAACATTTTGCACTAGTTCTTTTATATCTAACGTTAAAAATATCAGAGAAAATGCAAAAATAAGCAAAAGACAAAATTGAGAACATGACCTTGACCTTTGACCTTGACTGCATTTTCTAAGTTAGGCCCCAAGGAACTCAAATAAAAAGACTATAGGTTTATACGGCTTACGGTTTATGAGTTACAAAAACATAACGACAAATTTAATTGATAAAGGTAGATAACTCCTATAAAATTTCACTGGATCGCTTCAATCCAAATCAGCCAAAAATTTCTCAGGATGTAACGAACAAATATGAAAAAGAATTTTGTCGTTATCTTTTTTGGTTACGGAGGAGATACACTCACAAGAAAAACAGTGTTTGAGGAGATAACTCTTACAATAAAAAAGTCTTTTCCTAAAAGAGATATGTTTAAAAAGCACAATATCTGTTCGATATCATTTCAAAATATCTAAGCGACATCTTGCAAAACAACTTTATACCACAACGCATGGGTTTTGCGGAAGAAGAAAAAAAAAAAGCAAAAAACCAATTGTTCAGAGAACAATTGAAGGTCTTTCCACCCGGAAAGATCTATTTTGATATGAAACTATTAAAACTCGGTTTAAAATGTCATTTCCAGCATCAAATGATAGGTTATTGTACGCTGATTCCAAAAAATATATGGTTTCTATATATTTTTTCTAAATAAGGGAGATAATTTGTTACTTCCGGTATTTTTTTATAGTTTACTTGACACTGATTCCAAAATATATGGTTCAATATACTTTTACATTAAATAAGCACAAAAAATAGCTACTTCCGGTTTACACAAGGTCACTTCCGGTTGGCTTTTCCATGGCCAAGTGGCTTGCAACCTAATGCAAAAAATCCCATGGCTTTATCATGTATACATATGAGGGAAAAGCAAAGGTAAAAATCTAGAATGTCAAATTTACCTATGACCTTGAGCTCAATTTCAAGGTCATTAACCAAGGACCTCGAATCAAAAGACCCTAGGTCTTAATTATGTATGGTCAATGAGTTATATCAACTTATGCGTAATTTTAAATATAAGAGGGGAGAAAACTCCAATTCAATGTTAGCATACCCTTTCGACCAATATGTATGTGTTACGACATGTCGCAACTAACAATTTAGTAAATATATGTTGTCAATATTCTATACAGTTTTTGAAAAGAGGTGAAAGTAAGCCAAAATCAAAATTTTAAATATGACCTTGACCTCTGACCTTGACCTTATTTTCTTTTTTTTGGACCAAGGACCTCAAATCAAAAGACCCTAGGTCTCTATCACTTATGGTTTACCAGTTATAAATGCATATCCTTTATATCAAATGCATAAGGGGAAATAACTCTCATATGGAGTCTCAGGACGGCTTCGGTCAAAATAAGTCTTCAAATCCTGAGGATATAACAAGCAAATTGGTGAATTAATTTTTTCGTAATCTTTTACGGTTGCAAAGGAGATGCACACACATGAAAAACAGTGTTTAGGGAGATAACTCTAACAATAAAAAGTGTGCGGTTAAACAGGGTCAGTCTTAAAATCGCAATAACTGTTCGATATCATATAAAAAATATCTAAGCGACATACTGCGAAACAAAAATTTATCGTAAGAACAAAGTTTGGTGAAAAAAAAAAAAAAAAAAAAAAATTAAAAACCAATTGTTCAGAGAACAATTGAAGGTCTTTCCACAGCAATTTTTAAATTTATTGAAAAGAAGCTAGTTCGTGTTTACTCAAAGTTAAAATTTGCATCTTATCATCAGTTTCTTCATACTGATGCGATAAATAAGGGGTTTCTATATACTTCTGAATGAAATAAGGGAGATAATTAGCTACTTCCGGTGAAGTAAATGTCACTTCCGTTCTCATATAATAGTTTCTTTCACACTGATTCCAAAAATATATAGTTTCTATACACTTTTGCTTGTAAACCAGGAGATAATTGGCCACTTCCGGTTGATCGTAAGTCATTTCTAGTCTTCAGTGATAAGTTAATGTATTAAAATTACAAAATATATGGATTCCGAGTACTTTTCCATGAAGAAAGTGCAAAAATGTCTACTTCCGGCATTCTCAAGGTCACTTCCGGTTGTCATTTTTCAAGATCATATGTCATCCAACCTTTTGTAAAAGGTCATATGGCTTTATAATGAACCAAGTTGAAGTAATAATCAATTAACCTTATAACTGGACATTTCAGGGGCACTTTCTCCTATAAGATGCCATTAGATTGTTTCAGACCAAATGTAACATATCTTCATTACAATAAAGCAAACATTTTGCACTTGTTGTTTCATATATATCTTTAAAAGTGTTTGAGAAAATGCAAAAACAAGGAAAAGTCAAAATTGAGAACTTGACCTTTGACCTTGACCTCATTTTCTAAGTTAGGACCTAGGGACCTCAAATAAAAAGATTCCAGGGTTATACGGTTAACGGTTTATGAGTTAAAAAAACATACCGACAAATTTATTTGGTAAAGGTAGATAACTCCTTTAAAATTTAATCGAATCGCTTCGATCCAAATTAGTCAAAAATTCATTAGGATGTAACGAACAATTTAGAAAAAGAATTTTGTCGATATCTTCTTTTGTTACGAAGGAGATGCACACACTTGATAAACAGTGAATAGGGAGATAACTCTTACAAAGAAAATTGTTCGGCTTAGAATGGGTTAAAATAAAAAGCGCATAAACTGTATGATACTATATAAGAAATATCTTAGCGACATATTGCGAAACAAAAATTTTACGCGATAACAAAATTTGGCGGAAGAAAAAAATAATAATCAGAACAAATACAATAGGTCTTTCCACAGAAAAGTGGAAAGACCTAATAATCAGAACAAATACAATAGGTCTTTCCACAGAAAAGTGGAAAGACCTAATAATAATCAGAACAAATACAATAGGTCTTTCCACAAAAAAGTGGAAAGACCTAATAAAACAAAGATACATGCATATTTATTCCTGTAGAATTGATTCACATTACAATTTTTCCTAAAACGAAAACAACTTTGTTTTTACAGGGTAGCAAAGAGATATTTCTTATATTATTCTTATATCTATATGGTAAGTTCAATTTACGATTACAATATTGAAATCACTGACTATTTTCCATAACTCTGTCGATTTCTCCCATAAATGCAATAGCTTTTGTGCCGCATCACGGTGCGAACCTATTAGTTTCAATCAATATACTCGCCATCTTGAAATTATTACTCAACAACAGTTAGTTACATGTATGATTGGTTGTTTATTAATGTGACTAAGATTATATTGGCTTTAATGAATTATAAAAATGGGAATACGTCAGACAGGTTTGAAGAACTTGTACACAGAGGGACTGACAGTATGAGTACTTGAGACCCAATCGTTGTATCTGTTGCTATATGATCACATATTGTTGGATTAGCGCTTATAGTCAAAATCGATATTATTGTTACCCATTCCATTTGATTGTATCTGTTGAAGACGTAATAACAAATACGATACCATTTTTATCTGCGCCAGATGCGCATTTCGACCATCAATATTAATGTCTCTTCAGTGATGATCGAGGCCAAGATATTTGAAAATCCAAAGCTTATTAAAAAGATAAAGAACTACAATGTTATTTAGATTATGTCCTATGCATGATGTGTATGGTGTTAATATCATATGATTAGTCATTACGCATCATATATAAAAAGTATAGCTCCTTTCACAGATGCGTTTATTCGATGCTGACCGTTATGTAATTATTAGTTGCTTATTTGTTTTTGGCAAGTAAGGGGCAAAACGCTTAAACGGTAAATTTTCAAAACCATCATGCACGAACTTTACCTGTATTCATGGTCCTTGAATAAAGGTAACAATAGTGTACCGGTGAATAGTCATAAATCGATTAAGCGAAAACAAATTCGGGTTTCAAACTAAAAGCGAGGGAAACACATCAAACATAAGAGGAAAACAACGGAACAACAGAAACACTGAACTGCAACCGAAACAAACGCCACATACATAGAAACGAACTATTTGATAACAACTGCCATATTACTGATTTGGTACAGGACATTTTAAGAAAAAATGGTGGGTTGAACCTGGTTTTATGGCTAGCCTAACCTCCCGCTTATATGCCAATGTTGAAAATACTGTTAAAATGACAACATTACCTGACAGGTATGACATTGTGTTAAAATTTCAAAAGATTTGGTCAAGCGGTACTTAAATCAGCATCCGAAATCAAAACTTGTGAGTCACGGAAGAACATGTGCGTTACTATATATTCACTCTACGAAGCGGGGTTTTAATCATGTTAATATTAAATACAGAATACTTAAATCCAAGTCGTCATTTCGAAGACAACGATCTGAAAGTATCGTGACATTTGAGAAATATTAATAGACAAGGTTAGAAAAATTAAAGACACCATCTTACCCAGGACAATATCACTGGCTAATTATAACGTCTGAATATTTTCTGGAAATGTTTAAAAACATGATTTTATGGTTTATTCAACCTCCGGGATAATGGTAGCTTTTTTAAAGGATCTACACTTATCTATTTTATCTCCTCTATAGAAAAATAGAATATTGTTATCACTTTTAGTATTTGAAAAAAAAAAACAAGTATCAGATGAGATAAGAACGGAACAATAAAACAAAAAATTAGAAATTAATTGTCCTCAAAAGTCCACATGCATATCATTGAAAACTAAAACTTGATCAACATTTAGTAAGATTAGGAGCACTGGAATGCCAAACTGTATGTTAGCCCGCGCTGTTTTTCTTTATACAACAAACTTTGTATAATACATATGCCAACAAATTAGAATTAACCGAATCAAATTTAGTTTGTTTTTCTTGTATAGATTATTTCCTAGGGGTTTATGATGTTTGAAAATCAAGATTGTATTTATAATGGCAAACATGTATTCATTTTATTCCATTCAACATTTATCGACTGTTTTGAATACAATTGATTATTAACTGCACATGACATTTAATCATAACCTTACGCAATCTTGGACTTCCTTCATTGTGATGCTTTTTTTTTTTGCCTATTCATATTATTGAAATATTCAATGTTCCACACATTTCTAAAACAACTATAGTTTTCACTGGTATATTTACAAAAAGACAGATAATTAGCTTTCAATATTTTACAAGCAAAGTAAAAGTATAAAGAGATAAATATAGAAGTAAATTGTGATATTTATTATGTATCTGCCATGTAACTGCTGTTGCATCATATACTTGACAAACTATGTCCATATAAAATGTTTAATGTAACTAATAGTTGCTTGTTTAGGCAAGAGCATACTTTTCGCAGCAATCGTAACATTTGATAAAATCATATTGTTGAGGGGACGTCTCCCAACATCATTATATCAGACAATACATACTAAAAATAGTAGTATATAGATGTAATATTAATGAATGTAAACTAAAGGAACCAGTTAAGACACCTTTTTGTAATTGGTATATTTTAGAACGGAAATGACATAACTTTTTATCTGTAGTGACTTAAGTGTCACGAATAAGAATTTAGTAGAGTTTCCATTCTCAATTTTTTTTTACCATCAAATACATGTATTTTCAAATTAGTTAATCTTCAGAAACCTGGTGTTCTTTGGGATTGAATTTAAAGCAGCCACCATTTCTATTTGACTTCTGAATATGATTGAGTGAAGTATTAAGGCGTTTTCTTTTACCTTCAGACTTTTGAATCAGTTTGATGTTTCTCTACATGATTATACAATTCAAATCACAGGCAGTATTACAGGTGTCCTGTAAATGGATACTAATTGCAGGACTTGCAGTAAAAAGTAAAATAACAAAAATACCGAACTCCGAGATCAATTCTAAACGGGAAGTCCCTAAGCAAATGGCAAAATCAAAAGCTCAAACACATCATACGAATGGACACAACTGTCATATTCCTGACTTGGTACAGGCATTTTTTTATGTAGAAAATGGTGGATTAAACCTGGTTTTATAGCTAGCTAAACCTCTCACTTGTATGACACACGAAATTCCATTATATTGACAACGTTGTGTGAACAAACAAACAGGCATATTAGGTAAAAATGTCAAAAATAGAGGTATGTCCAAGCCACAATGTAGTCTCGATATCGACGACATCGACGATATCGAGTCGATATCGACAAATAATGATCCAAATGTTTATCTGCTACATTTTTCTATATAGACAATTTAGTTTCTCCTGGTTCATCTAATAAATATGTCGATATCGACGATATCGACGATATCAAGTCGATATCGACACATTATGTTTCAAATGACTATCTACTACGATAATCTATATAGACAATTTAGTTTCCCCTGGTTCATCTGTTTTAAGATGTCGATATCGACGATATCGACGATATCGAGTCGATATCGACGATATCGAGTTGATATCGACACATTATGCTCCAAATGTCTATCTGTTTTACAGTTATTTATGTAAACAATTATAGTTTCTCCCAGATCGTCTATTTAAGATGTCGATATCGACGATATCGACGACATCGTGTCGATATCGAAAAAATATGTTACAAATGTTTATCTCCTACAGTTATCTGTATAGACAATTTAGTTTCTCCTGGTTCGTCTGTTTAAATATGTCGACGATATCAATTCCATATCAACATTTAAACATTTTCTTCATAAATTGTTTCTCTATTTATTTCTATTTTAGTTAGTATACGTACCTTAATTACACATTAAGATAAGGGGATGTTGCACGATTTGCACTGAGACAACAGACCACAAAACACACAAAGAATGAGGATGTTAACAACTATACGTCACAACAAAGATTAACAATAATACCGGCATGACAAAATGTCAAATATTTCAAATGGGAAAACAAACATCCTGATTTATGTATAAATGATAAAAAAAAATCAAATATGACCGACATCAACGGACGACAACCACTTAATCAAAGAGCTCCCGAGAAGGGTCAATCACAGTAAGGAAGTGGCGAGGTTGAACTTGAGCGTTATAACTTCCTTTAAATCTAGGACGGTGGTATACATGTAGCATTAATACATAAAATTCAACAAATAGACACAATCACAAAGTACCGATCTAAGAGTACTCGAAACTATTCAAATAAAGTTCAAATCTAATTTCAACCAATAGATAAACCATGTTTTCTCTTCTCTGTTTGAAATTGAAACCAGTTCACATCCCATGGATTTGAATTTTACATAGCAAGTCATGTTTGTACTACATCTGCATTTTCAGATCTTTGTATGCAACCATATCTCACTTAGTTAACACCTAAATTACCATGTCAGCCATTATCAATGTACTACAAGCACACATTTTGTTTTTGTTTCTTTGAAGAACACGTTAATGTGTTTTAAAGGATACATTACTTTGGAGAAGTGACCACCTGATTGTCTTTTAAAAAATAAATAGATTACAATTCAGCCATCATCTATCCCTATATCAATCTTCGGTCTTAATTTATTCAGCTTGTTATGTCTTATTTTTATTCATTATCTTAAGTCATCATCGATATCGAGTCAATATCAGGTTTTGTCATTGGTGTCGTCATCAAAATCTTCACCTGGTTATGATATGAGTGTATAAGTTCATCGATATTGTGTCGACATTGTCGATATCGACGATATCGACATCTTGATATGTCTTGGACATGTATGAAAAATAGGGGTACAGCAGTCAGCATTGTGTTATAATCTTAATCACTATAAAAACAAACAAATATGTCATACCAAATAGTAATTCACGAAAACCAAGGGACTCATCAATATAGTTCAATAATTAATCCAAGTGCGGGGGTTGATAGTGCTAGGCCAACATCTGTAACTGACGAACAAATGACTAATGTAACAGATTATGTCAATCTTCGATTTTGACTGCAAACAAAATTATTTGCTATTTGTGAGTAAGCACTTGATTACCCCTTCTGGCACACATGAATTCACTACATGTTATTCTTCGGGTTCGTGTTGCTCAATTTACAGATATTTCACATTTGTGTTGTCTTTTGTCGTTTTTTGTGGCCTGAAATAAAATATAAAAAAAATATTAGAAATTATTATATAAATAGTAATTATAATGTCCATATGAATTCATGTTATTGGTTCAACACCTGCCATCCTTCCCAATTTTCAGTTAATTTGACTTCATGATTCTGGTTTCATTTATTTTCTGAGATGTGTTTTGTGGACTGTTTGTTGTGTGTTAATCTTTTTCATTATTTGTCTTTTTTCTTTCATTTTGTTATTTTTGTTTCTTGATCCTACGCTTTCTTATGCTTGTTTGTTTGTTCGTATGTTTTCTCTTCTTTTTATGAGATTACATTTGGTGTAACAATTATAACTTTATATTCATTATACATATACTGGACTTTTGATTATTTATATTCTCTAAGAACACGACAGCTTCGAATTACGGAGAAGAAACCGGTTACTCTTACGGAAAACCAGATACTTTCTTCTAAGTGTACGTGCAAAACTATTGTTTAATTTTAAGGGTGCAATGTAAAGTTTTATGGACTGTTATATTTTTGCATCGATGTTCATATGTAACATAAAATAATGTTCCCAATGAAATATTGTCCGTCGGACAAAATGCCGTATACAATATTGTCTGGGGACAATATTGCGTAATGAAATACTGTCCAGAACAATATTTCATTATGAAACAGTGTCATTGTCCACAAATTTGGTCACATCCTTCTGGACGAAGTGTCACTATGAAATACTGTCTATGACAATATTTCAGTGTCCTTCTCTGGACATTATTTCATAGATAGAGACAACATTTCATGATACAACGTCATGAAATATTGTCTTGAGTGATAATATTTCATAGGACAATATGTTGCTTTACACATATATTTTCATTTCAAATAAAGTTTACCTATTATTTTATATTGTGTAATATATGCTATTTTATTTTGTATTTTGTATGTAAGTTTGTTCCTTCAGATTTATTTTCGTTTTATTTGTATTCAATTCAAATAACCAATTGTTTTCTTCTGTATAAAAAATATTTTGTCTTTTTTTTTAGATTATAAACTAGAAAGAACTGAAATAGTTTTTGAAGTTCCTGTTCGCAAATTGTTGCAAATAAACAAAATTCTGCAATGTTGATGTTTTTCTAGATAATCTCATCAATGTACGCCCATAGCCAGGAAAGGTCAAAGCTGATTAATATACAATAGACTTGTTCCATTTGGTGAAAAAATATACATGATGTAAAAGAAAAATTCGGTTTAGATCACCACACGCTCAAAAAAGCGAGAATAATAGCAAAACAACGTTGGTGTTATTGATGTTCTTCATCTCACTAATATTACTTTATAGTTTAACAAATAATATGTTTAGAAAAGTACGATTGAGGTTTCGAAACTAAGTTTGGTTACCGAAGAAAAAAAATTATTTTGTTGTTTGTTGTCTATCATAAGGACAGTTAATTTTCTATTGATACCGCTTCATCAGTTTGAACACTTGTGACAAGCCAAGTCCTTTCTAACTGATTATCACGTTAGTTCTTATGTTGTGGTGTTACACTGTTTAATCTATCACATTCTTTATGTGGATGTCCCAAATAAAGGAGCCTGTAATTCAGTGGTTGTCGTTGGTTATTGTCTGTCATATTTGTTTTCTTATATTGTTGATTGTTTTTACATATATCATGCATATTAGGCAATTGGTTTTCTCGTTTTTTACTTGTTTCACATTTTGCCAAGCCAAGGCCATGTAAAGCTTACTATACTAAATGGGTTTTGTTCATTATTGAGGTCGTACGGTGACCTATACTCATACATGTCATAGCCTATAGTTGCTTACATCATTTGGCCATTGTTGTGTCATTGGTAATCACACCACATTTAATTATTTGTATTAAGATCTAGATTATATCTAGAGATCAACACAGCATACCATCTTTAGCAATAGACAAATGTTTATACAATTTTTTCAATGTTAACAAGTCTCAGGTCTATATGAGGGTATGGATGGGGTCCTTCAATTCTGTATTTTCTAATTTTCTAAGCCACTTTTCTCTATTCTTTATAAATTTTGCCCATTATTCTTAAGTCTTTATATTCTAGCATCCCAATTATTCTCTAATCTTTATATTCTAGCACCCCCATTATTCTTTATTCTTTATATTCTGGTAAACCATTATTATCTATTCTTTATATTCTAGCACCCCCAATGTTCTCTTTTTTTTTTATATATTCTTTGCCCTTTATTCTGCAATTTTGCCAATTATTCTCTATTTTTTTTATATTCCAGCACCCCATTATTCTCTAGATCTATTCTGTATATTCTTTGCCCAATTTTAGCCATTATTCTCCATTCTGTAAACCCTATTCAGACCCTACTATATCAGTAATACATAAAATCGGAGACTATCAACGAACTGACTATAAACACAATTCCGTAAAATAAAAAAAAGGAAATCAGATTTATAACGATTTTGGAAAGGTACATGTACATATGGTTGTATTACTACATGTCTTGGCTCACAATTCATCAACTTTGAATCTCGATCAGTGGAACAAAAATATAAGAAGTGAATGAGCGTACAAAATGAAACTTCGAAACAGGCACTAACATCTTTAGTATTGGTAAGATATATTTCGGAAAAGGCACTCAGTTCTATACAGTTTGTAAAATAAACATCAAAAGCAGTAAAAGACACTAGAAAACGTAACAAAAACTATTGAAAGCTCAAACCTCATAACCTGCTAAATCACGTTGTCCAACGCTATAATTAGGCAGCTGTACTTCCGAAAAGATTTAATAAAGAAACATCATAAACAGTGCAAATCAAACGTATATTTCATGCTGAATTAAGAATCATTTTGTCTGACACTTTGAATAGGCAGTCGTGGTTTGAAAGGATTTCAGAGAACAGTCCAATTCAAAACGTTTATTTGTAAGTCTAAATATAAAAGAAATACCTGAACTAAAATTCAAGAAACAAAAAAAGCTTTTAATGTTTGTATTACAACAAAACGAACTGCATTAAAAGTGTTTATAAACAAATTCTAGACGCCATGATCTAACTATAACCTTTAACAATACGTTGTTTTAGATCAAAATTATTTAATGGAAAGGCCTGTTCTAAATTGCTTTATAAATCACAGTGCTTAAAATGTCTGCGTGTGAAAATATCATTGCTTTTGTTTGATTGTTTGTTTAAAGTCCAGTGGCTTATATGTCATGTATGTTCAGGACGATCGTTTCTATATATTATAAGCAGAAAAGCCCGTTTAGTGGTATTGGAAACCCAAAGGACCACTTAGATATAAATGAAGGTACACAACAATTTTTCCTATATTCTGTTAACCCCATCTAGACCTTTACGTAAAGAACGACAATCACTGATGAGGTTCCTGGCATCGTATTTAAAACTTAATTTCCAGCCATTTAATAAAAAAATGAATGCTTTCCGTATCCTTTTGACGTTTTTTCTTGTATTATTAGGCACATTTAAGATTTTGTCTTTTTTACATGTGTGTGTACATGACGGTACACCACTACCTCTTTTTATTGAAATATTAAAAGTTGGAAGCTAGTCTGCCACACTCACGCCAACTATGCAAGTAGTAATACGAAATACTTTATTTTCGTGTTTTAACAAAGAAGAACATTTGTAGAATTGACATTAAACCCATTTCACTTATCATGGTCTGTACATATGTTTGTAAAACAAAAGTTTAATTTGGCTTCTCACTGTTGAAACTCTTCAAATAACATTGTTCCAATATAGCCCCCATCCCCTTTTTGTTGTGAAAAAAAAGAAATGCAAATAATGTTATACTTGGATAGAGAGAAAAAGAAAAAAAGAACATATTGTCCAGTACAACTGGTATGTTTTACATTGCAGTTGTGTACAATTCAGACTGATTATGGTATCCCATTATGTAAAATACCACATCATAATGTTTGATTATTTGGATTGTTTGTTTGTTGTTTGCTTAACGTCCAGTGCCAAATAGTTCATGCATATGCAGGCCGAGAACAAATTGAGAACAGATACATATTAATCAAGTAGTTTCTGCAAGGTAGGGGTATACCGGGATGAAGGACGGGAAATTTGGACTGTCACTGGAAATGTGGGTGCTAGTATGTTAGAAAGGGACAGACATTTTGCGTAGCAACGGGCAACCCGCCAAAGAGTTATTACTGCAAGGGTTCTGTAACGTATCGTGAGTATGGCATTCGCCTTTCCCGAAGCATCGGACTAGCATTCCTATCACATGTGGCTGTGATTTATACATCCTACACAGCGAAAGGAAGTCAAGGGATGACTATATATTTCTATACCCGATTCCAATCCTTTTGTTGTTGGAATTTTGATAGTTTGGTGTTGTTTGCTGATCTATGATAACATTTTTGTTATGTTGTCTCTTTTTTTAGACTCGGGCGATAATTGTTGAAGCCTGAATGTTTTATTTTTTATATGTTGTTTTAGTTATTTGTGTCGTTGGGTTGCTGTCTTATTGACGGATGCCCTTTACCTTTTATTCGAATTTATCTCTTGAGTCATTTCTTCCTTTTATTCAAGTAATGGATATAGTACAGTTATGCAATCTTGAATTAAAAATACAAAAAGGAATTGTGTAAATAAAATTAGACAGTATAGGATTCCACACCTACAAGAATAATACTTAGGGAGGCGGTTCTACATTGTTGTCACTTGTACGTTACAGACAATGATCAGCGACATCGAACACGTGAACATATATTTGTTCCGCATAATACTTGTTCCCCCTGGAACAAAACTATGGATAATAAAAGTTCTTGGGAACAAACATTACATAATATTATTTCCACTTTCATAAGATATTTTCCTGGAACTAAAACATCATATGATTTCATAATATTTGTTACTTTAAAAAAAAAGAGTGTCATGTAATTTTTTTTCACCTGATTGCATCTTAATTACTGTAATTAATGAATTGTAGCTAGAAATAACTTGGATATTGTAGTTTAATATTCCTAGAAATTTGATCATATAATAAATATTCCTAGAACTTTAATTATCTAATAACCATGATAAATATTCCTGGAACATTTATAGTATAACCAATATTCCTAGAACTTTTATAAAATAACCAATATTCCTCCTGTAGATAAACAATATTTTGTATATACAATATATATGTTTAAGTTGTATTTGCCTCATTTGTTGTTACTTATTTGCTACCATGACAGAAATCAGTTTATTTGTCATAGGGAACTTTGGTCACATAACAAAAGTTTCAATTCAAAGTTTCATACTTGTGGAAAATGTCAAAACATTGTCCATAATATTCATTCCGAAGAACTTTTAGCATATTACAAAAGTTCCTTGGGAACTTCCATTATGTAACATTTTACCCTTTGTGAAGGAAATGTTTTTATAGCATTGGATAAAATATTATATAAGGAAATTTGAACTGCCACTGGAAATGTGTGTACTAGTAAGTTAGAAAGGGACAGACACCCGAAAAAGGGATTTTGCTGCAAGGATTCTGTAACGTATAGTAAGCATGGCACTCGCTTTTCACGAAGCATCGTATTAGCATTCCTATCAGATGTGGCTATGATTTATACATTCTTCACAGCGAAACGGACGTCCCATTCTAACTCCGGACGGGAGAAGTCAAGGATGACCAATTTCTATACCCGATTCCACCCTTGGGTTGTTGGAATTCCGAAAGTTTGGTGTTTTTTGCGGATCTATGATAATTTTGTTTTTATCCCCCCCTTTTTTTTAGACTCGGGCGATAATTGTTGTACACTGAATGTTGAGCTCGCTATATGTTGTTTGGTTATTTGTGTCGTTGGGTTGCTGTCTTATTGAAAGATGTCCCTTACCTTTTATGGTTATGCGTACTTGATTTTAAAATACAAAAAGGATAATAGAAATTGTATGAAAAAAACTAGACAGTACAGCATTCCACACCTACAAGAATAACACTGAGGGAGGGCTGATTGTTGTCATGTATGTTCATGATCAGCGACATCGTAAACGTGTTCAATTATAATGAAATTCTGTGCATTGGTACACGTTAAAAGATTGTGACTTCCTAACCTGCAAATGAAGTTGTTGTATGAAATATATTTTGCTACTCGGAAATATATCGACAGATATTACAAACAGACAAAAAGGGTTCTATACATCTAGTACTTGAACGCGTCTCAAAAAATGAAGAAAGGTGCAGTAAAAATTTTTCAAATTTCTCCGATCTTGATCTCGACAGAGAACGGACAGGCCCTATTTAATTCATTTGTTCCACTCAATGAGTCAAAATCTAAAAGTTATCAAACCCTGCTGGAATTTGAATATTAGAGAGTGAATAAAATGTTTAACAAAAACAATTTAAGTTAAAACTTAAAAAAAAGCCCGGCGACCCATACTTTTTATTATATTTTTGAAAAAAAAACATGATATAAACTACATTTTGACAAATTATTAAAAAATTCTATGGATTTTAATTAAGACCCCCCATCTACCTTAAGCCACGATTGACACACTCCTCTCATTTGCGGATCCAGGGGGGGTGTTCCGGGGTTAGGAACCCCCCTTTTTCGATTTTTTATTAATTTAGTGAACATGTCGTGGTGTTCCAGGGTTTGGACATCCTTTTCAAAATGTTTGGATCCACGCCTGCCCCTGAAACTATATTGTGCGAGTAATGGTATAACATTTTCTTGATTTTTTTAAAGCCATTTTGAACGATTTTTGCCTTATAAATTGTAAACAATAAAAGTTAAAAGATAAAACAATATGTATATGTTGAAATAATTGATGGTTGTACAGCTTTGAAGTTTATCCACAATGATTTAGAAAATGAAAAGTATTTCCGCAAATAACCCACCTGATATATGAAATCATAATGATATTCATTTTAATTTGTCGTTTGAATATCAAATGAAAATACAATTTTTAAGTGGTGTTTATTAAAACAATAATGTCCGGCACTTATCAAAATTCAGTTTTATCATTGAAAAAATTGAGAACTCTTGAAGAACAAGTACATCCTTATTTCAATCAGGAAAATATGAACTTGAAAGGTCAATAAAATTTTCATCACTTTAATCAATGATTTCTACCACGTACGTGTCCTAAATCCGCTCATATAAAATTTTTTGACATCCCATATAGAGGTTCCCAGCCGGATCTAAATGAATCTAAAATCTATGTAGCAAACTGCAGCTTATGTTCCCTTTGTCGTCAACAGAACAATCGGCAATTGAGTCATCTCACGTGCTTTATAAGGGTCTGCTATTCCTGCCTCTCGTGTTAACGTTCCTCTGGACAACAAAATATCCAGTGATAAGTCGTATTCGATGAAAAAAAATGCAATAGGAGAAAAGTATGGGATTGCTGCTTCGATAAATAGAAAATTAAAGAGATGAGCCAAGGGTTGTAATTTGCCATAATAAATAGTTATAAAAATATATGAATGCATTTATTAAAATAAATGATAGATATGTGCAAAGTTTTATTAGTGAGGTGTTTTGAATGTAATGGATGTTGACCTTGCTTTTTAGGCCGAAAGATGCTTAAAACTTATGTTCCGTGGAAAGAGGACAAAACCTGCGTGGTTTTGATAAATCTTTGCGATTAGAAATATCATGTCACGTGATTCCCAATTGTAAAGCGACCAGGTAAAACCTAAGTGTGGTAATGGACGGCGAAATCTTGAAACAAGAGAATACACAAGTTGATCTTTCACTATAAACTCTTGGTATTATTTTTCTTGAGCAGCACTATCAAAATAACAGTTGTAGCTCCCTCAGCTAGCAAACTGTAGTATTGAGCACATTTTGACCATGTTTTCCAAATTACATGTCGTTTTTCATTTGCTTGTTTAAGTTAGTTATCATCCTTATGCTATTAGAAGCTGAAGTGTGCAGGTTTTTGTTAGAATGTTTTAGATTTACGACATACGATATAAAACATAAAACTGGTTTAACTCTACCACAATTTGTGCCTATAACATGTCAGGCTTTCTGGAACAGGTGCTGTTTGTTATTGTTTGTCTTTGTTGTTATGTCAATGTTGTCAAAGGGGTTGAGTTCTGTGCTGTCCAGTATTTTTGGTGATTCATGTTGTCCGTTGTATGTATTAATACTTGCATTACATGAATGTTTCATTAGAAATTGTAATTTTGATTGGTTGTCAACATTCGCGAGGTACTCCAACATTATATTTTATTTCAATATAAAATACAATAGCAATGTCTGCACGTGCTATCCGTGACAAAGTTAAAAAAAAATGCATAGAAAAACAAATTAGAGAGTTTGATATAACTCTTAATTTCATTGATGTAGCATAAACATGTAATTATAAGAATTGAATGCTTCTTTTTGTAATTTTATAGGGTTGTAAAAGCGTTGATCGTGCGCACATTTTCATTTTTCCGAACTTCATTTAAAATGTGCCTTAGTCAACCCCAATTAAATTATAAAACGAAGCATTCAATTCTAAAATACACGTACACATGGACAGTCAGAACTATAAAAAAAATATATATTACAGGTAAAGAGAAGTTAACACGTCGCATATCAATTGTAATTCAATAAATTTAACGGCAATTAATCTCATTAACCAATGAAATCAATTCATTATCAAGAGCTTTATAACATTTTAAGTATTAATGTTCTTCTCTGATAAACATAATAAACAACTGTAGTGATGACGGATAGACGCATGCAGTGTTAGGATACAAACCGCTCTATAAAATATATATCTAGCGGTTCAGGTAAGTTTAGTTAGCAATGTGATCTAAAAGGTCAATGCTGATGACATCAAAGTTAAAGACTAAACATGGCGACTTATGATAACTTTTTTTTTAATGAAATTAATAGATTTTTTATACGGGGTTGGAACACAGGCGCTTTGGTACAATATTAGGATTTGTTTTCAGTATTTGCACTGAATATTCAATTGTTTATTCCGATTCCACATACTGAATGCTACTAAACTTGTCTTACTTTGTTTTTAGATGAATTTATCCACTTTGAAAATATCCCTTATTTTACTATTTATACTTAAAAACAAGTAAGTACGGGTAGTAAACTAAGGGATATTTGGGTTGGAATACTTAACAAATATTAAGGTGGTACATAACACTACAGGGAGATAACTCTGTACAAATCAGCTGAACGTTTCAGTCACGTTCTATTGTTAAGGAAATATTAAGCTTCTCAATGATCAAAAGTAGTGTTTGTCAAACTGCTATATATCCAATGAAATTTTTCATATAAAGTGTGTGGTTCAAGTTTTTTGAAAATTTTATATTTTTGTCGAAGGGTCAAAGTAAATATTTTGTCAAAATTTTATGAAAATTAAACGAGCCAAATTAATTTTAGTCAAGGTGTTTGGTACAACCTTAACTGTAAATTAAACATAAAATCGCAAACTAGCAGAAGGAGAATGCAAAAGTGCTATTTAAATTGTGAACAATGAAAGCCATAAAAATGCGAGATTTTGATCGCTAGTATTCAGGATAACCATGCACTAATTATTCGAACATTAGAAATAATAATTGATCATAATTGATGCTCGCTGAACATTTTAATCTCGGTATGCTGAATTTAATGATAAATTGTATAAGCTATTGCAAATTATGGAAAAGTTGTGTTTGTCCTTTTTATAGTTCAAAACCAACAAGACAATATAATTGGTAAAATGTGGAAATAAAGAGGCCGAAAACAATATGTCACAAATGGATTCAGTATAAACTTCGTAACACCATAAATAACAACTACGCAGATGTTAACGTTACAAACATGATTTTATGTGGTAAATGAACAGTATAAAATATCTAACTGTTAAATTATAGGTAACAGTAGTTTACCAATGTTAACAACTCATTAATTCATTTTGAATATACAGTCAAAGTGAAAACAAACGAGGACATCACGTGAGCCACAAACAGAACGAGACCGGGCGCAGCGACCCACAGAGTACGCCTCTCCTGTTATGCATAAATCGCCCGTTCAGTAATCCAGACTCAGTCAAAAATCGCGATAGGAATCGGTCACACTCGTTAAGTTACATATTATACGACTATTCTGAATTAGTATAGTACGGATTTCATAGGAAAAGCTATATTACGGATCACTTTAATTTGACGGTACCTGTAATATTATTGCTGTAAAAATTTTGAAAAAAAATCTCAGGAATTTCAAAAGAAATTGCAAACCAAGAGCAAAATCATGTGATATCTTTATTCATTATATAATACAATGTACAATACGTAAACATGATAACAAGAATTATCATCAACAATAATGGTCAGAACTATTACAACAGACCACACCAAACTTCACTTTTCGACTCCTCCAGAGAAAAAAAAAAAAAAACGTGCAAACAAAAGCAAACAATAGCCAACACACAAGTTTCTCAAAGCCTTACTTAGTAGGACACACAATCTGGAAGGTTAAAACTAGTCTAATTATGATTGCACGAGAAATGTCCCCTTTGATAATCTAGACTAGACGTCTTAAAAGTTAAACATACAATACAAAACTTGCATAGTCCATCTACCAACATCATTTCATTGAAACAAGTTATACTAATATGGCATGTATGGCTTGCATTATTATTGAACTTTAAGATAACAATTTTTGTCAATGAATATATACAAAAATTTAAATTACTGTTTTCAGTGATCAATTTAACCTGGAAATGAAAAACGTTTTTCCGTATTGATTTTTTTTTTGACGATGGTGAGTTGTGAATTTTATTTTATTTTTATTTTATTATTTTATTTTATTTCACTTGATCTTATATTACTTAATTACTGACTTATTAATTTCTTGATATGAAGAATTGAAATTCAAAATATGCTCATCATATTTCATATTTTGAATTCTAGTTTTAATTAAATAAGTCGCATTTTCCACTTAATACACGGTTTTAGTTCCATAGTTGTTTATGTCTCTAATGTACCTACAAAAATGAAATCGGTTCACAAATTTTTACATGTTATATTACGCCATTAAATATGTTTTATTATTTTCATTAATTCAATATCTGATTTTTTCTAAAATCACAAATGCGTCAAATAATTTAAATGTTATAGTAAATATAGACTGCATCTTATAAAAAGAAGACAATTATGAAAAATCAAAACAGCCAAAAGTGCATAGCCAGAAATGTTATCTGAGAAAAGTTTTAAGAATAATACAAAAAGTAAATAGATATAAGAAGATGTGGTATGAGTGCCAATGAGACAACTCTCCATCCAAGTCAAAATTTATAAAAGTAAACCATTATAGGTCAAAGTACGGTCTTCAACACGGAGCCTAGGCTCACACCGAACAGTAAGCTATAAAGGGCCCCAAAAATTACTAGTGTAAAACCATTCAAACGGGAAAACCAACGGTCTAATCTATATAAAAACGAGAAACGAGAAACACTTATGAACCACATCAACAAACGACAACTACTGAACATCAGATTCCTGACTTAGGACAGGTGCAAACAAATGCAGCGGGTTTAAACGTTTTAATGGTACCAAACCTTCACCCTTTTTCTGAAACAATAGTGTAACATCACAACATAGAAAGACACACTATAAAATATCAACTGAAATAGCTTAACTCAATCAAAGGACATATTAACACCTTTGAACATACACTGAACAAATAAATTTGACCTATGATACAATGTAAATTCAAAATAAATAAACTAAGGGAAGAATAATAAAAGTAAATAATAAATAGTAATAATAAATGTATATTCCTTTAGAATTGTTTTATGTTACAATTATTCCTAAAATGAGAAGACTTTGTTCTTTCAGGGTACCAAAGCGATATTTCTTATATTACTCTTATTTGTAACATGTGTAAATGGTAAGTTCAATTTATGATAATTTTTTATTCAAAACATTGGCTGTATTCCGTAACTCTGTCGATTTCTCCCAAAATGCAACAGTTTTTGCTCCTCATCCCGATGCGAACCTATTAGTTTCAATCAATATACTCACGATCTTGACATTATAACTCAACAACAAACAGTTAGTTACATGTAGATTGGTTGTTTATTGATGTGGCTAAGATTATATTGGCTTTAATGAGTTATAAAAAGGGTAATACGTTAGACAGAGAAGAACTTATACACAGAGAGACTGACAGTATAGCTTCTTTCACAGATGACGTTTACTCGATGGTGACCGTTATGTAATTATTAGATTTTGTTTAAGGTAACTAGGACGCATAACGCTTAAACGGTAAATATTCAAAATCATCATAACCGAACTTTACCTGTATTCATGGTCCATGACATTGTTTTAAAATTTCAAAAGATTTGGTCAAGCGGTACTTAAGTCGTCATCCGAAATCAAAACTGATGACGGTCACAAGAACATGTGCGTTACTACATCTTCCCTCTACGAGGCGGGGTTTTAATATTAAAAAAAGAATACTTAAATTCAAGTCGTCATTTCGAAGACAACGATCTGAAAGTATCGATATTTGAGAAATTTTAAATGACAAAAGGACACTTATCTGACACAGGACAACATCACTGGCTATCTATAACGTCTGATTATTTTCTAGAAATGTTTAAAAACGTGTTCTTATGGTTTATTCACCCTCCGGACTAATGGTATTTTTAGTTTAAATCAAGACTTATCTATTGTATCGCCTTTATAGAAGTATAGAATTTGAAAAAAAAGTATAAGATGATATAAGAATGGGACAATAAACAACATCGCATTTAATCATGACCTTACGCAATCTAGGACTCTTTGCAATTTCCTTCATTGTCATGATTACATTGCAGTAATTACATTGCAGTAATTGGTTGTAAAAAATAATCGGCAAACCTATTGATTATGTAAAACAGATAAATCCGTATTTACAAAATGTACAAGACAGCGTTCTTATATTGTGCTGCTACACTGTTGTCCCATGTTAGATAGAGGGTTGATCGCTCGCAGGAATGACCTGCCACATTCTGTATTGATTTGTCTCAAGTCGGAGCCTTTTATTCAGAAGTTGTCGTTGATTGCTGTCTATCATATATTTGTTTTTCGTTTAATATTTTGAACCCACATTAGACTGTTTGTTTTCTTGTTTGAATCGTTTTACATTTATCAAGTCGGGCTTTTCAAACTTTACTATACAGCATGGATGTTGCTCATTGTTGAGGGCCATATGTTGACCGATAGTGTTCACGTCATTTGGTCTCTGATTAATAGTTGTATCATTAGTAATCAAACCACATCTTTGTTTTCACGTAGGTAACTTTTTGAAGCCTTATGATGATTAAGTATGAAACTGATGTCTGTGCGGATGACACATGTTTCTAAAAAAAAACAAGGACCAATATACAAATCATAACAACCAAAAATGTCAAAATAAAGCACAACTCTCTGTGTTGGTTACAACGTCAGTAAACGAACAATTACATTTTGAATGAAACTGAAATCCATGCCAGTTCTGTCGCACTACATGTAGCTACATTGTCTTAGTTACCGAAGGGGAATGATAATTTAACAACAGTGATAATAATATTATTTGTTTGCCTGTTCACATTACAGAAATATTTGATATTCCACACATTTCTAAAATAACCCATATTGTCAATGGTATATTTACAAAAAGAAATATAATAAGCTTTTTTATATTTAGCAATCAAAGAAATAGTATACAGAGATAAATATATGAGTAAAATGTGATATTTATTTCGTGTCCGTCATGTAACTGGTTATTGCTTTTACATTATTACATGTGAACTGTGCCTTCCAGGGGGAATATATTGGAGAAGAGCATATCTGTATACCACACCAGGATCATACTTACAAAGTAATCTCACTGATTCAGAGGTTTCACTCAGATGTCAATTCATTTCCGCAGAAACAAATTCAAAGAGTGAAAATATAATAATGGATAGCCATGGAAAATATCAAAGCAGAACTACAATAACAATTGAAGTACCACAGCAACTAGGATATGTTAGCATACAAACAAGAGGAGTTCAAAGGAGAGAACTGAATGAAAAGGGTAAGACACTATTGTAGTTGATTAGGTATTTTGTGAGAACATATCAATAAACTTGTAGCAACAATGTTGACTGCTGTACCCCTATTTGTGACATTCTTACGATTATGTGTGTTTGTTTTTGTTACACATTGTTGTGAGTGATTAATAGCTATAAAATTAAGTTTAATCCACCATTTTATACATAATGAAATGCCTGTACTGAGTCAGGAATATGTCAGTTGCATTTCATTTGTTTGATGTGTTTGAGCTCTTGATTTTGTCATTTAAAAAAGGACTTTCCAATTTAAATTTTCCGTGATATTCGGTATTCTTGTTACTTTACTTTTTATAGAAAATAGAAGAAAGAGAAGAAAAAAGAATGAAAGAAAAGAATAACAGATATATCATCAAAGGAGGGCTATGATAAATAAAATAAAGATGTAAAATATCTTATCTCACGGAAGAAGAGAAATGGGATAGGGAAAGATGAAGATAATGTGACAATGAAAAAACATTGAACATTTGAAATGAAAAGAGTTTACTACATGTATCAATCTATCGTATATATCAAATTGAGAATATGAAAGTGTCCCTGGGAAGGTATAGGGAAAGTAGACTTTAATTTTGGAAAGGTTAGGGGAGAAAGTTGACGTTTGTGCAAACAGTAGGTTGAGAAAAGAGATTGGTCTTTTGGAAAAAATAATCCTACTCCGAGAGTATACGATTGTAAGCTATGGAATGGAATACCCCCAAAAAAAAAATAAATAAAAAAGGGGGTATGAATTTTATAGAAATTGTGTAATCACAGACAAACACAGTTCTGCTAATAAAATTTGCTTGTGGTCAATTAAGTAAATGTGTAACGCGTTCAGCAACAGCTATTGCTTTGGAAATGGAAACAAATGAACAAAAAAGAATTGTCCACAATGAAACATGATATCGCCTGTAATTTCATCAAGGCATGACGATATCTATGTTCTGTAATTTAAGATCAAAGTATTATTAAACTTACCGTTTCAGTATACAATGCAATTGCTAGTAGGAAATATTTTGCTATGCAATTTAGTAGTATAAAAGTGCGAGTTCTGCCCCACATGTAAAATTTAGTTTAAGAAGCATTTGTTCATCTTTTATTTTTGCTTATGTGCTTTGTCTCTATGCAATTTTGTTTTTCTTTGTTGACATATTTGTTTGTTTTTATAGTGATAAAGATTATGACACACTTTTGACTCTATATCCCTATTTTGAAAGATCCCTACATGTACCTATTATGTCTGTTTGTTTTCGTTACACATTGTTGTCAATATAATAAAATTGTATGCGACTGTCATACAATTGAGAGATTTAAGTAACTATAAAACCACGTGTAACCCACCATTTGGATTATACATCAGAAAATGCATGTACCAAGTCAGGGATATGACAGTTGAATTCCATTCGTTTGATGTGTTTGAGTTTTTCATTTTGCCATTTGATAAGGGACATTTCAATTTTCCTTGGAGTACGATTTTGTGTAGAAAATACAAAAAATAAAAAATAAAAAACAAATAAAGTAACAAAAAATAACAAAAAATAACAAAAAAATAACAAAACAAAAAAAATAGAAAAAAAATCGATAGAAAAGAAAAAGAAAAAAATAAGAAAAAAAAAAAAAAATATATATCAGAATACAAATGTGATCGGGTTCCTAAACCCGAGACGAGAATGAAAACCTAAGCAAAAGAAAATGGGTTGAAAGGGATTAGTAAGTTATAAAAAAATCAATTGTTGACAAGACTAACTGAAAGAATAAAAAAAGTAAGGCGTCTGTGATTAAGGTATGTGAACTAAAAAAAATCCATAAAAAAGTGTATTGACTACCTGGAAATCAATACCAAAAGCCGAAATGGATGTCCATACCATTATTGAGATAACACAGGGAAAAGGAAAGGAAATAATAAAAAATGGGATTGAAAGGGAATAGAACTAGTGTGATATTACACTGTAATTTTGTAAAAAATAACCTCACAGGTTAAGAAAGAGAGAGACTTTCAATTTGGAAATCGTACCACAACCGAATTGAAACTTTTGAAGAGATTGATCGAAAGATCGGATACAGCTTGCTGAGTAGACCTCTGAAAAGAGTGATTTGATATGAAAGGAAACTGTAAAATTGCACTTTAACAATGCCAGCTCATCATGTTCGACTAAGGAATTGTCCCTTAGGTTGACAAAAATTCTATCCGCAGTGAAAGAGGGTCTTCATAAATACTGTGAAACTGTTTCCTCGCGTAGTTGTATTAACCATATGTGTATTCTAAAAAACTATAAAGAACTTCTGAATAGTAATTTTAAATCTCGATTTGTTTTCTGAAATTAGTTCTATCAAAACTTTTTCAACCCTGTATACCACCATTCCCCATGTGAAATTGAAAAATCGTCTTAAGGAAGTACTCCACAAATGCTTTGAATCATTCAAATGGTAGCATACGCTATACATTTATAACTTTGAAATACCATATTTTATTAATAGTGAACAAAAATGTTAAACATGCGACAAAGAGGAACAAGTGATCAGTATGCTGAAGTTTTTTATTGACAATATTTTTGTTGAATTTGGAGGCATTCCTATGGAAACGAACTGTGTGCCTCTCCGTGCCGATCTCTTCTTATTTTCATATGAGTCGGAGATCCTTCAGACACTTGTCAACAATAAGCTATACCACATCTTCTTATTTTTATATTTGATGAAAATGTCTCCACTAAGGAGTCGGTGTTTTACAATATGCAAAAGGAAGGAGAAGATGTAGTGCAGATTTTTGTTGAAAGTCTTGAAAAAGAGATTTAAACCATTTACTCTGAGAATGTTAAAACAAAACACAATGGTAATGACGATAGAGTAACTACAAGACTGCAACATAACGCTGGCTTTGTGACAACGCTTTATGAGAGGGCAAAGTGAGAGATCACTTCCACTTTACCGGCAAGTATAGAGGTGGGGCGCACAACGAGTGTAACTTGAAGAATAAAGTGCATGGTCTATTCCCGTTTTTTATTCGTATGTAAGTCACCTTTAAATAAAGTACCTGGGATCAACAGAAGGACCGCTGTACTATGGTTAATTTGTGTAATCTTGTCTTTAATTTTTGCTAATATGCTTGGTCCATATGCCATTTTGTTCTTCTCTGTTACATATTTGTTCGTTGTTATAGTGATTAAGATTAAAACACAATGTTGACTGATGTACGCCTATTTCTGACAATTTACCTTTTATGTCTGTTTGTTTTGTTGTCAATATAACGGAATTTGATGTGACTGTCATACAAGTAAGAGGTTTAGCTAGCTTTAAAAACAGGTTTAATCCACCATTTTCTACATAAGAAAATACCTGTACCAAGTCAGGAATAATTCTTAAAATATGAGCATAAAAAGTAACTTTTTGGCATAACAACTTTATTGAAACTATTCATATAAAAAGAAGATGTGGTATGATTGCCAATGGGACAACTCTCCACAAGAGACCAAAATGACACAGAAATTAACAACTATAGGTCACCGTACGGCCTTCAACAATGAGCAAAGCCCATACCGCATAGTCAGCTATGAAAGGCCCCGAAATGACAATGTAAAACAATTCAAACGAGAAAACTAACGGCCTAATTTATGTACAATAAATGAACGAAAAACAAATATGTAACACATAAACAAACGACAACCAATGAATTACAGGCTCCTGACTTGGGACAGGCACATACATAGAGAATGTGGCGGGGTTAAACATGTTAGCGTGATCCTAACCCTCCCCTTAACCTAGGACAGTGGTGTAACAGTACAACATAAGAACGAACTATAAAAATCAGTTGAAAAAGGCTTAACTCATCAGATGGATAAAAATACAAATACTACAAATACAAGTGGACGTGGCCGGGTACATGAACATCCCAACAACAAAAAAGACACTAAGTACAGACCTGAGAGTACTCGCAGTTACTGACAGCTAGTTCAAAGCCACTAACAACTAATAAAAAAATCATGCATCTAAGACTAAATTATCAATCAGTACACATCCAACATCCAATGGATTTAGTGTAAAGACGTAATAAACAGAGAAAAACATGACCTTGTGTCATAGTATTCATAACGGAAAGAAGATATACATACAAAAATTTAGCACACCCAGTCTCTATCACCAACTCACAGTCCGTCGGGCAGCTACATAATAAATGCATTGTATTGCTGCTTTCAAACATTTACATGACTCCCGACATCCTTTCCTTGTACGTCCGCAGTGGGTGAGCTGTTGACATGACATTGCAGCTTACCCACGAACCATCAAGTTTTTGTCTGCCAAATATTCCTGGTGATGGCATAACATAATTTGGAACTAAACAATACACCCCAAATAACACTACATCGGGAAGCTACATGTGTTGCATGTTGAAGAAATGCATCTCGTGTCGGAAAAATATTGCTAATCATTCTTGTCCTGTGTTTTAATATATGTTTTCTCCATTCATTCACTTTATTAGATTAACTAGATCGAACATACAGAAACACAACATACCATTCTGCATTAGTTCAATAACTCATAGCTGTTTTCTGCAGTATATCCAATGTCGTTGTCCTAGTCTGTTTCTACGATCTCAATTTTGTGTCAGCTTTGATTATGTTATCAGCAAGGAAATTAACTGACTCAATTTTATTATCGTTCATACTCAATAATTATTGCCACTTCCCTGAAACATTCGATTAATTTTTCACTCGCCTTCGAATACCTTTACCCTGTTTTCTACAAGTAGACGCTTTTGAGCTATTGTCAACGTACGTGTCAAACACAACGTCGATTTTTCGTCTATCTTTTTCCATACTCAGGATATGTAGATCCACCAAGAATAATAGAAGGCACTACAGGTTAAACATCTGTTAGAGACGACAAATCATCTAGACATTTTGACAATAGGTTAGGTTTGTTCGTAGACGGATGTATCATTTTGACTAAGCGATGTTTCCATCAAGCAACTCTTGAAAATAAAGGACAATTACTTTTCAAATACAGTAGCATATTTGCATTACTATCCAATTTGTTATAATTACAGACAAAAATGTTCACCTATGTTGGATTTAAATAAAAAATCTCTCCTCCCTTATTATGAATCAAATGAATCCTCTACATTTGACCCTCTTCTCCGCTACCTTTCCCGGGTAAAAATATTTTCTCTGTAAACTCCAACTTTTGTTTTTATTAATTTTTGATATTTTTTGCAGACATACCACTCAAAACAGATAACGAGGTTTATAGAATGGAAGGATCAACATTTGATTTAACGTTTACATTTAATTTATCTATACGGACAACATCGTTAACGGAATATGACCCAATTATTGGTTCTTTGGAATTTCAACTGAGGATAACAAATATTTCAACAACTGATATCGGTATTTACACATGCAAGGTATATACCTTACCAACACTCATTGTTTCCCGTAAGTACTTTGTTATAACGACAACTATCTATGTAATTGGTATAGTGTTGTTTGTCTTTTGGTTGTTTATCGTTTTTTGTCTTTGCATTGGCAGTTTGTATTCGACTTATGAGTTAACTATCCCTTTGGTACCTCCCGCCACTCTTTTAGAATACGACGCAAATTGAAAAGCAACACGAAACCCATGAAAAAGCAAGAGTGATCTCAGTTGCTGCGGAAAGGTAAGCAGATCCCTCTCCACGTGTGGCACCCGTCGTATTGTTATTGAAATAAAATCCAGGTGTGACTTCTAATTCGGTCACATTCGAAGATAAGAGGATGGAATTGTGGTGCGATAATTTGTACATATCTGTCGTCGTATTTCATAACGGTAGACTAACTCATAATGGTGTCCGTACAATTTTCGAAGGGATTGCTTCAATTTCATCATTTGGAACTCTTGGTTTAATAGCACCTCTTTATGTTTTTTTTTTACATATACAGCCAATTTATATTAAAAAAAAATATCGCAGAGATTATTTTCTTCTCTATGAATTATCTAAGCAATACTATCTCAGGAAAAAAAATAGTTCATGCATTTAAAAAGCTGAAAATAGTTTATTGTATTGCAGCTTAAATTGTCATTTTAAGTTTGGTGTACGACAATACTACACAAAACATGTAACGGGATTCAAATGTAAGTTGATACATTACGGAATGGATTAATGACGTGGCTCTGTACTTATACATACATTCTGTCATTGTGTAATTGTTTTATGATAATTTTTGTATTCTTGTCTTTCATTTTTGCTAATGTCCTTCGTCTATATGCCTTTTTGTGTATGACATGTCTCTGTACTTATACATCCCGTCATTGTGTTATTGTTCTATGATAATTTTGTATTCTTGTCCTTCATGTTTGCTAATGTGCTTTGTCTATATACCTTTTTATGCTTTTTTGTTACATATTTGTTTGTTTTTATTGTGATTAAGATTATAACACAATGTTGACTGTTGTACCCCTATTTGTGACATTTTAACCTATTATGTTTGTTTGTTTTGTTTACACATCGTTGTAAATATAATGAAATTTGATGCGACTGTCATACAAGTGAGAGGGTTAACTAGCTATAAAACCAGGTTTAATCCATCATTTTCTACATAAGAAAATTACTGTTCCAAGTCAAGAATATGACAGTTGATATTCATTCGTTTTTTGTGTTTGAGCTTTTGATTTTGTCATTTGATTAGGAACTTTCCGTTTTGAATTTTCCTTGGAGTTCAGTATTTTTTTGTGATTTTACTTTTTATACGGAATTTTATATCTTTACAATTCAATATGTATTTAAACAGACACTATATCATATATAAAGAATGCACACTGGTTGATCTCAATAAGAAATTGCGATTTTGCTAAATGCTAAACCAGTGTCGGTCCTTGCCACATTTTCTCTTTATCATATTATCGAGATGGTAACTTTTTAAGGCGTCTTATATATATTTTTGATGGACATTTTTTAACTCAGCCGGAATAACTATGACAATTAACTTTGTCACTTTTCTCCTACAATTTTTCCTCGTTCGTTTCAGAATTCGGCTAGGATTTTTCAAGAAGATTAAAACACACAAGCATTATTCCTTGACTTTAAATTCCGCTTTATAGATAACGTCCTCGTTATTAATAACTTAAAGTCATATGAAACTTCAAATTGAAAAAAAATATGCATATGTTTTTAATAACTAAATGACTAGTTTTTATTATAAAACTTATGTACATATACTTTTTTCTGAAGAAAATTCCTTAATTTGTCCAAATTTGAAAGAAATTTACTTGTTTTTATTTGCTTTCTCCCAGCAAACAATTCGACGACACGTTTTCCGTATGCAGTTAGTTAGCGTGACCTTTCTCGTAAAAATCCGGTGATTGCAACATCGCTTCGTTATCAAAACAAACTATATCTTATTGTTCATGTTATACACGTGCTTACCTGAATATTCATGCTTCTTTGTTGATTGTTTACAAAGGTGACAATAGGTTAACTTCGGCTTCAAAACACGACCATTAAGTAGCTGCCATATTTTCGCAATAACACTGACCGATTGAAATATTTTTTTAATGATTACACGAAATGGATGCGTAAAAATGATAAAATCGTGCACAGAAGATTAAGTTAATGACATATGTATGCATATGTTAAAGAATTAGATTTACATTATTTTTCAACGGTCACTTGTTTCATATGACTTAAAAAATCGGGGACAATAATGAATGTTTCAATACCTTTGAACTTGTAAAAAGAAAACACAAGTTAATAGCAAGAGTACAGACTCAAGTTTCAGTTGATTATTCATTAAGGACTCAACTCACCATAAGTAATTGTCAAACTTATGAAGTCTTTCTTATTGTGGAATTTTGTAAACAAATACCACGTAAATCTTATAAGCTCGAATCGATTTGATCCTAATGGAGAATTATACCTGTGGCCATGGAAGGTTTGCCATGACATGGGGGTACCAAATGATTTATGTTTTGGTTTTCTGCTTTTGAAAGCTCATAATATTTAAGTTGAATTGATCAAAATGCTTATTATATCCAATTCAGCTATTATAAAAATGATCAAATGTTTTATATAAGTACAAGATTAAAAAGGAAATTATTAAGTTCTAAATTTGGCGCATCCGAAGAGCTCTCTTAGATTTGCAGTCACGAGGAACAGTAAATAACGAATTTGTTGAAAGCCAAGGATGTTTTAATACTCGAATGTTCAGCAAAAAGAGGCCAATAAACAAAAACCTAATCCACAACTATCAAGTTGGCCTTATGAATTTCGACCCTTAATGAATTCTAAATATAACCGCAGAGAGTGTCAGGCAGTAACTTCTCAAATTATGTCTATACAAAACCACATATTATTGATTGCATACTACACATAAGACTAGCAGTTCAACAGCAGCAGTATCAACCAAATGTTAGGAAAGATAGTTACTCCATCAACTTCATAAAGATTCGTTGTAAATAATATTTTTATTGCTCCGGTGCTAGTAAATGAATGAAAAACCTGCGCTCCAATCAAACGTTTGAAAGGCAATGAAGTGTATCAACCTGAAAACGTGAGGAGCTATATGCAAAAGGCATCTAAATAAAATTGAGAATGGAAATGAGGAATTTGTCAAAGAGACAACAACCCGACAAAGAGCAGAAAACAGCTAAAGGCTAAAAAAAATCATTTAAGGTCAATATTGCTTGCAAATTTGAAGGAACTAGAATATTGTTAAAGTAAATGTAAATAACAAAATAAATTTCGTGCATTCGAAACATTTTTCCTGATTGACCTTCTTCAGGAACGCTGAAACCGAAAAAAAAGTTGAAATCCTAAGATGAATAAATACACAAATACGCAAGGAGCTAAATATTGTATACTCAGATTTTATCGCGTGCTTTAGTTATTGCGATTTCGCATTTAAGACAAAAATGCGATTTTAATTTTTGCGATATTAAAAAAAATTCATATGTAAAATTAAAATTGCAAGTTTAAATTATTGCAATTATAATCCTGTCGCATTTTAAGCAATAATAAAAACCTTGCAATTATTTCTGTATGTTTAACTAAAAGACACATAAAAGAGTTTTGTTTGTGGCAGTTGGAATCTTGGTTTTACAAAATGTCTTAATATACCAAAGAAGCATTAAAGAAACAATTTTGGACTTAACACAAACTTTTGGAGAAATGTTTTTTTTCTGGAAGGACAGGGTTAACAACGACATCTGCGTAACATGACTTTGTTTAATATTTGACTTTCTTTAAATTTGTAGCAATACGATTACTTAACCAGAATTATTACAATACCATAAATGTACACGAAGGAAAGAGTGTGAATATATCATGCGCTTCTGTAACAGGACACGATGTCGGAAAGATATCAGTTAAACTAGACGGAATTATATTAGCTGAAAGTGACAGTAATATTGTGACTTACTCATTCATATCGGACAGATACTATAACTTCAGAGATTTAACATGTGAGAGTGACAAATTAGGGTCAGAATCATCGATCGATGTACATTTGATAGTAGAGTGTAAGTATCATAATCAATAATCATAATTTATAATTTGTCAACAATATGTTATTCTTAAATGTAACAATATAACAACTGATTTAATGATGAAATTTCCCTTTAAGAAAGCAATTTAAAAACAATTTTTTTGTCCTTTGTATTGTTTAGGGAAGTCATACGTTCAAGTTGTTCGTAACATTTCAGTTCCAATGCATATTGTTCATAATTGTTGTAAACCTTGTAAAAGGTACACTCGAGTTATAGTCATTTCAATTTAGATTCAAATGTGTTATATCCGGGAAGATCTGATAATTTGATGGGTAATCCAATTATCATTTGTATTAAGTAGTCAAATGCACAAGACTGTTAAAGGAAAGGATCTAAATGAAATTGCAGAAATCATGGACATTCAATTTTTGCTGAATGTTGTTTTAGTAAAGTAAGATAAATTAAAATTATGAGGAACAAAAATTGTCAGACGACATTTGAAACTATTTAATGCCCTTACATGAAACATTACAAATTGAATTCTTTATAAATATGTGGTTATTTGTATAGAAATTATTTAAATTCGGTGAAACACGTTCTTATGTTTGGCTTAATTTTGTATACAACTTCAAATCTCAAATGTCATGTACATTTTATATTTTCTTAAAAAAGTATAATTATGTTGTTGGAACATATATTTCCGTTTAAATGATGTTCCTTTAAAAAAATAGTTATTCATTTTCTGAAAGAAAATTGACTCAAAAACGTTTTATGTTAATCATGAGGAATGTAAATAAGTCAACGTTTGGTTTGTCGTCACTCTGTACTCTATTCTATGAAATACACGGTATATATGTATGTTCTTTTTATAACTTCTTTTAGTGCGGGATTCATCTTCTCGTCCTGAATATGTATATCCATACAACATATGCAAAGAAAACTTATATATATGGTCCTACATCTTATTGATACTTTTAACGTTGCGTAAAATCTTGATCTTCTGATCTAGATTGGGAATATAACATCGAAAAAGAACGAACAATCGTGCTGATGTGACTGCATACAAATCTAGAGGCTGGTATTTATGAAGCATAAGTTAATGTATTTCAAGGGATATTGAATATTTTGCCTATACATTTATGATATATTTCAACTACTTTTATATAGAATTTAACATTTTATTTCATTTAGGAGCGATATTCTTACAGACACTGATTTTGAAAAATGTTTTTCCTATAAACTGTAATAAATAAATCGATGATATTATAAGATCTACAAATAGTAAAAGGCTGAAATTGTAAGTCAACTCCAAAACTATAGGAGCTATCATCCTTGAATAACTATTGTTATTATTGTTACCCGTCTTGCATTTTTGCAAGTAGCTTAAGGCGATAGAGAGAATAATATAATATAAACAAATGACCAACAAAACAAAATCTAATACTAGCGGAAAATCCTGTTTTCTCTTAAAACCATTTGAACCCATTTTCTTGTTTTTCGTTTAATGGGAAACCAATAACATTAACTCGTTCTATACCAAAATATGGGCCAACATTGTTTTTATGTTGTACACATATTATTATTTTGTATTATGAATTCGAATGCACAATGTCTGTGAGCATGTATACGGGCTCCTTGGAACCTCTAGTTATTCTCGTTTCTTACTTTAACATTATTGAGTATACTACCAAATCAACGAGTCTTTTGAGAATTAGTATAAACTACTGATACGTTCATGTGAACTTTGAATAAATAAAGTATAGAGACAAGAAAGTGTCGTATCTATACATTTTTTTTCTTTTAATTTTACATAAATCAGTACTCTAATACTATGCCATGTGCCAAAAAACTATTGAACAGAAACGGAAGTCTTTGTCCCTTTAATCTGTTTTTTTAGTGGGATGTTAAATATACATTACATCTGCACGTATAATTTTAACGTTGCCTGCTTTTACTGAAAACTGGCTGGGTGCGATGATTTATTACGTTCACTTTTTATTTTTACCTAGACAACACACGAGCGACATCTTTTCTTGAACTTTAATCTTGAGGTCGTCTGTGTTATGAATTTTTACCGACTGTGTCCTATTACTTATCGTGATTTATTTATGCGTATGCATAGCAGAAGACGCTTTCCTTTTTCGATACACGTTTGAACTGCAAGTAACTCTCTAAATTGTTTGGACCTTGTTTTTATTTCAAAATCAATTTACAATATTTGAACATTGGTTAATTACAAGTGTATATATAAATATCAAGCAAACTTAAAATGTGTTTGTCGAAGTCCCACGCATAATAATATCAATTCGAGCTACATTGCTACCATTCAACATACACCACCTATCTATAAGATGTCAATCTTTTCAAAATAACGTATTACTTTAGCCTGATTTTGAATTGAGTTCCACAGTTTCGCGTCATCATATCTGATCGTCCTTGTATAAACTAAAAAAGTAATGGGTGGTTTATTAATTTGTTTACAAATTTGTTATTATATGAACATATTAAATTTTAAGTAATAGTAAAATTTGCTGAGTGGTCATCAATGCCTGTACAAAGACATATACTATACTTTCACACCGGCCTGCTACATTCCTTGACCTACATCTAGACGAACAGTTGAAACTCAGCAACAAATTATATCACTTTTCAGTATTTGGATTTTTTCCTTGGATTTGTCTCAGTCATGTGAAATGCAGCTAGGGTAACTAATAGAACAATTTTGCTCTGACAAAATAATGCCTACGCTTATAATTATGTGCATGTATTATACCGAAATATATCATCTTGATTAGTATCTTATTCTCAAATATAATTATCTAAATTTGGAAATGTTCATTGCTTATTAGTTTTATATCTGCACTTTATGATTGTAATTGCATTGTAGATGCACCTGATGTTACAGTTATATTCGGAGTTGATAGAATGTATTGTTCTCCTTACGGTGTCCCGGACACGTACAAATTTAACAGATGGGAACATCAATCGGAACAAGGAGAACACATTCGTTTCTTAGATGGATTAGAAAATGGGACATTGATTCTTCAAACACTTCCACAACAATATCAGATTAGTGGTAGATATGTTTGCACTGTTAGTAATGGTATACCTGATATTAACGGTAGAAACTCACAAAAAGGATTTATTAGTCACAATTATGAAGGTAAGACAGCTACATGGTTTTACATCAGGGATTTTTATCTTCTACCCGATACGTATACATCCAAACGTGATATAAAGATAGCCTTGTTTTTATAGCAAACATGCCTTGTCAGGTCACCATCCTTGACGAACTATAAAGTACTACCTTCGCACTTTAAACGTCAACTAAACTTGCAAAATCAGTGTTCAATGGTCTCAATGGTGATCATTAACTTGAAACACAGTTTAAAAAAAAATGAAAACAACACGTTTAATAATTTCATGCGTCCGAAGCGCTTTTCTAGATTTACCTTCATCAGGAACGCTCAATGCCAAACATTTGAAATCCGAAGGATGTATAAGTACCGAAACAGTTGAAGAGCTATATGACAAAAATACCTGAAACAAATAGCCAAATTCATCTAAGGTCAACTTTGTCTGAGGGAGTTGAAAGCTTAGTTTCTTTATAATTTCACAATTTATAAACGGACAATTTTAGAAAAGTTTGTTATAAATCATGTCAGTACCGAAATACTGACTACTGAGCTGATGATAACTGTATTGTCATTATAATAGTACCAACATGAAAATAGCATACTTATACTTATAGCAACAAATATCACGTCAATGACACAATATAAAAGTGAACATTATTGCAAATATGTAGAATATTATGAGAAATCAATTTGCCTTATTATTCGAAAGGCTATAAAATTATCATATCTCACTCTATATCTGATTGATGTTTACAAAAACAATGTTTATCCAAAATGAGCTGATTGATTTTGAGGAGTTTTGCTAAAATAGAACTAAAAATCGTAAACTAGATGTAAAAAAGAACACCAAGCGTCGTTTAAACGTATCGTTGTCAAATTTGTAGGGTGAAAAATTCTCCACATCAATACATTTTGCAATTTGTAATTTCAAAATTTAAGATTTTCCAAATAGAAGCAACTTTAAAATTGTGAAGAAAAGAAGAAATCACCATAAACTGACTCTATTTTAAAAGAGTAAAATCCATTTTATTCCTTTTATAATCTTTTCAATGTTTACCATAAATTGAATGCAGATTTCATAAAGAAACACTTAATTTTACAATATTCCATGTTTTATTCTTATAATTGATAAAACTTACATTTAATGTTGGAAATTTCCCAAAATATATGAAAGTTTTAAAATATTTGTGGTAAAGATGTATATGTGACAACTTTTTATTTTTGGGAAATGTCCCGAAATCATTTTCAACATGATTATTTATAATATATATGTTGGCAAAGGGTTTTGACAAACAGATCTGAAACACATTTCGGGAAAAATCCCGACAAAAATAAACTAAGTGCAAAATGTATAACACAGACGTCTTTAAATATTTCGGATTTATCCCGAAAACCCAATGTATACATGTTAGAACTCATGACTAAAAATCCCGAAAACAAAATTTTGGGTAAAAATCTATGTAACAAATGTGTGCCTGATAATAGATTTATATTTTCGTATTTTTCCCAAAATGTTTAAGAAATCTGTAGCATATTTTTGCTTGTAGATTTTATTTGGGATTTTCCCAAAATAAAATCTACAAGCAAAATTATGCTACAGATTTCTAAGCATTTTGGGAAAAATCAAAACAAAATCTACAAGATTTTACAACACAGAATTTTGATATATTTAGAAAGTTTTATGTAAATTTGTTTCCAACATTTGTTGAAATATTATGATTCATAAAAGATATGTATTTTGTTTATAACCATACTTTTCATTACAGTTCTGAAAAAGTATTTTCTAAGAAAAATAAAGGTTGCTCTCACTGCATCTCTTTTGCAACATACTATATTTGACAAAAGCATTTTACAGTTTAAACATAGAAAATAAAATTCCATTCAAAAACTTGTTTTAAAATTATTTCTTAATTTAATGAAAAGACTAAGATTGACAGGTATGGTCATAAATAATAATGCATAATTATATGCAATTACTACGCACTATAAAAAGTGGTTGTGTTAATGGAGCTAAAAGGTACCAACAAGATTTGCAGGATGTATGCCTATACAACTAGAGGCTCTAAAGAGCCTGTGTCGCTCACCTTGGTCTATGTGCATATTAAACAAAGGACACAGATGGATTCATGACAAAATTGTGTTTTGGTGATGGTGATGTGTTTGTAGATCTTACTTTACTGAACATTCTTGCTGCTTACAATTATCTCTATCTATAATGAACTTGGCCCAGTAGTTACAGTGGAAAATATTTTGTAAAATTTACAAAATTTACAGAATTTATGAAAATTGTAAAAATTGACTATAAAGGGCAATAACTCCTTAAGAGGTCAATTGACAATTTTGGTCATGTTGACTTATTTGTAGATCTTACTTTGCTGTACATTATTGCTGTTTACAGTTTATTTCTATCTATAATAATATTCAAGATAATAACCAAAAGGTGCAAAGTTTTCTTAAAATTACCAATTCAGGGGCAGCAACCCAACAACGTGTTGCCTGATTGGTCTGAAAATTTCAGGGCAGATAGATATTGACCTAATGAACAATTTTATCCTCGTCAGATTTGCTCTAAATGCTTTGGTTTCAGAGATAAGAGCCAAAACTGCCTTTTACCCTATGTACTATTTTTAGCCATGTCAGCCATCTTGGTTCGCGGGCGGGGTCATCGGACACATTTTTTAAACTAGTTACTCTAATGATGATTGTGGACAAGTTTGGTTAAATTTGTCTTAGTAGTTTCAGAGGAGAAGATTTTTGTAAAAGATTACAAAAATTTACGAAAAATTGTTTAAAATTGACTATAAAGGGCAATAACTCCTTAAGGGGTCAACTGACCATTTTGGTCAAGTTGACTTATTTGTAGATCTTATTTTGCTGAACATTATTGCTGTTTACAGTTTATCTCTATCTATAATAATATTCAAGATAATAACCCAAAACGGCAAAATTTTCTTAAAATTACCAATTCAGGGGCAGCAACCCAACAACGGGTTGTCCGATTCATCTGAAAATTTCAGGGCAGATAGATCTTATCCTGATAAACAATTTTACCCATGTCAGATTTTCTCTAAATGCTTTGGTTTCAGAGATATAAGCCAAAATCTACATTTTACCCTATGTTCTATTTTTAGCCATGGCGGCCATCTTGGTTGGTTGGCCGGGTCACCGGACACATTTTTAAACTAGATACCCCAATGATGATTGTGGCCAAGTTTGGTTACATTTGACCCAGTAGTTTCAGAGGAGAAGATTTTGTAAAGTTAACAGACGACGACGAGGGGCGCCGACGGACGACGGACGCCAAGTGATGAGAAAGCTCACTTGGCCCTTTTGGGCCAGGTGAGCTAAAAAGGTGATATTGCATTATTAAATTTAACAAAAGACACAACAGTTTGAAAGATATCAGGAAGTCGGCAGTCCTTTAAACTCGTAATAATGTTTGGCATGCTTTTCTCTTGTTTATCTTCATATCTGTGTCTTTAAGACTCTCACCAATTTGTCCTCCAAAATTTTGTATGTATCCTACAAAGAAAAGTCAATTCAAGTTCAATATTTTAAAGTCCTTCAGGCATATCATTAATGATTTTTTTGTCAGCAAATTTTGTTATCACAGGTCCTTTCATAGCTTACTGTATGTCATTTGTTTTGTTCAATAATTGAAGCTATATCAAACTGATGATGTTTAAAATTTTGTTCTTATTAGGGCTGTTGTCTCCTTAGCAATCATACTGCATATTTTTTATGCCCCATTTATGGGCATTATGTTTTCTGGTCTGTGCGTCTGTTAGTTTGTCCCACTTCAGGTTAAAGTTTTTGGTCAGGGTAGTATTTAATGAAGTTGAAGTCCTATTAACTTGAAACATAGTACACATGTTCCTTATAATATGATCTTTCTAATATTAATACACAAAAAATCATCATTTTGCTGTTTAAAGTTTCTATCTTTCTATCATAAAATTAAAGAAAGTAAACATCGCTGAGAGGTAATTACTTAACTGACGATTTGGGCTATGTGACTTATTTGTAGATCTTATGGTGCTAATCATTTTTACAATTCAAAGTTTCCCTCTTTACTTTAGTTTTCAATAGGGCTAACAACAAAATAGAGTGTTTTGATTGCCCTTCCAACCCTAATTGATCAAATATTTTTTTGTCTACATATGATCAAATATGATTTTTTGAATTTAAGTCAATAATTTCTTCATTTTTTTTATAAATTATTTTTGATAAATAAAATTTTTATCATATTTATTACAAAGCAACAGAATAAGGAATGGAAACGATGTAATGGGTTGTCTTGGTCCCGAAATATCTCTTACAGTGGTAAACTGTCAATTATATGTCATGGAGCCGATTCGTTTCGTGCAGGTGCCAAACTGTCTTGTTACCTTATCTACAAAGCGGTAAGACTGGATTCCGAGATGGTATGTGTTTTATCCGGGCGTCATTGCAGTGTTTAAGGAATGCATGTCTAGGCATCAACCAGGCGTAAACCAGGTGGAAACCAAGCGTAACTGAGGCGGAAACCAGGCGTAAAATTAGGCGTAATATTTAAATGAGTACGCCTGGTCCACAGAAAACCAGGCGTAATATGCAAATGAGTACGCCTGGTCAATAAATAAACCAGGCGCAATATCCTTACATAATACTACACTTATTTTAAATCAGTGTATTACCCTAGCTGTGTACTTTTGTGTATTTGATACAAACTTCTGTACTGTTGCTTTAATTTCTCATTGTTTGACAAAAAAAATAAGAATTTTGACAATTAATTTTTCTTGAAATAAAACAAGCATTTTAACTAAGTTTTTTATGAAAATTAATGTCCTTTGAACTAAAATATAAATGATAATACTGCAATTAAACTTAATGTAAAAGATTTTAATGTTATTATCCAAGGATAAAGGTTTTGGGATTTCAAAATTACTGTTAGAACTTAAAACTTAATAACTTAGTTATACTCACATAATTATTATTTACCATACTTTCCTTTTATTTCACAATTTTCATTAATCAATTTGATTCCATAATTCCAATTTCAAATTCTTCCAAAAGCACTAAACAAGCTAATTATCCCTTAATATATGAAGCTGCCATAAGTCCAACTCTTGCAAACTAAAACCAGAGCCAAATTTTGAAAAAAAATCCCATGATCCTCTAAACAAAGCATTATGGGTATTATGATTTAGGCCATACCAACAGTTTTACGCCTGTAAGAAAATTTACGCCTTGCTTATTTCAATTTACGCCAGGTTTACCACTTTTTCACGCCCGTAAGGACTACAAATTTACGTTTCCTGCTCCCTTACACCTGGATCTAGACACGTAACTACCACTTCCGCCTGGTTTACGCCTTATTTCCAGGCGTAATCGCTTTATAATTTCGTGACGGGCAGTTTTAAATTTTCAATTGCAAGTAAACATGTAAAACTAATAATTGCCTTTATCTTCATTTTTATTTTAAATTACTTTTATCGTTGGATTTAATTTATTTTCTACAGAATGATTTAAAAGCTTGATATGGCTTTTACTTGTCCAATCTTTTTTTCCTCTGGTACCGGACAATCGACACTCATTATTATGCCCTGCAGTGGTTAAAGGAGATGGTTTTTGTAAAAAATAATGGATGACTGATGCAAATTAAGTGATGAAAATAGCTTACTTGACCAAACCAGTCCGGTGAGAAAATAATGTTGGAAAATAGTGAAGATGATTCATGGACAATTCAAAAGTGTTGAGCAATCAGGAATTGTTCTGATAGTATTTTACTTATGTGAAACAGCACATATTTTAGACATAACATATGTTTGCACACTTAAAACTTTCAAACTTACCTTTCAGATCTTCCCATATATTGACTAAGAAAGACCTTGAACTTTACAGAGAATTGAATCAGAGACCTTTCTCTTCATATTTGTCTAGGCTGACTGCATGTCCTATGGATATGTCAATCTGAAATAAGAACAAAATGGCCTAAAACTTCATGCTGAATTTTTTTTTTACACATGGACTGCTTGAACATGTTGAAGGCACAATTTAAAATGGGTGGCTATTGGATCAATTTCTATGCAATTTTGTCTATGAAATTAGGCCAGAGAAATGATTCTCACCTAAATAGTTGTAAATAGATATAATATATCATTCTTTACAAATTATCATTCTCAAGCAGAAAACTTCAAAAAGTAGTCAGGAAATACTGGCAAATGACTGGCATCTTATTAAAACAGATTTTACAATACAATGCAATAGGTGCATGTCAAATTCCATAAAACCTATCAATGAATTCAAAAGAAATAGAAACATTGGTGAATAAGTGAAGTGAGCTATACAATAATTTATATAAAACTCAAAGTTTCTACTCAACATTTAACTGTGCAGAACTAATTAATGACCATTATCCATGTAATTATATAAACAACACATGTGAACTGATATTCTTATGAAGACACTTCCTTACTACATTTTGTACTATGAAACACATTGGTTGAAATAGTTTGAAAAACAAAAAAACACACAAATGCAAATTCTTATTAACACATTAAAAAATTTAATTATTAAAAAAACAAAAAAAAGTAATTCAAAACTATTTAAAAATAAAAATTCAAACCGTTAAAAATAAATGAAAAAAAGGAATAGAAATAAAAGTAAAACCGTAGGCCCGAGAACACAGTTATTTAGAGTCGATTTAGGCCGTAGCCCATATTTACATATAAAAATGCACACAGAAGCTATAAGAAATGAAAATTTGTTACTTTTTGCTCATTTCAATGCTTAGGTGTCATGATACAATAAGTCTAATTGCAAAAGGACTCTTGTATTTAAATTGTTTGCAGCCAGTATGGTCTGGTGACCAGTTTTTTCACTTTTCAATGGAAGACTTGCATGTAGTTTTAGTCTCAATTGGCATGTATATTTGGACCACTTACTATCCTAAAGAAGAAAACTATGATAGCATATGAATTGAATAAGGTGTACTGATCATTGTAAAGTGCTTTTTTTACAGATTCAGTGAAATATTTGTGATGGACTACAGATTTTATGTACAATGCTCTTCACATTTTATATACATCAAACAGGCCGTTTAACCAGGGCCATGAATACAAAATATTCTGCACATTTTTTCTGTGATAATCTACTTTTCTCTAGATTCAGAGTTCACAAATGGTTAATTAAATTTGATTTAAGCATAGAAACACAAATATCAGGAACAAAACAGATGTCAGATAGAAAGTCAGCATGCCCCTTAGGCATAAAATGCAAACTGCTTTATAATGCTTATTTTAGCTGTATAATGCCAAAATGGGACATTTTAACAGAATTTCTGTCAACCAAAGATGTAAATCCTTTACTTTTATTGAGTTTGACAAATTGAAACCAGCAAACCATTCAGGAAAGTTGCCAAAGTACAGAATCTAGAATTACGGAATCCATCGCTTAGGCCCGAGAACACAGTTATTTTGTAGTGAATTTCTTTTAGACAATAAATTCAAATTAAAAAAAATCGCACCTGCTCTTTCTCAAAAAGATTTTTACAGTGTAGTGTACTACTAGTGGGACAAATAATATCAAAATTATAGAAACTTCTACCAGCTCTAACTCAAAATATTGACAATTCTGTGATAAGGGGGTCTAAAATTCAGTTTGACAGCTTCAGACACGTACTAAAATTTGACCTTTTTTAACTGGACCAAATAACTACTTAACATAAAGATTCAGCACCCAAATTTTTTTAACATGTAATTTCATCCCCCTACTTAATATTTCATCAAGAAATTAATTGGGAAAGTGTATCAAAAAAAAACTGGAAGTTAAACACTGTTCACACTAGGGACTATATTCGTAGACAATGAAAACCAAAGGACGATAACTGTGTCCTTGGACCAGTAGTAAAAAGAAATAAATGAAAACAAAAATCAAAAGGGTCATCTCTGATGAAGGTTAAACTGTAATAACCCGAAACATTGTGTACATTATGCACAATACCTATGTAAGTCCAGAGATATGATTCACACTTAAATCATGTAAATCGGTCGATACTGGATCAATTTCTATGGAAATAAGTAATAACTAGAAATGACTAAAAAACAGAATTATGACAAAATTTGTTTTGAAAAAAGAGGCTTTGTATCACTCACCTGGTGAACAAATAACCAGTTTTCTAGGACTTTTAAATGCACATACTACATGGATGTACTATACAGCTGTAGGAACTGTTTGTGTTGCTGATCACTTTTACATTTAACAGGTTGAATCTGGCTCCTACATGAATAAATAGAAAATAAAACTTTTGACAAACAGAAAAAAATCATAAGTTGGGTATTTATAATATTTACTGTTACTTTTGTAGGTGGATTCTATGTGCTTCTTTATTTTACATTGGCTAGAGGTATAAATGGAGGGTTGAGATCTCACAAAACATGTTCAACCCTGTCACATTTTTGAGCCTGTCCCAAGTCGGGAGCCTCTGGCCTTTGTTAGTCTTGTATATTTTTGAAATTTTCGATCAATTATATGTTTTGGAGTTTAGTGTGACGTCCATTTTCACTGAACTAGTATGCAATTTTATTAAGGGCCAGCTGAGGACCACCTCCTGGGTGCGGGAATTTTTCGCTGTGTTAAAGACCCATTAGTGCCTTCGACTGTTGTTTGCTCTTTGGTCGGGTTGTTGTCTTTTTGACATATTCCCCATTTTCATTCTCAATTTTATCAAATAGTTGAATGATTGACATACTTATTTTTTTTTAACAGAGAAACTCCTGTCTGACCTAAACTAGAGGCTCTAAAGAGCCTGTGTCGCTCACCTTGGTCTATGTGCATATTAAACAAAGGACACAGATGGATTCATGATAAAATTGTGTTTTGGTGATGGTGATGTGTTTGTAGATCTTACTTTACTGAAAATTCTTGCTGCTTACAATTATCTTTATCTATAATGAACTTGGCCAAGTAATTACAGTGGAAACTATTTTGTAAAATTTACAAAATTTGTGAAAATGGTAAAAATTTACTATAAAGGGCAATAACTCCTTAAGGCAGTCAGGGTACTACTTGTACAAGTAATTTTTATTTACTTGAAGAAGTAAAAAAATATATACTTATATAAGTAAATTATAATGTTTGAATAATCTCCCCTTAATTTTCTCAAAAATTTACTTATACAAGTAAATTTTTTTTACAATCCCATCAAAATTCTCAAGTTTTGAGATGTAAAATCATGCCTTTAATGATTTTTCCCAGGTTAGCTCATAATTTTTGATTAGAGTTCAATGTTTCATCTCATTAATTCAACAAAGAAACTGATTGTGCAAAGATCTTAAGTATTTGCACAAAGCCTTCAAAAATTGCTCCTTTGGGACTTGTAAATGACCAGTGTTCTGAAGATAACAGACAAATGGGATTTTCATTGTCCATGAAATTACACTTAAATGATTAGTAAAGACATCTGCAATGGGCAGACAAATTAAAATTCTATTAGAGCAAAGAAATCCTAAGAATTTAAGAAATGAAGATAAGATGACTTTTTCACTTATATAAGTAAAAAAATCTGAATGTCTAAGGGACATAACTACGTCAATTATTTTTTTACCTATACAAGTAAATAAAATTCACTTGTGTAAGTATATATCCTACAAATTTACTTTTATAAGTATATTTTTTTTTTACTTCTTCAAGTAAATAAAAATTACTTGTACAAGTAGTACCCCTGACTGTAAGGGGTCAATTGACCATTTTGGTCATGATGACTTACTCTTAGGTCTTACTATGCTGTACATTATTGCTGTTTACAGTTTATCTCTATCTATAATATTATTGAAGATAATAACCAAAAACAGGAAAATTTTTCTTAAAATTACCAATTCAGGGGTAGCAACCCAACAACAGGTTGCCTGATTAGTCTAAAATTTCAGGGCAGATAGATCTTGACCTGATGAACAATTTATTCCTTGTCAGATTTGCTCTAAATACTTTTGTTTCAGAGATATGAGCCAAAAACTGCATTTTACTCTATGAACTATTTTTAGCCATGTCGGCCATCTTGGTTCGCGGCAGGGTCATCGGACACAATTTTAAAACTAGATACCCTAATGATGATTGTGTACAAGTTTGGTTAAATATGTCTTAGTAGTTTCAGAGGAGAAGATTTTTGTAAAAGATTACAAAAATTTACGAAAAATTGCTAAAATTGACTATAAAGGGCAATAACTCCTTAAGGGGTCAACTGCCATTTTGGTCATGTTGACTTATTTGTAGATCTTACTTTGCTAAACATTATTGCTGTTTACAGTTTATCTCTATCATTATAATAATATTCAAGATAATAACCGAAAACGGCAAAATTTCCTTAAAATTATCAATTCAGGGTCAGCAACCCAACAACAGGTTGTCTGATTCATCTGAAAATTTCAGGGCACATTTTGCCCGTTATTCTTTTTTTTGGAAACCACATCTAAACCCTCATCCATGTCAATTTTTTTTTAAAGTGGTACTCGTGCACATGTATGAAAATTCTTGAATTTTAAATTGTACTGCAATTATCAACTCATGAAATTCAGAAACAAATACATAATACTTCACATTTAAATCAACAAAAAGAATGTGTCCATAGTACATGGATGCCCCACTTGCACTATCAATTTCTATGTTCAGTGGACCATGAAATTGGGATAAAAACTCTAATTTGGCATTAAAATAAGAAAGATCATGTCATAGGGAACATGTGTACTAAGTTTCAAGTTGATTGGACTTCAACTTTATCAAAACTTAAACTTGAAGCCGGACAGATGGATGGAGGAACAGACGCATACTCATGACTCATCAGAAAGCATAATGCCCAAAGGTGGGACATAAAACATCTTTAGGCAAATATCCTTAGGTGACAGATTATTAAATTTATCACTAATGCAGTGGCGGATCCAGAGGGGGTTCTGGGGTTGGAACCCCTTTTTGGACGATCAATGCATTTGAATGGGGACATATAGTTGGAACCCCTTTATCCTGGGTTGAGAACCCCCTTTTAAAATGGCTGGATCCGCCCTGCTAATGCATATATCAATATAAAAGTTTTAATTGATATTAGAATTTTTCAAAATTATAAAACATCATTAATTTCTGTATGTCTGTGGTATGCAGTGGCAGATCCAGAATTTTCAAAGGGCCGGCTCAAATCATGCTTCAGTGATTTGATCCCTAAATAAATTAATCAACCAAATTTTTTCCAAAAGGGTGCTCAGGCCCATTAGCCCCACCCCTTAATCCTCCTCAAAATAAAACTTTAAGGAGACCATACACAAAACAGAAAAGAAAACAATTATTGGCATCAAGTATGAAATTATTACTTACAATACATTTTCAAAAATCTCTCCTGTATGTCATTGTGCACATATAATACTGTGTATTCTAATCCTTGTTATGATTTCACTTTTATTTACACTAATAGACCTACTCCCATTATACTTTATTATGTCCATTGAATCAATTTGGTGAGTATATATATATGTGTTTTATGTTTAAGTATAATACACACAACATGTACAAGTAAATGTGACCTGTTTTTATCCAAAGACCTAGGAAGACATAAAATGAATTTCTCTTTTATCTCATTGGTTACTATATGGATTCTATTGATGTCATGACCTCATTACTTGGACATCATAAAATGTGTAGAGGAATATAAAATGTTGAAATTCATCAAGAATACACTACTCTTATTACTATCTTTATTACTATTGTTTTTGTGGTGATTTTGTGAAGAACCATGCAGTGGAGGAAAACAGTTCAAAGAAGAAAATGGCAAGTTAATTAATTTCACATTGAAGTTTAGATATACAGTAATATAATATAAAAAGATAATAATGTCAACGATTCTCTATCAAATATTTCTTTAAAAGTTCAACAACAGTGGGTTTGAAATTTACACATGATTCCCTAATTAATGCATATTATGACTGTATATACAAATGTAATTCTGTCTTGAAATAACTGGTTCAGGATAGTTTGAAGTGAATATTTTGTCACACACATATATATATATATATATACATGTGTATACTTTCACTAGATGATTTAAATTATCTTGTGTATGTTTTTTTTAATAGTTCTTTACTAAAAAAAATTTTGTATCTTATATTGCTGATCATTGAACTTGAAGTCTGTTTAGTTTCTCTCTATCTTCATGATCTTATTTAGCTCTTGCTCCAAACACAAAAGAGTATTTTTTCTGATCATTTTTGCATTTTAAAGTTTCTCTCTATCTATTATAGTTTTCACGATAATAGGCAAAATTCGAAAAAAAGTGGTAAAATTTGATTCTGTTTCATGTACTGTGGATTCATTATTATTGTTGGATACCAATTTTCGTGGATTCCGTGGGAACAGGTGAACCACAAATTCAAATGTTCCACAAACTGCAAATTTTCAATAGGATTGTATGCATACTTTGCCAAAACCACGAAATCAAATATTCACGAAAATGCAGGTTTTCATCAATCCACGAAAATTGGTACCCACGAAAATAAATGAATCCACAGTATTTGGCCCAGTAGTTTCAGATTACAAAATTTACGAAAAATTCTTAAAATAGACTATAACTCCTTAAGGGTCAATTGACCATTTTGGTCATGTTGACCTAATTGTAAATCTTACTTTGCTGAACGTTATTGCTGTTTATAATGTATCTCTATCCATAATAATATTCAAGATAATAACCAAAAACTGCAAAATTTGCTTAAATTATAAATTCAGGAGCAGCAACCCAACAATGGGTTGTCTGATTTGTGAAAACTATTTTCCCCAATGATGTTTGTGGCCAAGTTTGGTTAACTTTGGCCCAGTAGTTTCAGCGGAGAAGATTTTTGTAAAAGTAAACAGACGACAAAGGACAATGATGACGGACCCCAAGTGACAAGAAAAGCTCAGTTGGACCTTTGGTCCAGGTGAGCTAATAAAAAAAATAACAAAAGTTTGTAACATTAGAGCTCTCACGTCAAAATGTGCTTCAATAGTGACTTTCTATTTAATTTAATTATATATAAATGCCCTAAACTACAAAGTGACAACGATGGTGAATTTACAGCTTTGATTATATCCAAGGTTAAACTTACTTGGCTAGAATAGTGGCATCATTTCAGTTAGTTTACATTTTCAGCAGTTCTTGTTATGTTATTATGTACCAAATGTATTTTATCTTTGAATAAATGCCTTTTATTTACTTGCATTTAAAGCCTGGACATACTTTTCAGGATTTAAGAATAAATTTTTATAATGACTGTTAGCATCATTTCTAGATAATAGACTTAGTCTACCTGGGCATTAGCTTATTGACAAGGATTTAAGCTTAATGCCTTATTTCACTTATTGCCACTTACATATGAATAATATAAATACTTACATATATATCATAAAGGTTTCTACTTCATACTAATAATTGGCATTGGCCTTTTAAACTTTTTATTCCAGCACTTTTAGGCATTAACAAAAAATATTTAAACTGTTGAAAATAAAAATGAAAGAAGATGCTGACTTTGTATAAACTGTTGACTACATGTATAAAGCATTGTAAAGGCTAGTCTTTTGTTTTGTTTGTTAGTTAAGTATTTCAAAAGTTTGCCCTCCACTATTATTTTCAGCGTACCCTTGAGCCACTATACTGTGCTAAATCTCTAAAAATATCTTGTACCCAATTAACCTACTAGAATTTAATAGAAACATTAGATAAAATTTCATTTTCTGAAGAGGTTGTATAGAAATACATGTATGAATTCTGATAATAATATATGATCTTAGTATTATGCCATATTATCAAAATAGTTTCTCTATTACTTTCAATTCCTGTAGACATGGTAGATGTCTTAATGTTACATTTTTTGTCTGTCCTATGGATTGAGGAATATCAATTTTAAATACATTAAAGAGTACAATGACTAAGCAAGTTGATTGTCTGACCACATAAATAACAAAGGCAGAAAAAAGTAGCTTTAACTTTTTGACCATTTAATATAGTAAATAATTAATAAAGAAATCTAAAGAATAAAAGAAAAAGAGGAATCTAACGCACTTACTCATGTTATTTTAGTAAATCAGCTGATTATGTTCTTACCAGCTGCACATGGTCAATCAAGTAAAAGCAATAAATTTCTTCAGTTTTAGTGACCACAAATAATTGCTCCCAATCAAGCATTAAATTTCTCTGACCCTAAAATGTTGTGGAACAGTATCATTATAAATCACAGCTTTATTCTGTTAAGCTCCTGTATATTTAGCATGTCAGTTAATACATTAGATTTAATTCTGCTCACTGAAATTGAAGTTATTGGAATAAACATAATGTTGGAAGAAAATATTTTAGAATATATTTAGGAACTTTTCTACAAAACCGTCACAGATATTGGACAAAACTATAAAAAAAAAAAATCCCTGGAAAATACAATGAGAAAATATAATAAAAACGCATCAAAAACTAGTGCAAAGAATGAATAAGGTAGCTTTGTTACTCTAATAATACCAGTTGTTGATAGGATCTTTCCCAGATTATTAGGGTTGATGATATGATGATATATTTCACTTTTTTCATCTAATTGTAATAATATTAATTTGTATGTATATATTCAATAAAAGATTTTGATAAATGTTTATCTAAAATTAACCCCTATGGTCCAAATACATATAGGGGCCAGTTAGTCCTAGACTGTATGAGTATACTCATATGGTCTGACTGTACACATATGGTCTGACTGAACGAGTATACTTGTGCGGTCCAAATACTCATATGGTCTGGAACATATATACAATATGAAGATTTGGATAAAGATAGAGGTTTTATTACATTATATACTTTGATGTATAGCCTGTACATGTAGGAATATAAATCGCAATTAACAAAATCCCCAAAAAATGATGTACCAATTTTAAAACTTGAAAAAAGATATAAATTCATATTGTTATCAAATTGACTGATTAGAATTAATAAAATTGTTAACAAATATCAATAAGATAAGTCATGTAATTACAATGTATTCCAGTATTCTACTATGCAAATAAAAAATAATTTATATTTGTTTGCAGCAAATACATTGTACAAATATTGGGCGAATTTTTCAATAAACTTTAACATACTCTGTTCAAACAATAAACATTATGCAACTAGACTATAATATAAAAAAGTCAGGATGAAATTTGAAAAAAAGCCAGGACAGGAGTATTGAGTATTCAAAAGGTGGGATGACACTTTGCCAAAATAAAAGGCAGGATGAGATCATGACTATTTACTGTGATGATGTATATGTAAAAAAAAGTCAGGATAAACTGATGAACAGAACTAGTACACATGATTGTTTTGGGGCTAGCTGAAGCACGCCTCCTGGTGCGGATTTTCTCGCTATGTTGAAGACCCATTGGTGGCCTTCTGCTGGTTTTGGTAGGGTTGCTGTCTTTTGACACATTCCCATTTCCATCCCCCTTTCCAATAAAGAAAAAAGAAACAAAGAAACAAAACAAAAAATCCAGTCCCTCTTTAAATGTAAATTGCTCTCACACTTGTTTTAACTAAATGTTTACCATATATATTGAAATCATTTCAACAACAGGCTACTGTCGTAATTACTGGCAAATTTTCATTAAGCAAAGCTCCGCATCTTCAAGTTCAAGGTCACAACAAGTTTGTCTTACCTGAACTGGTTCCCTGATTGCATTCGGATAACAGACGTTCTTCTATCCACTGCCACTGTCTGGTCTTGTAGGCTTGTAGAAGTTGCATATGAACGTTACAAGTTTGAAGGTGAGGATGTTTGTTCCATCCACAGACATGTTACCCGTCACCTATTCTGTAAATGCCACCCTTTTCAGACAAACCACTTCGGTTTGGAAATCCTCAGGTTACGTGACAGGTATGGGGAAAATCTGGATTCAGAATATTCCTTTGCCATCTGCTTGACCACAATAATCTCAACTGGTCAGTGCTTATTAGATAGAGCAATAATAAAACCAATTTAAAATTCAGAAAGAAAGTTATTCATTAAATCAAGACTCCCAAATATAGACCTATTCAAGTACACCTTTGGCTTTGGGTGTGCTTGACTTTGGATTGTATTTAATTTAAGGTTGTGTAGGACTCTTTGTAAACAATAATGCTGGCATGGACATAATACTTGTAAGTGAGTTAAATTTTACACTGACAATCTGTAACATATCAAATTAATTAAAAGTCTGTTTTTTTACGTAAATCTAGGCTTTACTTGCATACAATCCCTATTTTCCTGTCGGGGAAAGTCGTTTTCCGTAAATAAATAAAATAATTTGTCCCTATTACTTGTTTAAATGTCAAAATACTTCTGTAAGATCATCTGAGCGTTGAATTTCCATGATTTCTTCACATTTTTATGTGATTTACATGTGTGCCTTTTGGTATTTAGTTAGATCGTTAGCGGACTGGTTTAAATTTACAATATCCGGTTTGTAGCACGGGAACAAGTTTGTAAATATTGCAGACACTCAGAAAATGAGCATACAAAATACTTTGACATTTTAAACGCTAAAAGAAAAACAGAATACGATGTTAATGGGAATAGTATCCCCAAAAAACAGAAGGATAATGAATATGACAGGGAAAAAACAGAACCTACCAAGTCAAGTGGGCGGACGAATTTCCCTGGGTCAAATTCAATGAGGGCAAGATGTATTGCACAATTTGCTGAAAATATCCTGAAATGGCAGGTGGAATGGCCTGTAGTTTCTTCTCAGGTTCGTCTTCATTCCACAAGGCAACCCTCAAGAGTCACAACCAGTCTGTGAAACATTTAAATTGTGTCAAACATGCCCGACACCATGACACCTCCTCTGACATTGTTAAAACATATGGATTGTCTATTGCTTATAGTATATAAATTTAAAAAAGCCACACAAAATTATCATAACGAGTTGACATGTTAAACCCTTAAATGTATGCTCAGATTGCAGGATTTTGCATCTTAAATTTCAAAATTTTCTTGTGGTGGCATGTCCCCAAACCCCCCTAGCAAATTCGATCTGCTTCGTGTGTCCCAACAGGGATAGTGGATTTGCACACGGAAAGTGATTTTTTATCACTTTTCCTTTGGTAAGGCCTGCCAGAAAATTCTTCATGCCCTGTGAGCACGTGTAGAACATGTAAAATCAGATTATAGTTTATTTCAAAGACAGATCCATGCGTATTCGAACACCAGATTTTTACGAAAAGGGTCACGCTAAGGTCACTTGCATATGGAAAATATTTCGTGAATTGCTCCTGGAAGCAAGCAATTAAAAAAGTAAACTTCTTCTAAATGTGGACAAATTAAAGAATTTTCTTCAAAAACAGTATATGTACAAAAGTTTTATAATAAAACTATCCATTCAGTTATAAAACATATGCATCATTTTTTTTAATTTGCTGTTTCATATGTGGGGATTGCCGATTTTAGTAAGCGTGACACGTGAAAGTCAAATTATTGCCGTGAAAACGGAAATGAAGTCTAGCGGGACACGGAAAATACAAATAAAATGAGAATTGCTTACGTACATAGTGTAAGCAGGATACAGGAATCTGACAAAACAGTAAGCGGGGTCCGGGATCAGAACCCCCAATGAGACCCCCTCGTATGACTTTAAAGTGTTTCAACATTTCTCAATTCTCATTCCTTCAGTTTCACATCTATATATATATATAGATTAAACCACAATATAGAATGCGAAACAAACATTAATTACAGACTAACAACAATTTTTCACAAAAAAATTAAATAAAATTAAAAAAAATTCCGAGCTTTGATAATCTTCACATGTATGGGGAAACCAACATTCATTTTTTATACGACCGCAAAAAAAATTTTGTGGTCGTATATTGGTATGACGTTGGCGTCGTCGTCCAAAGACGCATTGGTTTTCGCACTCTAACTTTAGTTTAAGTGAATGGATCTCTATGAAATTTTACCATAAGGTTCAATATCACAAAAGGAAGGTTGGGATTGATTTTGGGGGTTATGGTACCAACAGTTAAGGAATTAGGGGCCAAAAGGGCCAAAATAAGCATTTTGTAACTTCCAGACATAACTTGTGTGTTAGTGTATGGATCTCTCTGACATTGTACCACAAGGTTCCATATCACAAAGGGAATGCTGGGATTGATTTTGGGGTAATTGCCTCCAAATTTTAGGAATAAGGGGCCAAAAAGGGCAAAAACAAGCATTTTCTAGTTTCATGACAATAACTTGTGTGTAAGTGTATGGATCTTTCTGAAATTGTACTACAAGGTTCCATATCACAAAGGAAAGCTGGAATTGCGTTTGGGGTAATTGCCTGAAACGTTTAGGAATTAGGGGCCAAAAGGGCAAAAACAAGCATTTTCTAGTTTCATGACAATAACTTGTGTGTAAGTGTATGGATCTTTCTGAAATTGTACTACAAGGTTCCATATCACAAAGGAAAGCTGGAATTGAGTTTGGGGTAATTGCCTGAAACGTTTAGGAATTAGGGGCCAAAAGGGCCAAAATAAGCATTTTCTAGTTTCCAGACAATAACTTGTGTTCAAGTGTATGGATCTCTCTGAAATTGTACTGCAAGGTACCATACCTCAAAGGAAGGCTGGGATTGAGTTTGGGGTGATGAATCATAAGGGGTTCAAAAATTTGGGGGGTTCTTTTTTTCCTTTTTTTCTTTAAAATTTTCCATTTTAAGTTGGTTATTTCTGATTTATATTTAAAAGCAAATAATAATGATATGGCAGGAGATACACACCTAACAGGATGTGTAAATTATTATATAATAAGTATTGTGCAATAGCAAGAAATTTTCAATTGCACAGTATTGCGCAATAGCAAGAAATCTTCAATTGCACAGTATTGCGCAATAGCAAGAAATATCCAATAGCACAATATTGCGCAATAGCAAGAAATTGTCAATTGTACAGTATTGCGCAATAGCAAGAAATATTCAATTGCACAGTATTGCGCAATTGCAAGAAATATTCAATTGCACAGTATTGTGCAAAAGAAGATACTTTGTATAAATTGCTTATTTCTTGACCAATTTCAATGGGGTTTTATTCTTGAACTCTTGGGGTTCTTTAATATGCTGAATCTAATCGTGTATTAAGTTTTTGGATTTTGGGCCCTGTTTTAAATTGGTCCACATTGAGGTCCAAAGGGTCCAAAATTAAACTTTGTTTGATTTCATCAAAATTGAATTATTGGGGTTCTTTGATATGCCGAATCTAACCGTGTATTTAGATTCTTAATTTTTGGTCCTGTTTTCAAATTGGTCTACATTAAGGTCCAAAGGGTCCAAAATTAAACTTAGTTTGATTTTAACAAAATTGAATTCATAGGGTTCTTTGATATGCTGAATCTAAACATGTATTTAGATTTTGATTATGGGCCCAGTTTTCAAGTTGGTCCAAATCGGGTCCAAAATTAAACTTTGTTTGATTTCAACAAAATTGAATATATGGGGTTCTTTGATATGCTGAATCTAACCATGTATTTAGATTTTTGATTTTTGGGCCCGTTATCAATTTTTTCCACATTGAGGTCAAATGGGTCCAAAATTAAACTTTGTTTGATTTCATCAAAATTGAATTATTGGGGTTCTTTGATATGCCGAATCTAACCGTGTATTTAGATTCTTAATTTTGGTCCCATTTTCAAATTGGTCTACATTAAGGTCCAAAGGGTCCAAAATTAAACTTAGTTTGATTTTAACAAAATTGAATTCATAGGGTTCTTTGATATGCTGAATCTAAACATGTATTTAGATTTTTGATTATGGGCCCAGTTTTCAAGTTGGTCCAAATCGGGGTCCAAAATTAAACTTTGTTTGATTTCAACAAAATTGAATATATGGGGTTCTTTGATATGCTGAATCTAACCATGTATTTAGATTTTTGATTTTTGGGCCCGTTATCAACTTTGTCCACATTGAGGTCAAAAGGGTCCAAAATTAAACTTTGTTTGATTTCATCAAAATTGAACTCTTGGGGTTCTTTGATATGCTGAATCTAACCATGTATTTAGATTTTGGATATTGGACCATAATAGGTGAATGTCCAATTTAAAATTTTAAGTTCTTAGACCACATTCATTCTGTGTCAGAAACCTATGCTGTGTCAAATATTTAATCACAATCCAAATTCAGAGCTGTATCAAGCTTGAATGTTGTGTCCATACTTGCCCCAACTATTCAGGGTTCGACCTCTGCGGTCGTATCAAGCTGCGCCCTGCATGGAGCATTTTATTCACAGGTATTTGGGGATTTGGGGCCCACTGTAAAAAGTCTTTTGTATTCTCCATCATTACAATTTATTAAAATGTAAAGACATATAACAAGTCTCAACAATCCATTACTAGTCATTTAAGTAACAATACCTTTTTACTATCAACCACCTTGACACTTTTTCACAGAAAATATAAATATTTTAATTTGTCCGATGCTGTGAAAATTGGCCTTCAATTGGACATTATATCATGATAAAGTACTATTAAATTCTGTCCTGCAAGGTTGATTTTCAATAAAAGGACTTTTTCACAGTAAAAGGTGTCTTTTAAAGGGAGATAATAAAAAAGTCACTGACATATTTTGGCTATATTAAATTTTCTATTACTAAAACAAACCAATCAAGAACCTGTTATAATTTGATAAAAACACCAAATGGAAGACGTTAAATTCCAAAGCATATTCAATTATCTTAGCTATAAAGATGTCAAAAAGCGAGACATTATAGTTTGCTGTTTCCAGCATCGGCGACAACGGCGGCAGCGGCGTCAACAATGTATTAGTTTGAGATTAGGTCTAGTTTATGGTGAACCACAAGTGGTAGGTCAATGATATTTGGCATGCAGTTGTATAGACATTGGCATATATCATTTCCATAGAGATTATTTGGCCCTACCCACTGAGTCATGGTCTATTGACTTTGAAAATTTTGCTTAGTTTTATACATGTATTAGTTTATGATTAGGTCTGAGTCAGTTTATGGGGAACCACTAGTGGTACATTTGTAGGTCCATGATATTTGGTATGCAGTTGTATTAGCATTGGCATATCTCATTTCCATGGAGATTATTTGGCCCTTCCCTCAGTCATGGTCTATTGACTTTGAAACATTTGCTTAGTTTATATGTATTAGTTTTGATGCTGATTAGATCAGTTTAAGATGAACAGCTAATGTTAAGTCAATGATATTTGGTATGCAAATTTATTGGCATTTGCAAGTCTTGTTTCAATGGAGATTATAAAGCCCCACCCCTCATCATGGTTCATTGACTTTGACACTTTTACATAGTTTACCAAGTTAATGTTTGTGTTTAGGTTTTTTTAAGGAACGACTTAGATAAGTCAATTATATTTGGTATGCATAAAAGAAGCTTTTGTATAATTTAACATAGGCACATCACATTTCCATGGAGATTGTTCAGCCATGTACCTTCAGTCTTGGTTCATTGACTTTGAATATTTTACATAACTTGATATAGGAAGATGTGGTGTGAGTGCCAATAAGACAACTCTCCATCCAAATAACAATTTATAAAAGTAAACCATTACATGTTAAAGTATTTCTATTTTAATTCCAACAATATTGCTTTGTCAAAATTACAAAAGGCAAGACATATCTCTGTGATAACAGTTATTATGTAAATTGAAATAACATGTATTTTTATCAACATTGTTCATATTTTTAAACTTGTACTATTTAATATATTTCTGTTTTTGTGTGAATTAGTACATGTTTTATTGTATAATTCATGTTTAACTACACATGGTGATGGTCACATTTAGTATGAATTCACTACTCCAGTTTACATGCCATGTTTTAATAGAGACAAAACCCATATTCTAATTTTTAAACTTTAATTAGATAAAGAACTGAAGCTATGTATACATAGTAGGTATTGAGAGTGGGCACTTTTTCTCTTGACATACTGTCCTTTCTATGAAGAACACCTTTTTCATATGAAATATTGTCCCTTCATTGAAGGCCAATTTTTCACATCTGGACACAATTGTATGCTATAGGCAAACATTATTCGGACAATATTTCATAATTACATTAAGTCTGAGGACACAATTTACTGTGAAATAGTGTCTGGTGGACATAATTTCATGGCAGACAATATTAAATCCTATATATATATATATATATATATATATATATATATATATATTGTTTGAAAATTTCTTAATACATTGTTGGTCATCTAAAATGTGTGTCATTAATATTTACATGTACTTGGGACCTTTTAAATGTTCAAAACTGTTCTATTTGCTTAAAAGTAATCTGAAGCAATTTCTAGACAGGCTTAGATCATTAGGGTAAAAGCCTTGTGACCTAAGGGTGTACCTCCTACTGGAGCCCCAGTTTATGAATGCATGTACATATCTTACCTTGGGGAGGAGGATGATCTTACATTAAAGTCGGTCAGGGTAATTCCATACACTTTTGGTCCTAAATGAAAGTCATTTGGTTTCCTGTTTAATAAACAAGCAAAATGTAATATGTACAGTTATTACCTGGTCCGGGATCACAGTTATCGTCCTTTGATTTTCATTGTCCATGAATATAGTCCCTAACTAGTGTGGACAGCGTGTTACTTGCCAATTTTTTTATTCCCCTTCCAAATTTATTTCTTCATGCATGTTTTATGCCTCAAATAGCAAGTAGGGGATAAAATTACACTGTTAAAAATTTCAATTATGAATTTTAAAGTAAAATAGTGATTTGTTCCAGCTGAAAAGGTTAAAATTAGCATTTTGGAAGCTGTTAAGATTTCAAGACCCTTAACATAAAATTGTCCATATTTTGAGTTAGAGCCGATGAAGTTTTCTATAATTTTATATAATTTGTCTGAAAAGTTAAGTAGTACAACACACTGTAAAAATATTATTGAGAAAGCTCAGGTTGGATTTTTTATTTCCATTTATTGTCTAAAAGAAATGCACTACAAAATAACTGTGTTCTCAGACCAACTGCCTGTATGATATTACCTGGATCGACCTAGGATCGACTATAATCTTTATAGATTAATCAGTTGCTTATTCTTTTTTTCATTAAAAAATATTCTACAGATGATTAAGTACATGTAAGTATATAACTTATATTTATTGCAAACAAACTAAGAATGTTTAAAATTTAAAAATTAACAGAATCTATAACAAAATTTTAACTTTGCATTATTTGTTAAAGGGACAGTATAGACTCAGTTCATCATTATGATAGGAGCACATGTCCTGTGCATGCTGTGTATATAGTATAATAGATTTATTATGTCTTGTCTATCTTAAGTTTGGTTAAACTGCCTACTGGGAAAAATTTATTACATGTTTACATCCCAATTACTACTATTAGTCAATTATGTGTGAAAATTTCAATTTCATGGGTTTTATCCCCAGGATGTGAAACATCATTAGAATTTGTAGATATGAATGAAGAGATATGAAAATGTTATCCTCAGTACTGTGTCAGTCACTTAATTAAAGACAAGAAAAACATTAAATTAGGGTAATAAATATTCCCCCAAAAAATTAACATTGAGAAGTTCTCACTCTGATACACATTTCAATGATCAATTAAATCATCTTTTATTAATTAGATGTGCGAACATGATGGATAATTTTAAAACTCTTTCCTTACTTAGAAAAGCACCTGGTACTCTTAAGAGCACAAAATTTCAGGGGAGGTGCAGAGCCTCTATATATTTACTGCTCTCCAGGATACTGATTTGTGAACATATAAAAATAAGGCAGCTAATGCACTCATGTACCCTCAACAACGAAAGCGACAAATGAATAATTTTATTTACTTTTGCAATTTCTCATTGATGTGATGTAAATTTTCTGTTAGAAAGTCACACGTTTCTGTATCTAAACTAGTATGACAGTTACACAAGACTGTTTTATCTTATTTTGCAGATTTTTTTCTAGGTGTACAACTGTGCAAGTATTGAACATCAGCTTGAAATGCAATGTGACCTAAAAGACAGCATAATAATGGACAGATGTAAGTAATGATCAAATAGTTAAAGATATGGGAATGTATGAAATTGTTTGAAAAGTCCACATATAAAACAGTACTTGAAAGTAGATTATTATCATTTTACTGAACATTCTGCTAAATGAGGGTTTGGATGAGGGGTCCTTATTGTCTTTATTCTTTAAATATTAGACCATTTTTCTCTATTCATTATTTATTTTGCCCATTTATATTATCTCTATCATGTCTATTCACTATATTTTTGTGCCTTAATATTCAATATTCTGTATTATTTTGCAATTGTTCCTCTATTCTTTATTTGTTTACCCTTTATTCTGCACTTTTTTCCATTATTCTCTATTCTGTAAACCCCATCCATTCTTTCTCTCCATTACAGAGTTCTTGAAATCTTTTTCTCCTGGTGGTCCTTGAGGAAATACTGAAATTGTTCTTTGCAAATTTTGGTGGTCAAAACTTTTAAGACTTATATGTGATACAGAAACAAAACAACACAACACAATACATATATAAACATTAACAAAAGTCTTCTGTAAACATGAATAATTTAAATTAAGATCTTTCAATAGTATTTTAAACTAAGTGTATAACTCTGTATGTCCCCGCAACTAAAAGTTGACGGGCATATTGTTTTACCCCTGTCCCTCCGTCGGTCAGTCAGCTATAGGTCACAGTACAGCCTTCAACAATGAGCAAAGCTCATACTGCATAGTCATATATAAAAGGCCCCGAAATTACAAATGTAAAACAATTCAAAACTAATGGCCTTATTAATATACAAAAAAAAATATACAAAAAAAATAACGAAAAACAAATATGTAACACAGCAACAAACGACAACCACTGATTGTCCAGGTTCCTGACTTGGGACAGGCACAGATTATGGCAGGGTTAAACATGTTAGCGGGATCCAAGCCCTCATAAAATTCATATAATTTAGATATTCTCCTCAAGAAAATCAAATATATCAGAAATGTTATTAACATTAACACTTTTAAATGTTGTACTTAACTTTATTTGATTTATGCTTATAAAAAGAAGATGTGGTATGATTGCCAATGAGACAACTCTCCACAAGAGACCAAATGACACAGAAATTAACAACTATAGAACACTGTATGGCTTTCAACAATAAGCAAAGCCCATACCACATAGTCAGCTATAAAAGGCCTCGAAATGACAAATGTAAAACAAGAAAACTAACGGCCTAATTTAAGTACAAAAAATGAATGAAAAACAAATATGTAACACATCAACAAACGACAACCACTGAATTACATGCTCCTGACTTGGAACAGGCACATACATTACATTGTACATTAATATTTTAATTCCCATATTGGTATAAAATCTATTATATGTTTTTTCTCATGGCAGGTCTAATATAAAAATGTATTTTTCTTTGGAGTTCATTATCTTCTTTATTTCTTAACACCTGTTATACATCTTTTTTTAGCTCACCTGGCCCAAAGGGCCATCGTTGTCCATTAACTTTTACAAAAATCTTCTCCTCTGAAACTACTGGGCCAAATTTAATCAAACTTGGCCACAATCATCATTGGGGTATCTAGTTAAAAAAATGTGTCTGATGACCCTGCCAACCAACCAAGATGGCCGCCATGGCTAAAAATAGAATCTAGAGGTAAAATGTAGATTTTGGCTGATATATCTAATACCAAAGCATTTAGAGCAAATCTGACATGGGGATAAAATTGTTTATCAGGTCAAGATCTATCTACCCTGAAATTTTCAGACAAATCAGACAACCTGTTGTTGGGTTGCTGCCCCCGAATTGGTAATTTTAAGGAAATTTACAGTTTTGGTTACTATCTTGATTATTATTATAGATAGAGATAAACTGTAAACAGCAATATTATAATGTTCAGCAAAGTAAGATCTACAAAGAAGTCAAACATAACCAAAATGGTCAATTGACCCCATAAGGAATTATTGCCCAATTTACAATTTTTCGTAAATTTTGTTATCTTTAGAAAAGTCTTCTCCTGAAACAACTGAGACAAATTTACCCAAATTTGGCCACAATCATCATTAGGGTATGTAGTTTTAAAATGTGTTTGATGACCCTGCCAACCTACATGGCAGACATGGCTTAAAATAGAACATAGGGGAAAATGCATTTTTGCTTATATCTCTGAAACTAAAGCAAAAGTATAACAGTTGCATTATTTCATGAGGGGCAGGACCTTTTGGGACGTCGGGATCAGGTGTATTTAAGCTTGGGATTTCAGGATTGATCCTTTCGGGATCCGGGAATTCTTTTTCGGGATGTAGGGATTTAAATTTCTTTAAATTGGGACCTCAGGATTTCATGTTTTAAGCCGGGATTTCGGGATCAGGACCCTCCGACCCCCTTTTTCATGCATCAATTGTAAATGAAAATATCAGGTAAATGACAAAGACTCCTTGGAGCCTCTACTTTCTATAGCCATTATTGTTATAGCTGGTCAGTGGTCATAAACCTATGAAAATATGTCAATTATTTAACCTCAGAGCACTACCCACAGATTCTTATCCTGTGTATTTGATGAATAATTTTCATTACAACTCATTAACAGGGCAAGATATGGAAATTTATTTTCTTCTGTGGTTTTGGAATATTAAGAAAGAACAAAATGAAAATGATATTTTGATAAACATGTTGTTGTCGTGGTATTGTGCTCTCTTAAACCATCAGATTATTACTGTACTGCAATAAAAAAAAACATGAATCAATATCAGGGAACTTGAAGTAATTGAAAACTAGTTCAAAACCCAAACTGCACTTTAACTTTACTTTGCCTCAACCAAGTTTTATGAAACTTATACACAATGCTTATTAACACCAAACACTGATCAAGTCACTTTCATCATTCTCATATTATGTTACTTTATTAATAGAAAAAAGGATAAATTAGAGATATATTTACAAGCAGGGACATCTGTGTCCCATGGACACATTCTTGTTTTATTTATTACATATTTTAGTGTATTAAAATAATTATACTGCTTCCACCTTTCAAAATTCTAACAAAGCTCTATCTCTTTAATGGATAAATAAATGATACTAGTCAAGAACTCGAACAGATAATTTTTTTTCAGGTTCTCTGGTCGTTAGTACTTGTTGGCCACACACATGAAGATATTGATCCTGCTTTCAGCTAAATATCAGAAAAATTAAGAACCAAGGAAAGGATGCTGAAACTGTACAGTCACCGGTCAGGATTGTTTCAGAAGTGAAATTATAATACAATATATGTTACTGGTTAATTCCTATGATTTGTAATTTTAAACAACACACAGAGACTTTGCATTTTTGTTTTACAAGAGAGACACCAAAAGATGCAGTCAACATTTATCATTTTTATCAAAATACACCCAGGACAAACCATGGGTACACTTAGCTTGAAATATGGTGCTTTCATACCAAAATTGCCTGGACATAAAAGAAATAAAGAACCGAAATTCATGTCAGCAATCAGATGATAAGATGAAAGAATGCAGAATAAGGTACTGTCATATTCAGTCTTAAGAGTCCTGCTGCTTTATATATATATATGCATTTTGTTATGCCCCGTTGTAGCGGACAGGGCATTAAGTTTTATCCTTGTATGTTTGTACATAATATTAGATATAAGAAGATGTGGTATGAGTCCCAATGAGACAACTCTCCATCCAAGTCACAATTTGTTTAAGAAGAACCATTATAGGTCAAAGTACGGTTTTCAACACAGAGCCTTGGATCACACTGAACAGTAAGCTATTATTAATTTAAGGACCCCAAAAATGACTAGTGTGAAACCAGCTGTCAAACGGGAAAACCAACGGTCTAATCTATATAAAAAGAAAACGAGAAACACTTATAGTGCGTGATTTTCTCGCTGTGTTGGAGACCCATTGGTGGACTTCGGTTGTTGTCTGCACTTTGGTCTGGTTGTTGACATATTCCCCATTTCCATTCTCAATTTTTTTTAAGAAGTTATTGAACTTTATTCTTTGAAAAGCGACAGAGGTATCATGTGCTCATGGCGCAGCTGTTTATTCATTTTAGCTCACTATAAACTTAAGTTTGCTTAACCAAGTGTTCTGAAACTGAAACACAATGCTTATTACCACAAAACTCAGATCAAGTACTCATTTGGGTACTGTGTGTCACTTTTACCATTCTTGATTTATGACCCTTTAAAATGTTATATGCAAGCGGGGGCATAATCTGTGTCCCATGGACCCATTACCTGTTTATTCATTCACAGAATTTTGAAAGGAATAAATAATCCATGATGTTCACATAGATAAAACATATTGTTTCAAGAATTTTTACCTGTTTATTACAGATGAAATGCAACTCAACAACACAAAATATAACTAAACAGCATAGATGCAGTTTTGACCTATATTTATATAAAAATAAGGAGAAGGTGCATGATTGCCAATGAGACAACTATCCACCAAAGTTTGAATAAAGTGGATATAAGCAGTTATAGGTAACTGTACAGCCTTCTACAATGAGAAAACGATACTGTATAGTCCGCTATAAAAGGCCCGATAAGAAAAATATGAACAAAATCATTTGAGAAAACTAACGGCCTAATTTATATAATTTATAACAAAACAAGTAGCGAAAATCAAATATATAACATACATAAACCAACGACTTCCATGGAAATACTGGCTCCTGACTTGGGACAGGCACATAAAGAATGTGGCAGGTTAAACAAGTTTTTGGTTGCTCAACCCTCCCTAACCTGGGACAGTGGTGTTACAGCACAACATAAGAACAAACTATAAAAATCAGTTGAAAAGGTTTCATCATATTTTTATAGGTCAACTGTCTTGAAATGATCAACAAGTGATTGTAGAATTTAAAAAACATCTCAATTGTCAATTGAATAACCAAAACACACAAACATCTACTGTCAACACCAAATTCCTGAAACAAAAGCTTAAAATTTAAGGGGCTCGTGGGTATAAATCAATTTTGTTTTAAATATAGGATTTCGCTATTTTTTCTAGAAATAAACTTTATCCTATACTTAATAGAAAAATAAAATAGAAGTATAGGGTCACCGTTCATTTAAGCTCACAATCTGCCTTCGAAAGAGGCATGAATTTTTGTTAAGTTACTTTTTTTCTGTTGAACTAATAGGAGAAAAAGAGGTAATGTCGAAATAAAAAAAGAACTAAATTACAGAAATCGCTTAAATTTTAGAATAGTTTAGTTTTAGTACAGCTTATTTGAAAAAAATAATAAAAAATATAGGTCACCGATGAGTTAAAAAGATATTTCAATTTTAATGCAAAAATGGCATTTTTCATCAAAGGAGATAATTTGGAGCTTTTCAATGATATAAACATTTCAAAAGTCATCTGGGGCCAAAACGAATTGATTTTTTTGGTTGATTTTTGTACCATATCATAAAGTAACAACTAATTGTGTAAGAAATAAAAATTTGTAATGAAAAAAAATGTTTAAATTTTGCTGAATTTTTATACCCTCGAGCCTCCTTAAGATACAACTTTAGGTGACAGGAACGGTCTTGACTTTGGAAAGCCACATGAAAACTCAATATTGCTCCCCTTTTAAATCTTGATCAGTATTTGTTAAATGAAAAAAAGTAACATAAAAGAATGCAGGTTGCCAGGAACATTCAGTTGGAGAAAGGGAAAAGAACTCAACTCTACACTAAATAATTTTGAAAACTATTATTGGCTATACTATCTTTATTGATAAAAAATGTCAGAAAAGTTATGTACATTATGATCATGTTGATTGTGTGAAACGTTACACAAGGTAATCAAAATGGTCAGAGGGGGAAAAGAAGTTTTGTTATAAATGTCAAATGTGATAGTCTCAACCTATCAACATGATCAAAATTGTTGATTTCACCATTAATATTTACATTTAGCGGAATAGAATGCTTTTGTTATATTTTATTAAATGTTATTTTACTTTGCTCTTATAGGTAGGAGTGAAAGGAAGAAAACTAGTCATCAGTAAAGAAACAGATCAATTTATATTAACATGTAATAATTCCATCTGAATATAACAAACATTGCACATGTTATGAAGATTTATTCACATGTCTACTATGATTTGTAGTTATATTTTATTGTATGTATTTGTAATATAATATAGTACATGTATTTTGATTTAGAACAGTATTTTTATTTTTATATTTTGCTGTGGAGAACATCAAAAAATTAAGAAAAATATAATTAAATTATAGTTTCCTCCATGTTTTCTGTGACAAAAAAAAATTGTGCAAATTAGGAAAATGAAATGAGGCTACATTATTGAATATTTTTGAGTTTGAGTTTTTTTTCATTCCTATTTTAAAATTTCATTGGCATTTGAAGTAATGAGTTGAAACTAGTTTTATCAATCATTTTGTTTTCAAGATGTACAAACAGTACAGTAGGTTAAGGTTTTGTGTACAATAGTTTACTATGATGTTATGGTCAAATAAACTTGAAACTTTGTACTTTCAAGTGTTCATTATGAAGTCATTGTTTTATCGACTGCAAAAATTTTTGCGGTCGTATATTGGTATGACGTTGGCGTCGTCGTCGTCGTCCGAAGACACATTGGTTTTCGCACTCTAACTTTAGTTTAAGTGAATGGATCTCTAGGAAATTTTACCATAAGGTTCAATACCACAAACGGAAGGTTGGGATTGATTTTGGGGGTTATGGTACCAACAGTTAAGGAATTAGGGGCCAAAAATAAGCATTTTTGTAACTTTCAGACATAACTTGTGTGTTAGTGTATGGATCTCTCTGACATTGTACCACAAGGTTCCATATCACACAGGGAATGCTGGGATTGAATTTGGGGGTAATTGCCTCAAAATATTAGGAATTAGGGGCCAAAAAAGGGGCAAAAAACAAGCATTTTTCTAATTTCATGACAATAACTTGTGTGTAAGTGTATGGATCTTTCTGAAATTGTACTACAAGGTTCCATATCACAAAGGGAAAGCTGGAATTGAGTTTGGGGTTAATTGCCCAAAACGTTTAGGAATAAGGGCCAAAATAAGCATTTTCTAGTTTCCAGACAATAACTTGTGTTCAAGGATATGGATCTCTCTGAAATTGTACTGCAAGGTACCATACCACAAAGGGAAGGCTGGGATTGATTTTGGGGGTAATTGCTTCAAAATTTTAGGAATTAGGGGCCAAAAAAGGGCCAAAAAACAAGCATTTTTCTAGTTTCAAGACAATAACTTGTGTTCAAGTGTATGGATCTCTCTGAAATTGTACTGCAGGTACCATACCACAAAGGGAAGGCTGGGATTGAGTTTGGGGGCGATGAATCATAAGGGGTTCAAAAAATGGGGGATTTTTTTCTTTAAAATTTTCCATTTTAAATTGGTTATTTCTGATTTATATATAAAAGCAACTAATAATGATATGGTTTGAATAGGTAAATAAAAAATTTTTAAGTTCTTAGACCACATTCATTCTGTGTCAGAAACCTGTGCTGTGTCAAATATTTAATCACAATCCAAATTCAGTGATGTATCAAGCTTGAATGTTGTGTCCATACTTGCCCCAACTGTTCAGGGTTCGACCTCTGCGGTCGTATCAAGCTGCGCCCAGCGGAGCATTTTATTTAAATAATTACAAATATTTAGTTACTGAATATGGAAATCTGATTGTGGAAGCAGGGTATAATGTGTTATGGACACATCTCAATCCCATAGAGCACTGCCCTCCTCACCAGCCTCTCAGTAATGGAATATTGACTTTGAAAATTTCCTTAGTTTACACTGTAAGATTTGTGAAAAGTTCAGTTTAAGGAGAACCACGAAAAGTAGGTCAGGGATATTTTATATGCAGTTGAAATGGCTTTTGGGCAATACATGAGCTTGTGGATTTTTTATCCTGAACCCTAAATCATGGTTTTATAACTTAGAATCTTTTGCAGTTTACATGGAAAGTTTATGCTTAGGCCAGTTTAAAATCGACCACTTATAAGAGGAGGATTTAGAGGAGGCTTAGGCCCCCTTTTTGTGGGACAAATTTGGTTGATATTATATTTAGGAATTACTGAAGCATGACAAAAGAGATGCAGTAGAGAGCAACCTTAATATTTCTTAGAAAATACTTTTTCGAACTGTAATGAAAAGTATGGTTATAAACAAAATACATTTTTTTCCAGTTAGAAACATATTTTTATGAATCAAAATTTTAACAAATGTTGGAAACAAATTTACATAAAACTTTTAAATGTATCAATATTCTGTGTTGTAAAATCTTATAGATTTTGTTTTTCAGGATTTTTCCCAATATGTTTAAGAAATCTGTAGCATAATTTTAAAAATTTGCTTGTAGATTTTATTTCGGGATTTTTCCCGAAATGGGTAAAAAAAATCTATGTAACATGTGTGTGCCTGATAATAGATTTATATTTTCGGGATTTTTCCCGAAATGTGAAAAGAAATTATTAGTCATGAGTTCTAGCATATACGTTCAGTTTTCGGGATAAATCCCGAAATATTTAAAGACGTCTGTGTTATACATTTTGCATTTAGTTTATTTTTGTCGGGATTTTTCCCGAAATGTGTTTCAGATCTGTTTGTCAAAACGCTTTGCCAACATATATATTATAAATAATCATGTTGAAAATGATTTGGGACATTTCCCAAAAATAAAAAGTTGTCACATATACATCTTTACCACAAATATTTTAAAACTTTCATACATTTTGGGAAATTTCCGAACATTAAATGTAATTTTATCAATTATAAGAATAAAAACATGGAATATTGTAAAATTGTGTGTTTCCTTATGAAATCTGCATTTATTTATGGTAAACATTGAAAAGATTATAAAAGGAATAAAATGGATTTTACTCTTTTAAAATAGAGTCAGTTCATAATGTAACATTTTTTTTTATTGAGAAATTTACAAATAGGAAAATTGCTGTACATGTTCTCGTGAGTCTTTTATGTTTCAGTTCAAAATAGACAGTTGCAATGTAAAGTTTATTAAATCACTTCAAGTTTCAATAATTGATTTAAAATACTCTGATCGTGAGAAATTAATTTGTTTACCTTCTTTGAAGAAAAATAGAAAAACCAAACGTACAAATGTGCACTGTTTGAATTTGTATTTTCTATAGATAAAACAATGTTCTGTAAAATTTTCACTCTTTTTCAATTTCAGTGTCAGTGTTTAGAAATGATCTACATTTTACTTTGACTTCTTTTCGAATTCTTAAGCTATCAAAGTAAAAATAACGTTTCTTATTGTATATTTAGAAGTATTGTATAAGTTTGGCGTATTTTAGACATATTTGTTTCTACTTTCTACACAAATATTGACCTTTTTAAGATTTTCATTCAGTAATAGTTTTATTTCTTATTTTATTTCGATTTTTTGATATATTTTGTCTACTGGTTAATTAGTTATCAAAGGTACCAGGATTATAATTTAGTACCTCAGACGCGCGTTTCGTCTACATAAGACTCATCAGTGACGCGCATATCAAAATATTTATAAAGCCAAACAAGTACGAAGTTGAAGAGCATTGAGGATCCAAAATTCCCAAAAGTTGTGCCAAATACGGCTAAGGTAATCTATGCCTTGGATACGAAAATCCTTAGTTTTTCGAAAAATGCAAAGTTTTGTAAACAGGAAATTTATAAAAATGACCACATTATTGATATCCACGTCAACACCGAAGTGTTGACTACTACAAGTGATAAAAAAAAAAAAAACTTTGACATAGCTCATTAAATGTTTATTGGTCTTTTATGCAAGTGTTCAAATGATTTGTTGCTTACTTTTTTTTTATTTTTTTTCGCTTTTGTATATCAACTCTCAGGAAATGAGTAAGAAACAATAATCCTCACTTAATGTTTATTGCATAATTACATTTAGCTTATATTATTATGTATTATATACCCATACGATTTAATTGTATCAAATTAATTTACAGGTCCACCTAAATTTGTCCAAGAAAACAAAAAAGTAAAGTTTGTCGAAATATTCAAACCAACTGCAATGACATTTCTCATATACAGTAACCCTGTAGTAGAAGAAATATGGATTGAAGCTGTTGCTCCTTGTTATACAAAAATGAAACAATACTTGATTTTAGAATTTCTGAAACAGAACTGCTGTACTCGGAATTTGGAAACAAAGGAAGCATCAAAGGCAATGCAATTACATTTGAATTCAAAATGTTTAGCACTGAATATGAAATGTACAAAATATGGACAAAAAATAAACGAGGAGAAGATTCTTTTGATTTCAACATCCAAGCTGTTGGTAAGATAATCTTAAAGATGAAATGTGAAATAGTGAAGTCATGGTGTGATTTTCCTGAAATTACATTTCATATTGAATTAAACACACACATCTGAACGATCAACTTATGTAAAATCTCCTAATGCAGGTTCCATTTTACTTGTACGTTAGGTTCACATCAAGTCATACAGCTCCGGATGTATTTGTTCATCCTTTTGGTTTCCGTTTCTCCATTTGTCTTTTGAATACTACAGGAATGTTATTTGGAAACACCTTATTGATATTTATGTATATCAAGTTTTAGTTTAATAATCATTAGAATTGTTCCTAATCCTGCAGAAATTTGTCAATGAGATAAAATTTTATCAATTTGGGGAATAGGACTTTATACATTACTGAATACATACTTGGTGCACGTTAATTTAGCAACATGTACTAGATGCTCCTGAAAGGAAAATAGTTCCTACTCTTTAGAGAAAAAAAACACGTAGAAGCTGATAAAAATATATATAGACGCATAAAACAATTATTAGAAAACGATACAGTAACCTCTCTTATGGTATAAATATTTTATTGTAAAATAGAAAAAATCTGGTGAAAAGTCTCGATATACAATCTTCTCCTCAAATATTAGTCCGCTTACGGTGTTGAAAGGAGTGTCGAAGGAACCCAGACTAGTGTTTACATCTGATGATTTTGTTTTGGTATTTTGAATGGAATCAAATGAGTCGAAAAAAAAAAAGGTGATAAAGTTTAGTGGTTTATATATCATTGCTGACATCGCAAATGCTCGACGAAAAAAAAAAAAGGGTAGGAAGTCTGTTATTGCGTTTGAAAGTCATCAGTAAAATAGCTAATAAACATACATGTATATCAATATCGTAACCTATTTCAGGATATACATGTAAATCCCATTTCAGTGTCATACGAGATTATTTTGTCAAGCAGGAGATAGATAATAAACTACAATCATAAGCGAATGAATACTAAACAAGTCTTTTATTTTGAATATCTACATTTAGCGTTATATAGTAACATTCTTATGTAGTCTAAATTCATGCGATTAAATTATATCGAAAACATAAATGTAAAGTTGTTCACTAAAACAGAAATATAAATCTGTTAACTAGAACAGAAATGTAAATTTTTCGAACGGTTTAAACCAATTTACATGACATTTGTAATATATATTTGTACATTTACACTATTGAAGAAATCTGGAATGAACTCGTCGGTACTAATTCATGTAATTATATAAAAAATGAATATCTGATTTTAAAATTTCATAAACGAAGCTGTGATACAGTGATTTTAAGAACAAAGGAAATGTTTAAAGCTGAAGCCCGACTTCGGGTGCGGGAATTTCTCGCTGAGTTGAAGGCCCATTGTGGCCGTTGACTGTTTTCTGCTGTTTGGTGGGGTTGTTTTCTTTCTGACATATTCCCCATTTCCATTCTCAATTTTATGAATATAAAAATGTTAAGCAATGAGTATGAAATGTAAACAAGTTGCTAGAAATATTCATAACGGAGATAAGATTTACATAATGCCTATTATTTTTATATTATTTACAAAAAATGCAAAAGAGTTATTGTCAAAGAAATGTGATTTTGTTATCAAACAGGGAATAACAATGATGCTGCAGTAGAAAACTGTGACATTTAACCGGAAAACATTTTCGCGTATTAATATGCCTTCTTTTTTTTAATGTAGAATATGACAAAAACAACAGAAAGGACAGAATTGGACTTATAACAAGTAGTAGCATAGCCACCGGTTTGTTGGTCTATGTAATTGTACTTCACATCTGCCTTATTGTCCGACACAGAATGAATCGAACAAGGCGAGGTCATTTACAAGATCCTTTGCACTTTCACACTTACGATGACATAGGATCAATTTCCTATGCAGCGGCAAACACTCGTCAATTAGTTACTGATCAAGAAGGACCGATGCTTCCAACCAGAATTACAAGTAGTCCACAAAATGAATCTACCATAACCACTAATCGACCTGCAATGATTGTATCTACGTCTGCGATAGTATCACACCAAGATTCTGAAGTAAATGCGACTCGGTGCAGCTATAATGCAGAAACAGAAATCAGTACTTCTTCAATGTTTCCTATTGGGGATATAAAGCACAGTGACGGAAGCTATGATGAAGTAAGTGTTGCGTCAACAGATAATTCGTATCAGTCGTTTCAAAGAAGAAGTTACCAAGACGAAAATTCGTCAAATAACAACAATACGTCAACATGTTCACCAAGCAGTGACGAATCTAGACCGGAATCAAATGTCACATCATCAGTGGGTTTAATTGTAGGTGAAGAAAACGAAAACCCATACCAAATAGCTATAGACGACAACAATGAGACTCATCAGTATAGTGTTGTAACAAATCAATGTGCGGAAGTTGATAGTGCTAGGCCAACATCTGACACTGACGAACAAACATCTAATATATCATGTCAATCTTCGACTTCGACTGAAAACGAAATAATTTGCCACTAGTGAGTCAGAACCTGATTAACTTTCTGGATCACATGAGTTTTTTACCGGTTATTGTTTGTGTTCGTGCTGCTTATTTTATAGTTCTCTGTGTAGTGGTTAGTTATTTGTGTTTTCTTTTCGTCGTTTTTCATTCTGGCCTGAAAGAAACAAAGAGACACATTATAAATTATTTATGAAATGTAACGGTAATCATTTTATGAATTCATGTTACTGATTCAACACACACCATCATTCCCGGTTTTCGGTCAAGTTAACTGCAAGATACTTTTTTTTTTCTTTTCTTACTCGTATTTTGTGGACTGTTGTTTGTGTGTTCATCTTTTGCATTTAAAAAATATTGTTATTTTTGTTTCCTAGTCTTAAGCTTTCTTATGCTTGTTTGTTTGTTTGTATGTTTTCTTAACATTTTATGAGATGAGGTTTGGTGTTTCAATTTTAACCTAATATTCAGTTACTTTTGATTTTTTTCGTATCGTATAAGAACACGACAAGTTCGAATTACTCAGAAGAAACAGCTTTCTCTTACGGGGAACCAGATACGTTCTTCTAAATGTGTGTGCATATGTCTATTGTAGAATATATAGGCTACTATGTTATGTTTTGTTCACTGTTATATTTTGTAGTTTTCTGTGTCTTTTATTCGGCCTCTCATAGTGATGTCAGCCCCATTTTATAGCCTCTGGTTTATTCAGTCCGTTTTAAGGACTGTGTATATTAAACGAACTTCAAGAGGAACACTGAATTGTATTAGATTTTAAACTAATCATCATACAAAATTCTACAACAGTTTATTATATTTCAATTGCTGAAAATTTTCAACGAAAACTGGATAAAAGTAATTCTGAAGCAGTAATTGTTTTCTGTTTTGAAAAACTCGAATAATTCAGTTCTACACACATCTATAATCGTTCTCTTTTTCGAGAAACTGATTTCATCATACAATAAAACATGTCACAAATCCTGGATTGTAATTGGTACCAATTGAGAGAGGGAGCGCCAATTAATTTGAAGTTCGATCTATTGAGATTTGTGTTTACCATGATCTAAGCCCGAATGATTGATTTGGTGTATCTAATATCATATTTATAGACAATATATAGACATTCAGTCATTGGTGTATGTAGTGGTCGCAGGGGCTGAATAAAACCAGTGATTTATTCGGGTTAACATCTTTTGAAATCTTTTTTTTTTGTTATGTTGGATTTCCGTGTTTTACAATACGAAAGAAATTGTGTTAATAAGTGTTAGCGTTACAGTGACATGCAGTTGTTTACACCATTGTGTGGATAGCTGTCTAAACAGCAATCATTTTTCCTTTATTTTCTGTTTTTCATTGAACTAACTTATTATTTGATATTGTGTAAATTACATGTTTTATTTTTATTTTGTATTTTGTATGTATGTAGATTCCTACAGATTTCTTTTCGTTTTATTTGTATTTAATTTAAATAACAAAGTGTTTTCTTTTGAATAAAAATATCTTCAATTTTGTTAGTTTTGTCTTTTCTAATTATAAACTAGAAAGAACTGAGATCGTTTTTGACGGTCCTGTTCTCTAATTGTTGCAAATAAACAAAATGCTGCAATGTAGATGCGTTGCTAGATAGTCTCATCCAAGTACGCCCAGAGCCAGTGAAGATCAAAGATAGTTAATACACAATAGACTGTTTTCCATTCGGTGAAAAATATCCATGATATCAAAGAAAAATTCGGTTTGGATCACCACACGCTCATAAAAACATCAATTATGCCAAAGAAACGGTGCTTTAATCGATGTTCGTCGTCTCACCAATTTTACATGATATTTTAACAAATAATATGTTTAAAAGATACGACAGTGGATTCAAAACTACTTTTAATAAGTCTGTTTACCGAAGAGAAAGAAAAAGATTGTTACTGTCTCTATCATTTAGACAGTTACTTGTCTATTGATCCCGCTTTATTAGTTCGTACAATTGTAACTAGCCATTGCCGTTCGAACGGATTATCCAGTTAGTTCTTATGTTGTGGTGTTACACTGCTGTCTCCAGTTAGGTAGGGGTTGAGCGCTCACAAACATGTTCTATCACATCACATTCGTTATGTGCATATCGCAAGTCAAGAGCTTAGTACTCAGGGACTATCGTTGGTTATATTTTTTGTTTAGTTCTAACTTATATTAATCAGTTGGTTTTCTCGTTTTATGTTTTCAGATTTTACCAAACCGAGGCCAATTAATGCGAACTATACAGAATGAGTTTTGTTCATTGTTGAAAACCGTACGGTGACCTATACATGCTGTAGTTGCTTATATCTACGTCATTTGGTCATAGCTGGGTCATTGGTAATCATACCACATTTCATTATTTATATAAGGACTATCTAGAGATCAACGTACAATAGCGTCTTTAGCAAAAACACGTGTTTATACAATTTGTTTAGAGTGAAACATGTTAAAACTCCTCAGGTCTATATCAGTTATACATGTAATGGAGACTATCAACGGTATGAAAATAAACACAATTCAGTAAAGTAAAAAAAGAAGTCAGATTTATATATACACATTTGGGATAGGCACGTGTACACAGGGCAGGAAGATACACGTCTTGGCTCACAATTCATCAACTTTGAATCTCGATCAGTGGAACAAAAGTATAAGAAGTGAATAAGCGTACAAACAGAACTTCGTAACAGTCAAATCTATACTGTTGGTAAAATATATTTCGGAAAAGGACCTTAGATCTATACTTTGGTAAAATATATTTCGGAAAAAGGCATTTAGCCCTATACTGTTGGTAAAATATGTTTTGTCAAAGGCACTTAGCGCTATACTGTTGGTAAAATATATTTCGGAAAAGGCAATTAGCCCTATTCACTGTTGTTAAAAAATACAAAAAACGAGAACAAGTATGTTTACAACGACAGTTGAAAACTCTTTTATAAAAAGAAACAACTAAAAGCTCAAGCCTCATAACCTGCTGAACTAGAAATCATGCTGTTCAATACTCTAATTAGGCAGCTGTATTTCGGAAAAGAGTTCCTGGAGAAACATCATGGACAGTGAAATTCAAACGACATTTCATGCCAAATTAGGAATCGTGTTGTCTGACACTTTGATTAGGGGGCTGTGGTTTCGAAAGATCTCAAAGCAATTTCATTTGAACTTTGCTGGATAGTAATCTCATTGGCAATGATACCACATCTCCTTAATTTTACAAACAGCAACGCCATGAACAGTCCAATTCAAAACGTTGATTTATAAGCCTTATCCTAACAGAAACAAAATCTGAACAAAGTTTTACCAAGTAATAAAGCTTTTATCGTATGCTTTAAACAAAACTAAATATTTAAAAGTATTTGTGAAAAATACCAGACGCAATAATCCGACTATAACTTTTAACAATACGTTGTTTTTGATCAAAATTATCTCTTGACTGATATTTTGTTCAAAGCAAGCGGCTAGTTTTTCGTGTGTGTTTCAGAAAGTTCGTTTCAAAATAATATATGAATAAAAGTCCGTTTTGGGTTTTGGAACCTCAAAGGATCACTCAGATGAAGTTAAAGTACACAACTTCCTATTTGTAGTAGATTTTGTACATAACCAGTTACATTCTTTCTGTCCATTTCCAGTTAGTTGCAGATAAACATGAAATGTAATTCGGACAACGACAACGACATTGTCTAACATGTCTAACGATATATTAAATCAAATATTCGGTACTTATCAACGGTAAGTGGGTAGACTAGGAAAATGATGACATATTTGGTTGTCAGTGAGTAACAAGCGTATGTTTGATATGCAACCATTTTGCCTGAAAATAGGCACTATACATGTAGGACCTGGAAACAAATTTTGGATCAGGAAGATACGAAATATAGCCTTTTGTTTATGGAATGGACTAACAAAACCTGTTTATGACTGAAGGTTATGGTACACCCTAACTAGAAAGGTAATGGAGGCAAATAACCATTTCGATATAAATGAAAAATAATTTCTTCCACCCTCAAAATGCACAGTTATGGATATCCATAACTATGATGTTACGGGTTACCATAACATTGTAGAGTTATGGCTTGCCATGAATTCCCAGACTGTTAAAAGGGATTTTTGTAGACACAACGATATAATTACACGAGGCACCACATTTAAAGTTTAAAAGCCACCGCACTTGGCAGTGTATGAATACAGTCGTACAGACACTTATAAACCCGAGGTCGAATACATTATTTCGGTGATAGGGGTGTTTCTTGATTGTTACCCAAACATGCCATACGGAACATAGAGAATACCTCACAAACAACCTTAACCATTGATCCAGCCACTGACTTTCCAGCCAAATCTACATGTGTCGTGAAACATGACTGATATTAAGCAGATTATTCAAGTTTATAACATATTGATCAATAAACATTACATTATCAATGAGTCCTGACTCCTGATTAAACCTGATTAACATATGTCAAAACATTGCGAAGAAATCGCATGTAGACATGAGGCATATAGATCGAAAACTGATACACCGATAGTAAACTTATTTAATATAAAACACTGAAACAAAACTTATAAAACAGAAACATATTCAAACTCAAATGTAGAGAGACTCCTAAATATTCCAAGAGGAAAACCGATTATACCAATCTTGCAAAAATGAGGCGACGTATTCCAAAGGGACATTAAAACTCGTGAGTCGAAAATGAACTGACAACGCCATGGCTAAAATCGAAAAAGACAAACAACAGTTCACAAAACACAACATAGAAAGAAACCAATGACTGATGAACACGAAGTCTATCAAAAACCGTGGGTGATCTTAGGTACTCCTGAAAGGTAAGTAAATCCTGCTGCACATGTGATTATGTATATTGATAAGCTTATACAAGTACAAACCCCGCGATAAGTCTAATTTGGTAGGTCATACTCATGGAAAAGGGATCGGGGTTGTAGTTACGACAAACAATAGTAGATGGAACATTTTCTTTTGTATTGCAGGCAAAACTCGATCATAAGATTAGTTTGTATTGAGCAAAAATCTAGGACAATTGTAGTATTATTTTTTTAGACTTGGATGATAATGATTGATTGATTGTTGTTTGCTTTATATCCAGTGATAACTATGTCATTCATGTTCAGGACATACAACAAGTAAAACAAATCAAATAGGTAGGTCCTGTAATAGGGGTTTCCGGGATGAAGGACGGACATTAAGACTCTCACTGAAAAATGAGGTTTTTTTTTTTTGGAAGGGATAGAAATTTCGCCTTGTAACAGGCCACCTATGGAAATCTTCACTACTTTTTAAAAGACTTCCTAACCGACAAGAAGCAAGGCCCTTCCTCTACAAAAGGCATCGAATTTAACGTCCCCACTCTTATCGGAATCGGCTGCGTATCTATATAAAGGATAGTATTGTCCTTAACATTTAAAGGACCATTGAACAAAAAAAAAAAAACAAAACAAATACATTACGTTTTAATTAATGAATTTGAAATTAAACAGGTTTTTTGTTTACAAAACTAACGATGAAAGATCACTTATGCTTATCATTAAGTCTTTTGATCCTCTACCCCAGATAGTCCACTTTAGTCAACCATTTTTCTTTTACTATCAGAAATTAATTAAAATTATGTTAAACTAATAAGAAGAATATCTCTTATATATGTTTCATCAAAACAGAAAGGAAATAAACAAATACAAGAATTAACTTATCTTAATAAAAGAACAGAGTTCCAATGTCCCCCGCGTTGCACATATTTTATCTATCCAAGGTACAAGGATAATAACTTAATACAACACTTTTTTGGTAGCGCTAACGAGGCCATTTTCCATCAATTTACTATTTCATGGGGCACATCTCTTTTCAAAAAAGTCAATCATACATCATTATAGAACTTGTCCGACAGATAGCTGATATTAATCTATAGTATAAGTTTGATAAAAATCTGACAAGAATTGTACCCGTGAAAGCGCTAACTAGGCCAATGAGAATGATAGTAATGTCACATGCCTGGTGAACAAGTAAGCATGATATTACCATTACATGAAAATCTGGAATGAATTGTACATGTGTGTACCTGTGAGAACGCTAACAAGAACGGACGGACGGCCGGACGCCCGGTATTTCCATGTCCCCCGCAACGCTTTACGCGAGGGACAAAAATGATGGATTTTGTTATCTTACAATAAACGGATATCGAAATGACTAATAACATACTACACGGAAAAACTAAAACCAAAGGCATACAAACCCCATCAAAAACTAGATCAATTAAAGTGCAAATTAAAATTTGGAAGTTTAAGATGAACAAGCGAACCCGTAGTGATAAATATTCTTCAGTAATGCATCCTATCCGACGGGAAGATGGCGCACATGTCGCATGTACAAGTATATATTTATTCGACAATGCATAAGGAGTGCTAAGTGCTATATTTCCCTACAAAAAGTGAAATAACAAAAATAAGGAACTCCAAGTGAAAAGCAAAAACGGAATGGAAAACAACTATGATATTACTGAATATGTACAGGAGTTTTCCTTATTTAGAAAATACAAAATGTATTGCGACAATGTAAATTTTGTGTTGAACTAATGAATAGTAGTTATATGTTCTTTTGTATTGCAGGCAAAACTCGATCATAAGATTAGTTTGTATTGAGCAAAAATCTAGGACAATTGTAGTATTATTTTTTAGACTTGGATGATAATGATTGATTGATTGTTGTTTGCTTTATATCCAGTGATAACTATGTCATTCATATATAGTGTCTAAAACATAAAACATATATTTTTATAGAACATCAATAAATTTTGTTAAACTTTTACTCAAATTTTGTGTAGTTCAAGCTACAAAAATATTTTTTTGTCATGCATCCGATTTCACCTTGAGAGATGCACACGCCTGATGAAGCTAATTTGTTTAGCGAAATATTGCGTGAATAATATAAAATATAACAACTAATTTTATAACACTCATTAGTGCGTTAAAGTTACATTCTTAGGCACTTATATATATATATAAATATACTTTTTCACTTTTTTGGTCTTTTGGAAAATGTTGTTTGTGCTGTATTTATTTTTTTTGTTAAAATATACTTTTTCACTTTTTTGGTCTTTTGGAAAATGTTGTCTGTGCTGTATTTAGACCCCTCTAACAAGAAATTTGTTTTGCATGCACACGTATGAAAATTGCGGTTTTTATCCAACGCAATCATAGGTTTGAACGTTGTTTTCAATTTAGACTTGTTTATATATATAAGAAAAAGTAATTTTAAAATCCATTATTTTGATATACATAGGCGGTTATCGAATCTTGACTCAAGGTTGTCAAAATCTAATGATTTACTCTTTTATTGTTTTAAACATAATTCGTAATACATGTAATACTTCTCGTATTCATGATAAAAAAGACATTCAATAAATTGAATTTACATCAACAATTTGAAGACAATACTCAATAATAGAAAAATAATAAATTGGAAAAAAAACTACTGAAAGGATTATACAGCAGAATATTACTCCTCAAAAACATGTACAACTTTATCTTCGCCTCGATTGACATTTTTTTTCGGGGTAACAATCTTGCTCTATCACCCTCTCAGCTAGCTATGTGTTATTCATAGCCTGTTCATTCCTTTTTCCTACTTTTATTTTTTAATCGGACATAACTGCGTTATAGATAACAACGATGAATTATCATAGCCAAGAGAATTTAATTGGTTTAAAGTTATTGATGTACTAATTTACAAGTGTGTAGAAATCTAAAATTGTTCATTCCCCTTTATTTTATCCAGTCTGTCCACTGATAATTGTTTCCCTTTCATTTGATCGTCATTCGTGACAAAATAGTACAGTTAAAATATTATTTCCTGAATGTATATAAATGAATAAGTGTTCCTGTCATTGAAATGAAAGGACATTCAAATGGAATACTTTTGTATGTCCTTATATTTAGGTCAATTTGACAATTTAAATTTAATAACCAATACGGATATACAAATTAATGAATATGTTGGAACTTTCCTCTTAAGGAAGTCCGCTACTCAGTTTCAAAATAACAACCTTTTCATAACACTATTATATATTGCTAGGGGATTATTACATTGGTTGAAATGAATTACTTTAATTTCCCAATGAAATAAAAACCGATAATTTCACATGTGAAATAAACGTGGTTATTTCACTCCTCTGACGTCATACAACAATAGGCGTTGTCAAGACATCGATAACGTCGGATCAAAACAAATTGTGAATGCGTAGAGAAAGATATAGTTCCTTACATTTTCTACTTTTACTTCATAGAAAGCCATTTGCCAATGTAATAAAAAGAATAACTAATAAAAGAATTCAAGTATCGAAAAATATACAACTCGTGACCGAACAACACTGATAATTAACTCATACGCTACGCGCATTCGTGAATTATTGTGTTGTTCGGTCACTCGTTTAATATTTTTCTCTATTTGAATTCTTCGATTAGTTATTCTATAATTAATAAAGGAACAAAAATAGCAAAAATAAAATGTAGGTCAATGAGCTTGTTTTCGAGATATTAGCCGTTGAAATTTTGGCGGGAAAATATTCTCTCTTGATTTTTCATAGCTTTATCATTGACAAGTTTAAGTTCTAAAAACCATTAAAAATAACAAAGATTTTATAAGACTTTTACAGATGGCTCATAATTATACATGTAAAAGATTTATAAAAAGAAAAATGGGGGTCAATGGGCAAAAATTATCAAGGCATTCAAATGGATAAAACCACAGGATTCCGAAAATCTGACAAAAATCCCAAAACATGACAAGCGAACATCCTTAAGCGATATTTGATGTCCAATAAGGAAGTTGTTCGTACCAATAGGATTAGTATTTAACCCAATTTTTCTATTTCATCTCATTTCCTATTATCGGCATAAATGATTTTAATAACGTTAAATATTACCTCGTTTTACATCTATTTTTGAACAGTTAGATTTTTTTTTCTTGATCATTTTGTATTGTATTATTCTTTGTTTTTTTTTCATTCTTATTTCTACATTTTCTTTTAACCTTGCGTTTCGTCTTGAACCAAAATCAAGTTAATAAAAGCAATTGTAGACACATATAGCGACATGTTTTCGGTGTCTATAAATACCATTATACATGGTATAGTCGTAAGAATTGTTATTTTACCGATTGTGTTATATTTCCAATCGTGATTGAGTGTGAATTCGCATGGCAGGGATACATGCATAACACGAGATACTTATCCTGTCGACGCACCCGCTCCTTCTTCTTTTATAATTCACGAAATTTCCTCGTTTTTTTTTTTTGTTGCCTTGATTTGTCTTTTCAGGAAATTGTAAACTACTGTTGCTCTAATTTAGCTAAATTTGACAGCATTATTATGTTTTATCTCATCTTGTTCCCCACTTTTTTATGTTTTTTTCCTTATTTTTATTACCATCAATTAAAGCATATTCATGTACATGTCATACATACAATATAATACATGTAAGATACAAATGTTATTATCAAAATGGTCAAAAAATATAAAAATAAATAAATAAATAAAAATAAATAATGATAAGTAACAGATAGTATAGGGGTGAAAAAATGAAGAAGAGGAAAACGAAAGTCAAAAGGAATCATGCAGTTAATACATCCTTTCAATTTTATTTTTTTTAAATGTAACATATTCATGATGATCATGAAAAAGACAGTACATTTTTCTTTCATAACAGCCAACTACACCGGTCAGGAACATTACATGAAAATAATATAAAAAATATTCTTTAAAATAAATTATTGGTTAAAAGTGAGTATCAAGTGTAAGATGACAGGTTTTCAAACACTTTCCATACATTGTCAAATTCGGTTATTTCAAAAAATGTTTAAAGCTATCATACTTTCTGATTTGTACATATCTTTCAGCTTTATTTTAATTGTTTGAAGTGATCCATTCTTTTCAAAGCATCCACAATTATACATATATCGTTTAATATACAGAAAAATTCTGTTGTATGGTTTGTTTTGGAATATTTTGTGATAAGTCTCCAAAAAGAAAGTTTAATTTATTCATTGGTAGACTTATTCCACCAGAAAGGAACTAGTTATCAATATCCTGAAGAAAAAGTTTTACAGTAATGCAATTTGAAAATTGATGTTCAATAGACTCGTTTTCTGTTTAACAAAATGTACATAAAGGATCAAAAGTAAGTTTTATCTTAACTAGATAATGATTTGCTGCAATAATGCAATGATAAATACTGAATTGCAACCATTGTAATTTACTATTTTTAGTTAGAGCAAAAGGCAGTCTAAAAATATTTGTCCAGTTCAGGTTCTGTTCATCTAACATTTTAAACACTTTAACTGCCGAGTAGGAATAACATAATACACATATTTTGCTCCTTTACAGTGTTGAAAAATACTTGTAGACTGTAGACATGATGGTATAAAGGGACAACATGATTTAACATAAGGATATAACATTAAAAACCTTACATCATGCAAAGGCAGAGAAAATCTTGCGAAACAGACAAAATCAAACGTATGATAAACATTACTGTCGATCGAGTAACAATTCAACGGGCCAAAGGTTGCTATTCGATTTGAACGTTTTGTGTTCATTTCGATGGATCGTTAGGGGAACTTTAGATGTATTGCAGGTAACACTATGTTATCTATTATAATTTAACTGTAGTTTCGTATATCCTCGTATATGTTGTAATGAGCTCCATATTAGATTTTATAGTACATGTAAATACTATTGTAATTATATCACATTATCAATCTGGTAGGTCTGAAGCGCTTTTTTGGGTTCACCTTTATCAGAAAAGGTCAATGTCAAACATTTTAAAAGCCAAGAATGTGAGGTATCATATGACCAATAGGTCCCTTAAAAGAATAGACAAAAACTGCTTAGGCCATCTTTGCCGGAGAGATTAGGGACCTTATTTATCGAAAATCATTTCTACATTCAGCAGCATAGAGTTTAGAAGAAAAAATGTTATAAATAATGCCAGTTCCAAAGCACTGAGTTAATGAGTCCACCAGCAGCGGTGTCGACCAAGTGCAAAAAGTGAAAGTAAGATGTTTTTAGATTTAGTCCATCTCAAGCGCTTTTCTCGATTTGATTCCACCAAGAACGCTCAACGATGTTTCAAGATTTACCTTTATCAATAATGGTGGTTAATTTGATATTGGCAGAACTTTGTTATATATTGCAAACATAGTGCTTGGAACACGTTCTTATTTTTCGTTACATTTATAACTTCTTTTCACTTATATTTCACAGATTCAAATATAAAAGAGCTTCATTTGTTTAGGACGTAACGCTAAATGTCACTAATCAGGTCAATTATGATGTCATAATTCACGATGAAGTCATATGACTGGAAATATGGTAGTCAAAAGAGTTACAAGACATTTATTTAGAACGGACGGAGATTTTACAAGGTCAATGAAAGCCGACATCTTGAAGGGTGTTTTCAAGCACACCCGCCCTGTTTAATATAAATATACGGTAACATGAATCAGAATGACGTCTTAAATCATGTAAATAACGTGATTGGAAGTGAAAGCAGAGCGAACATTTTGCTATAGTTCTTATTCGTTTCGTTTGGTTTTTCGTATAAGTTCAGATAAAACGGCAGACCCCAGTGAAAGCACCATCGTCTGGAAATTGAGCAAAACAGACATAATTGGTTAATGTGACAATATAACGAGAGAATATACAAAAGCGTCTAAAGTCCGATTAAGCATGACGATGACAAAATGAGACAATAGGTTGTTTCATACTACATTGTTCTAATATCTAATAAGAGAATGATACTTATTCCATGCCATATTATATTAAGCAGAATATACATCCTTTATCATTGTTGATGTTTCGCTGTCGGGTAGCACAGAAGCATGAGAAAGTAAATATCAAGGAGAACAACATAATATCGATTTTTCAGACAAACAGGGGGAGGAACTCATTGCAAATGACACAGGAAATATATGGACATTAAGTTACTTAAAAAATGAGGCCCTGAAACGGCTAATATCAGACCTATCTAAAAGAATGATATGCACAATCATTTTGGTTTTGAAAAACAAGATGCAAACAAAAAAAAACAAAAAAAAAACATAAAAGTTTTCACAAGTATCACAGTGTATCACTTAGACATAGGACATAACATTCTGTATAGGTTTACTTCTATTGTTTAAGACTGTAAATGTCTTTGTAGTTTGTGTCAAGGGGTTGCTGTTCCATGTAGTTTTACACTACAGATCAGTAAGATGTTTATGCGATTACATGTACATGGAGATTTAATAGATGTTATATAAACAGAAATTTCAAAAAGAGCACGATGGTGGAAAAACAATATTGGCCGAATATTTGGGAGTAGGATATCCTTTGATAGAGGTGGGTAATTAACTCCTTTAAGTAGCTTTTGCTCTGACAATATTTTTCTCATTTTGGTGAAAACTGCTGTAGATAGCGAGTCCACAAAAGTTGCCTCATTTGATAAAAGTTATTCTGTTGTTTGCTTATTTGATGCTGGTGTATATCATGTTATATAGAGAATCTGTAAAGGAAAGCAAGACCTCGTAATTCCATATGTAAGTTATTATCCTTCAATACATATTTTAAGTTCTAACTTTGCTTGGGCAGATATATGCAAAGAGGGCTTCGAACGTTTAATAATAAATCGGGCCATTTTTCTTTTGCCTGCATCTCTTTCCTCATTTTATGACAAAAGTTTTACATAATATACTGAATCCTCAATCAAAAACTTATCAAGTCTGCTCGCCGTTTTACTGAGTTCTTTTGCAGTGTTCAGCGGAATGTGTACTCACCATTAGAAACCCTTTGGTTCATTTTGATTCGAATGTACAAACTTCTTTTATTTGTATTGTTTCATGTACGGTATTCCCTAATATAGAATTATCTGATCCTTTCAATGAAATGGTATTTTCAAATTTTGAAATCTAGTTAAAGTAGCTAGAAAATCAAAAATCTAACTAGAGGAATTGTTTGAATACAATCAGACAATTATCAATCTAGTAAGTATTTCGGTACATCTTAAATATGATGGTAGGTAGAACTAGGCATAAAGTATGCCTGAAAGTTGAAAGCAGACCAATACCTTAGGTTAAGATATCAAATCTCCACGTTTGCTACGGCAGACAAATGTGTTAAACAAATGATGAACACAATGCACTTCTTACTGGTTACATATCTTTGATATTGTAAAGAGTGACTTTGTGCTTGCCATCTGATCTCTACGATCCCCTTATGGACCTGATTCTAAGCAGCGTGAACAATTAGTCATGTTCAATAAAATTTCAATAAATAGACCTTCCTCTTAAAACATTATAGATGCAAACTTTAGTATTCTATGATTTGATTTTTTGATTTTTTGTGTTTTAACGCCACTTTTAAGCACCGCTTTTGGGCTATTTCGTGGCGGCCATTTTTTATTGGTGGAGGAAGCCGGAGTGCCCGGAGAAAACCACCGACCTTCGATAGGAAAACTGACAATCCTAGTCAATTAAGATTGGAGTCGAGTGCACCCGCACGAGCGGGTGCACGAGCGGGGTTCGAACTCACAACCTCAGTGTTAACTGGCTAGTGATCACAGTAGTAACTACTTAGACCACTCGGCCACCGAGGCCCCCTAGTATTCTATGAAGTTAACAAAGGGATCTTATGTGGAATGAGGTCGGCCAAGGTATCGCAGCCATTTTAATTCGGGGTGGAAGAGGGGGTGTCAATAACACTGGACACTGCTCCAACAATTTTAAGAAAAGATGTCCTTCGCCAAAAAGAATTCAGGGGTCAATTACTTTGTGCAGAAGAAGAAAATACTAGGTTTTTCTTTGTAGTTTTGTATCAAGCCGTAATATACAATGGCAATTATTTTGCAATAAATTCATGTAATGAGTATGATGAGGTTGAAATAGTATCTGACGATATTCGCAATTTAACGCTCAATCACAATGGTCTCGTTTTAAGTTTCCTGATATATGTAAAGATAAAAATTTGTAGTGTGATTACAATGAGATAACCATCCGTCATATACAAAATGTCGTAGATGTAGGCAAATATAGATCACCGTACGCCCTTCAACAATTACAAAAACCCATACCAAATAGAATGTTATAAAACTGACAAGACAAAACGTAAAGCAATTCATATAAAACTCCAACACCTTCTTTTATGTTCAAACAGGTAAACGGATAATAAAAATATTTTACAGCAACCGACGATTGTTTATGGCATTTATTCCTAAGCACATCAATTTATATTGAATCGATGGATTACTCTTTAACAAAATTGTGGTAAAGTTCATTTGGCCTATCTTCTATTGCATTGCAGTTGCACCAGATGTAAAAGTTGTTGTTAAAGAAAGCAGCATTGACTGTATACCTAAAGGTTATTCGGAGACATACACATTCAACAAATGGGAACATCAATCGGAGCAAGGGATGCATATTCGCTTTTTAGACGGATTACAAAATGGGACATTGGTTCTGCAAACACTTTCAGAGCAATATCAGATGAATGGAAGATATGTGTTCAGAGTGAGCAATGGGATATCTGGTTTAAATCGTAGTTCGTTTCAAAAGGGTTTTGGAAGTTATTGCTATTCAGGTAAGATGGATGTAATGATGAACAAAAGGAGAGAATATGTAGCGTAATCGTGGGACAGTAATCACACAACCCAGAAATAAAAAAAAAAATTGTAAAGATAAACACCCAGTCACCCTCAAATGAAAATAATTTTGTTATCTCCCAACTAATAGATCATGAGAGAAAAGAATAAACCAACATTTTATAAATAAATAAAAAATCATCAAAATATTACGTAAACTGGTATATACACCACTTTAAAACGTCCCATAAGATACAAATAATTTGACAGATATCAGTCACTTCTAATGATAGGTTAAAGATTAAGATAAAAGTTACCTATGATCAGATGTTAAACCCAAAGATTATAAGATAAACATGTAATCAACTCGGGAATGTTATCCCCAGTATTAATAAAAATTCTAGAAAAATTCTAGAATTCAAGAAAATTCTGATATGATACTAGTTTCAATATTCAACATGGTCCATTTAATACATTTATTGAAGATTCCATAACTGTGTTAAGTTTAAAATATGTACTGTAAGTGTTTAAAAAATAAAGAACGAGAAACGCAAACAGAACATGCAGAACCCCGAACATGATTTTAAAGTGACATTTGTGAATCGGAAATTATCTGAGTTTTTCAATGTCACCTTGGTTTCTGTTCAACCTGTCTTTTTGCGAGAAGTGTATTTAAATAAAGTACGTGATACGTAAGGAATAAATGATGCCCGGCTTTGGCTATACTTTGTTGTCCTTTTTGGTTTATAGCTCTTAATCTTTTTATTAAGCTTTCGGTGTTCAAATGTTTTTGCCTCGAGCATCACTGAAGAGACATTATTGTCGAAATGCGCATCTGGTGCAGAAGAACTGGTACCGTTAATGTTATTATCAAAAACATTCACCGGAAATAATCAATTCAATCAGTGTATACAATCGAGAATACTATGGTCATTATTAGATGTCGTATAGGTTCCCGTAATACCATTAATGGTAACTGTCTTAATACACCAATGGGATTTGGCTATTCTAAGGTTTTTTGGTCAAATAGCTCTTCAACTGTTCCGGTTCTAAAACATGCTTGGCTTTCAAATATTCGGCTTTCAGCGTTCTTGATGAAAGTAAATCTAGAAAAACGCGCTTAGGACGCATGCAATTTAAATTGTGTTTATTTCATTTCTTAAAGATACGAAAAGTATCCATCAATAGAACAGTTACAAAACGACATCTGCCTAAAACAAAATCCGATGCGTAAGTGCCAAATCTTATGGTGTTTTTTTTTTTTTTTTTATCTGTTTCCACTCTTCATCAATTTAATGATTCGTATGTATTTCCTATGTTTGGTTATGATAACCCCAGCCTTGAACATTATTTATTATTCTTATGAGGATGCGTTTTTGACGTTAATGTTTACTTTTTGTAATGCCAGCAGCTGTGATAGTTAGCACTATTAATATTCCTTTGTAGGGTGTTGTATCGCATTCAAACATTTTTCTTATCATGATTGTCTAACTAAAATCATTGCAAATTTGCCTTATGAAAACTGTTTCTTCTCTTTGGACGGGTTATTGCCTCTTTGACCCATTCCCCGTTTCCATTCTCAATTTTATTATTATGTTGTACATCTAACATTTTTTTAAGGTGCGCCAATATTTGTAACAGAAAACAGAAAGTTAAAGTGTGCTGTACTTGGTGAAGTTTTTACAATGTCATTCCTCATATATAGTAACCCTATCGCAGACAAGATATGGATTGGAATGACTGGTACCGATCTGACTAAAGCTAGCAGAACGCTTTTCGGAATATCAAAAGCTACCTTGATGTATACAGCTTCAGGAGAAAATGGCAATATTAGCGGATATGAAATTATAATTGAGACAGACATTTTCAGAATCATCCATGAGTATACTTTATGGACAGAGAATAAGTTAGGAGAAGATTCATATCAGTTCCAAATCCTTATAGATGGTAAGATAAATCAAATGTATCACTTTCTAAGTAGATATATCGTAAAGATCGGTAACTTATACACTAACTTGATTGAAATACAATGCATATAATCTGCACATAAGTTAACATACACACGTTCTAGTCCGATTGAGTAAGATATACTCTTAGATTGATTGTTGATATAAGTTGCTCCTAGCTTAAATCAACTTGTTATCCTCATTATTACGATTGATGATATTGTTGAATGTCATCGGTTCTCGGTATTTAAACACCGGAAACTTTTATTGGGAAACATATATTCTGGATTACCTCTTAAGCATAGTAGAATGCTGTGTGTAACACCGTTAAAAACAAATGAACATATTATATTACCTTCGTTGAAAACAAAAAATGACGAATTTAGATAAAGATCACATACACCAGTCATTAGTTGTACATAACATGAAATCATTGAATTTGTACAGTTTGTACATTTTTCACCGAATAACGGTTGTTGAACTGATACAGTATTTTAGGATGTTAAACGTTATATGTGATGTGGACACATATGAAACTCTAGTCCTGTGTAAATTCTTCACAAATTATGATTTTGTATCAATATAAGTTCAACTAAAAACATTAATACAATTTGTGGTACATGTAGTTACAAACCTCAATATTGAAAAGATAATGAGAATGGGATGTGTTCAATATATTATTGCTTGGAAAGTCAAACTGATCTAGTATGTGAAGATAGTGTATGTGTGTAGACGGAAGAAATGCAAAGACTGCAAATTAAATGATTCCTTAATAATGTTTTTCTCTTTTTTTTTTAAAGAAGAACCCAACCACTGCTACAGTGAGTATAAAAACCAGCTCATAGCAAGCGGAAGCATTGCCACCGCTTTAATTATCTCTTTATTCGTAAGTCATGTCTGTTTTGCGTACGAGTAAGAAAGAAACGGACAATAAAACCTAATACACAAGAACCTTTGAACAATCACACGTATGATGAAATAGGATCTATTACAAACCAAGAAGTAAACAAACACCTGTTAACAACATGTCACCAAGAACTGAATCAACACGTAAGAATACTCCAATATCCACAGGATGAATCTGTCACAACAAACATAAACAATCAAGATCCAATGAATGAAAACATGGATAATACTAATATATCGTCGAGAGTATCTGAACAGGAACGTTCGAGCAATGAGCTGCAGCAAGTGAACCCTTCAGAAGTTACAATGCATGATGTAATATTTACCGTCCTTTATGATGTCACAACGCTAAACGAAGGGATCTCGGGTGATGAAGCTGCTACCCTAACTGATCAAGATGGTATGTCACAACAATTTCGAACTGGAAGTGATCAAGACCGAAATTCTCTTACCAGCAACAGAACGTCAAAAACAAGCAGTGATGACTCAAGCGGTTCGTCATTAGGTTGCGTTAACATCGTTGACAGATACGAGAATCAGTACCAATCAATGGTGACAGGAAATCAGGAACTTCATCAATATTGTGATTTAACAAATAAACCCCAGTTATAAGATCGCAAAGCCGCTGTCTGACACTATGTGCTTTTTATAGAAGTCATCAATTACAATGACAATTTGTTTATGTCACACAACATCATAAATATTGTTTTTGAAGATAATACCCAAAAAAATGATTTTATGGATGATATAGCCATGCAAGTCATATATGATGCACGTATAAGTAATCATTTACAAGTGAGGACTTATCGGTAGTGCGTAATGACATGGAATATGCAAAAAAATGATGTAAATTCATTTCATTGTCCTTTAAATTATCAATTTTGGATCGGTTTGACCGAGAAAATGATATTCAAAAAATTGTATCCAGCTGATTCATGGGAAAGAATAAATAAATATATATCTCCCTCGTATAAACCAATCAAAATCTGACATTTTAACATGAAATATAATAAACCAAATTAACTAAGAGTTTTTTGAAGTAATATATTGACCATATCTTTCTGAGTTGTAGATTCTCTCATGAATGCTTATTGCAAATTTTTTTCGTTTCATACTTCTTCAAAACTTACAATGGTCCAACACTTTAACAGACCACAATTAATTCCCTTTGTTCGTGGTCTAGGAATATAGTTCCCAATTATTATATGGGGTATTTCTTCCTAAGTATTCTGTCTATCGTTTTCTTTGAAATGTTTACTATTTAAGTGGTCCTATCAGTTGCATATAGATTGAAATAAGTAAAACATGTGGAAAAAATTTATTGATGAAAATGAAAGTAGTGATTTGGCCAAAATGAAAGTAGTGTAGAAATTAGCCTTCGTCGTCATTTATTCAAGATTCAAATCCTACCATTGGCATGTTAATAGGGCTCTCAAAAGAAAAAGCACTGATGGATTGTCCTGGGACAAGCATATTTTATTAGAATAATAATGGTCTATAAGCAGTTAAATTTATTTCATGGTTGAAGCGGTGCAAATTTTTTAATTCAATTTGACTTTTACCAAAAAATGCATTGTAGCAAAGGGGAAGAATAATTGTGGTCTGAGACCTGTAGAACAGCACTAAATACACTAATTAACAGTATGTCGATATCCGAAAGTAATCTAGACATTCTTGTAGAACTGCGATAATTTTTAACAAAACAGAATGGTGTTTTTTTTTTATTTATAAATATGAATATAAGAAGATGTTTTATGATTGCCAATGAGACAACTCTCTACCAGAGATCAAAGGACATAGAAGTTAACAACTATCGGACACCAATTGGCATTTAATAATGAGAAAACCCCGATCCGCATTATAAGCCTTCAAAGCCACCAAAATGACGAATGTAAAACAATTCAAACGAGAAAACCAACGGCCTGCTTAACGTACAAAACAATGAACGAATAACAAATATGATATATAAACCACGACAACCACTAAACTACAGGTTACTGACTTTGGACAGGCACATAAAGAATGTGGCGGGGTTAAACATGTTTGCGAGTGCCAAAACCATCCCCTTAACCTTGAACAGGGATGTAACAGTTTAACATAATAAAAAAAAAAAAAAAAACAGTCGTAAAGGACTTTAGTCATCAGATCGATACAAAGTAGAAAAACAACAAACAAAAACATAGACCGGATGTTGTAGGGTATTTATGCATCCCTTACATCAGCAAAGACACAAAATACAAATCTAAGAGAAGTAGCAGTTACTGACAGCTAGTTCAAAGCTAATAACAACTGATAACAAATCATGTATATAAGACATTCAAAACCGTCATACGGTTTATATCATTTATTTTCGTTATTAAACACCAACTGCATAATGAACATATATACTAAGTTTCATTTTGATTAGACCACGACTTTATGTTACCTGATGAACAACGTACGCATAGACCGAAAAACTGTATGCTTCCATATTTCTGCTTGACCTACAAATATAGACTGTCGAAAAGTGACCTTGAAACAGTGTTTAATGAGTATTGTGTTTTTTAATCTAACTTTCTATGTAATGTTTCTGATTTGTGTTTCTCTTTCGTTTGTTTATTTGTACAATTGCGTTGTCAGATTCCTTTCGACTTATTAATTTTTAATTTCCCCAAAATATCTTTCCCCTCTCTAAATTTGTTCAATATATCTTGAATCAATTATTAAACCGATAATAATGTCAAAGCTACATAAAGTATCCCTTGCGGTCTAGGAAAATGTGAATTAAATACACACTTTGAAAAGTTAAAATTTGAATAGTATGAGAAGTGTTCGTGTATATCAATAAGACACAAACTATAAAAGAAATTTCAGGTGAACAATAACACACATGTAACTGGGAGATATGGACGTTTACAAAACACATCTTGTAGAAAATTACGAATGATGGAAAGTGAAGACGGAATTGATCCAAATTATTTACTTCACGAACCGGAAAAAGAATATTATTTGTAAATATAAATGATATTAAAGTGACCAGGATAAATCAAACTATTTTGTTTGTTGCTTTGATTCGAATCTTCTTAATCGATTTTTGAAATTTGATATTCGGTAAGCTAATGTAAACTACATTTACTGAGTTCTGGGGGTGTGTCGATATAAAATGAATTTGATGTATTTCAGTGATACCTTGAAACACATAAATGTCATTATTGAGCCGTAATTTGACATAACAAGTTCTGCCTGAAGAATAAATTAATGTAGAGTTAAATTTAATACATACTCAATCCATTATACTTCATCACGCATACAGTAAATTGGAATAGTATGGCTGTAATCATATTGGTTCAGTTGGTTCCTTAGATAAAACTGTCGAAGCTAAACACACCAAAATAAAATTTGGACCATAAAGATAATTGAAAGATCTTTGATAATTATGGTAAAATAAGATATAATATGTTATTTGATTTGATGAAAAACATGCACTTAATGTTGAAACATGATCAAACGATTTAAGGGTGCAATAGCGTTAGTTAACTAATAATGTTGCTTGATTATCAGATCAATACTAATATAAAACATTTTAATTGATAAAATATAAAATTCAAATAATATTTCCTTATCTATTTATTACAATTTTAAATATAATCTGATGTTTTAGTTATATAATTCTTCCTTCTTAGAATCATACCTATGTTTGTTAACTATGTTGTTGGTCAACAATTAGTGATTGGTTAATTAATTGATTTATAGATTAATTAATTGATTGATTGATTAATTAATTGATTGTTGTTTAACGCGATTGTCAGCACTATTGGCTTTATTGTGGCTGCCAGTTTTTATTGACAAAGGATTCCGGAATTGACCGAGAGAACATCCGACCGACAATCGGTGTTAATATTTATGTCAAGCGCACCTGCCACATGCGGGATTCAAACTCACAACCTCAGTGTTAATAGGGCTAATTATACAGTTATTGAACTACTTATTTAACCACTCGGCCACCGTGTCACCAGTTAACTGAACAATGCATACATTTCTATTAGACCAAAAACCATACTACGATATTGACAGGAATGGAAAACATTTAACACACCAAATTTATTCAAATGCTATTTTACTGTAAAATATTCCTTCACATTAAACAAAAATCACGATTTTCGATACTATTAGTTATGAAATGTAAAGTGATGCATAAACTAGTAAGACGCAAGATAACACTTCAAAGGCTTCATATATATTTGACCTATTAAAATTTGTATTCTAATTTTAAAAAATAATATTGAATAGTCAGAGGATAACTCAATTGATCAAGATAAGAAATAATATTTTGTAAGACACTGCTAAATTGTCCAATAATCACGTTAAGTTGATGCCATGCATTAATTCGAAAGTTAATGCATTTCCTTCACTTTTCTATTTGTAAATTTGAATTTGAAATTTAATGCACTATCACGATAAATTTGTTGTTGTTCCTGCGGACGAAGGTTCAAATAATTGTCTTTGTAAGTAAATCGTACTACTACGAGTGTCTTGTAAGGAATTAAGAATAAATTAGCACTCGGGTAAATCCACACAAAAAACATCATTTGACAAGGATGATATTTTGTCGAATCATAAGTCCTTCAAGACTTCAATGAACATTACATTGAATAGCAAATCTGAGGACTTTGTTGGAATTGGATACCTAAGCTTAACGAAATTCCGAACAAACGACAGTACATCTGTATGTTCTAAAAGGAATTGTCCATTAGATTGACAAAACTTCTGGCCGCATTGAAAGAGGATCTTCAGAAATACTGTGAAACTGTGAACTCACGTAGTGGTATTAACTATATATGGATTTTAAAAATCTCTAAAGAACATCTGGATAATGTTAAATCTCGATCTTTCTCTCAAACTAATTACATCAAAACTTTTGATTTTTCAACCCTGTATACCACAATTCCCATGTGAAATTGAAAAATCGTCTAAAAGAAAAAATCGGCAATGCTTTTCAATAAAACAAAATTGTAGCATACGCTATAAATTTATTACTTTGGGATACCATACGGCATGTTTTGTCAATAGTGAACAAAAAGTAAAACATGCTACTCAGAAGAATAAGTGATCAGTATGATAGGGTTTCTTATTGACAACATATTTGTTGAATTTGGAGGTAGACTTTTTCAACAAATAGTCGGCATTCCTATGGGAACGAACTGTCCGCCTCAGCTTGCCGACCTCTTCTTATTTTCATATGTGTCAGAGTTCCTTCAGATACTTTTCAAAAAGAAGATCAAAAGAAGCAAGATCATTTAATTTCACATTCAGGTATATTGATATTCTTTCCATTAAAATCTGAACTTTTCTGATTGGGTCCCATTAATATATCCTCCAGAACTAGAAACCAAAGAAACAACAGACACGGCTACATCCGACTAAATTTTATACTTATACCGCAAATTTGACATAAGTGGTCATCTCAGTACCAGAATCTATGACAAACGAGACGATTTTAAATTTGAAATTATCAATTTCCCCCACCTTAGTAGCAATATACCAACTTCACCTGCATATAGGCTTTATATTTCCCAACTCATTCGGTATTCCACAGCTTGCAGCTGCTACTCATACTTTGTAAGACGTCACCAGTGTCTGAGCAGAAATGTGATGAACTAGGATTATGTCAATGAACATCTCGTCCTTTTTTCTAAAAAAGTAAATCGGAAGATACCAAGACCTTGTTGATAAATATTTCGTATGAACTTCACAAATATTACATGATGGTTTTAAAGTATAGATGTTAGGTTCTGACGTTGTTTGTCACCCTGATTACGTGTTATAGTGTTCTTTTATTTGTATTTGTAAATTATTGACCATTACTGTTTATTCCATTTTTGTTTGTAATACCCTTTTGCGTGGCTAGGTACATCCCGCCATATTGTTATTATGCGATGGTCATTTTTTGTATTCTTGTCTTTCATTTGTGCTATGCACTTCGTCTATATGCCATGTTGTTTTTCTTGCTGACAAATTTGTTTGTTTTTTATAGTGATTAAGATTAGAAAAAAATATGTGAACTGCTGTACCCCTATTTTTGACATTTTTACCTATTATGTCTGTTTGTTTTGTTCACACATTGTTGTCAATATAATGTAATTTTATGCGACTGTTATACAAGATAGAGGTTTAGAGCTATAAAACCAGATTTAATCCGCTATTTTCTACATAAGGAAATGCCTGTACCAAGTCAGAAATATGACAGTTGCTTTCCATTCATTTGATGAGTTTGAGCTTTTGATTTTGCCATTTGATAACGGACTTTCCGTTTTGAATTTTCTTTGGAGGTCGGTTTTCTTGTTATTTTACTTTTTATCCATTGCTTTCCAATGAAGTAGAACATTGACAAAGTTGATTTCATTAAAACTATATAAAGATCTATTTCCTTTTTCGAGGGTCAATTAAATCCATGATAAAAGTTACAATTGTTTATTTGAAAAATATTTCCCACTCTTATTTATGTTTCCTGTCATTGAAATTCAACAAACCCTATAACTCGATTACATCCGTTTGTCGTCACATGCAGGTCAATTTGACAATTGCACTTATATTCTCGGTCAATCAAAAAATGTGATGATATTTAATTTTAACAAACAGCTTTTGTGGCATCAATTGACAGCCCCTTAAGCAATATGTTCGTAAAAAACAGGGTAAATATGAATCAAAATATCCTGTAATCATCATAAAGAAGGTGAATAACAATTACTAAAAAGAAAAAAAAAAATGAAAAAATATGTCGATAAAAAATGCATCACTTGTCAAACTGCGTATCTGGTGCAGTAAAATTCTATTATTATGAACACTTGTCTAGTTCATGAAGATTATATCGAGTTTTCATTAATTTTGTTTTTAAGTAACACTGTCTTCAGTCATTTTTTTTTTAAACTACATTTAATGAACATGTATTATTCACATGATGGTGTAAGTTTTTATCGCATACGACACTCAGATCAAAGCACGTTGGGGGGCCTCGGTGGCCGAGTGGTCTAAGTATTTACTACTGTTATCACTAGCCAGTCAACACTGAGGTTGTGAGTTCGAACCCCGCTCGTTCGGGTGCACTCGACTCCAATCTTAATTGACTAGGATTGTCAGTTTTCCTATCGAAGGTCGGTGGTTTTCTCCGGGCACTCCGGCTTCCTCCACCAATAAAAACTGGCCGCCACGAAATAGCCCAAAAGCGGTGCTTAAAAGTGGCGTTAAAAACACCAAAAATCAAAATCAAAATCAAAGCACGTTGTTGTGAACTTACTTCTTTATAATACAAACGGGTCCGAGCGGGTAAAATCTTACATGGGTGTTCACAACAAGTGTTTGTCTCAATAGACAATTACCACAACTTTGTACACGGCAGTTGCGTTTTAGACAAACAACATGTAAAAAACAATACTTTATTATTAATACACAATAAATAAATATAAACAATAAGTTTATTCACACAGGAATACGCGAATATATGATAACAAATGAACAATCAACGTTAATGTGTTTGAATTGCCGATCGCGCTATATTTAACAAGGGAAACTTTGATCTATAAATAAAGCAAAATATATATTTAGAACTTGATGCGGAGATCAGTAAAATAGTGTGTAATGCTGTTTACCTTTTGTAAAATATAATATAACAATAAATCTTCCTCTTCTTCAATCCCAACGTCTACAAAAAAACGTCTCTCTTGAAAACCCGATAAACAATTGCTGGGCGGAAATTGACGTCACAAAAGGCAAGTGAAAAAACGGGACAATGACAACTTACGCAAGGATAAAAGACAAAATACGCAAAGCACCGATCTAAGAGTCCCCGCTTTCACTAATAGTAGGTTCAAAGCCTATTACAACTTTATATTAAAATCATGTTTTCAAAGAGTAAAATATCAAACAGTACATATCTGACTGAGTTAGTGAAAAGACGTCATAATCAGTCAGAGGATAACATTGCCAGTTGTAACGCCAAAATTTAAGCATCCTCAGCATATCGGACCGTTGTTTTTGATAAATGTATAGCAATACATATGTAGTTATTCTGGAACTTATTAATAACCAAATTATTGTAAGTACCAATAAAGACAAAACTCATAGATCTAACTGCAGTGATAAACCAAAAACTTCTAAATATAAACATGTATTCAAAGATTCAACCAGTCTACATAGATCGTATTTTGATTTACTGGTTCCTCTATAAACAGCATCTCCGAAAAATGTGATATCCCGTTTGTAATAATGTTAATTTTCTACAGCCAAACTTCCAAATATAACCTTTGGAAATTATTTGTGACAAAATTTGTGTCAATTATACTTAAATAACGTCATTGTACAAGACACTGGTATTGTGAACTTGCTAAGAAATATACACACCATAAAAAGGGTTAAAGGAACATCACCTTCCGAAAAAAATATTAATTAACAAAATTGGAATAATATAAGTTGCTATTAGGATATTAAAGCTTATGACCTTACATCGTTTCGATGCTTACATTTAGCAATTGCACAAGGTAATTTTTTTAAAGGATAATATCGTTTTATAAAATCCGTGCTTCCAAAGCGCTTTTCTAGGTTTATCTATACCAGGAATGCTCAAACTTAAACATTGTAAGGCAGTATAAAACCAAAAGGAAATTAAAACAAAATGCTAAGTTCTTCTAATGTCAACTTTGGCAGTGGAAGTTTGAACCTTTGTTTCTAACCAATTTCGATATCTATTAACGGTGAATGTTGGAATAGTTAATAATTATGAGGTATTATATTGAATCTATCTCGTGTTTGATATAGATTGTATTTCATATATTAACATGATGCTTGGCAACCACGATGCATTTAATAAATACATACTGATCACAGTTCAATCATCGTCTTGTTTTTTAGTGTTTTCATTTAAAAAAAAAAAAACCGTGCCAAAATGATTTACGTATTGGGATTAAACTGTTTAAGCACATTGCATGACACGAGCGGAAAAGTTTGGAAACTAATGATGTTCAATCATTTTGTATCATAAGACCAGAAGCATCACAGATAAAACAGGAAAGAATACTTACTACAGCTGTTGAGAGATGAGTAAAGCTGTGTGGTCGCGTAATCACAGTGTTTAAATTATAAAAAAGAACAACAAAGGATATCGGGTATCCATCCAAGACAACACAATCAGTAAATGCGCAGCAAAAATACATACAAAGCAATAAAAGAGCGCTTGTATTGTTGTTCTTCGTCAGGAAGTCACAGTGGGGTTTTCAATATGGAGTAAAACAAACTCTCTCCTCACTTCTAGTTTATAAATGTCCCTAGCACCGGCTTAATCGGAGTTCTTTACAAAAATAATTCAGATAGACTGTGTCGATGTAATACCACCAAATATGGCTCGGTCAAAAAGAACATACTTGAAAGTAGTACATATTAAAAAGAAAAAGTAGTCCCTACGCATAACACTGCTTCTCCGGTAAAGCGCCCATGTACGGGCTCAAAAATGATAGAAAATAAATTGCATCAAAATGTCTAAACAAATTGCATAGAGCATCCGTATAGTATATACTATCCACCATATAAATTTTAGCATGTAATGTTCTACCATTATGTAGTATTGATCGTTGAAGTTGAGGTTGAGATAATGACGTCTTTATTTTTCCGTTGACATCGTAGTCTGATAGTATGATTTATGAATAAAAAAAATTATGCTTAAACCTTTAAAACCATTTCTTTTTAAGGTATTTTATTAGTTCAAACTTTTATAAATTGAAATAAACCTGCGTGTTTCTCGTGTGATAAAATGAAGATTTATTACTAATGTCTGCATACTTATTGTCTTACACCAAGCTTTTGAGTTTCTTCACCACAAACTTTGCATTTTTTTCTGTCAAACTTTTTTTTTCATAAAAAGGTCATGTAAAAGACTTTTTAAGTTTGCAAGATGGACTAAGAAGGTGGCGCTAAACACCAACGAACAAACAAACGAAATGCGCAAATTCGTTACGTACTATGACGAGTTTATTTATAATATATTATAAATTTATAATAATGATGTACATATATATTTAAACATGTAAAAACTATTTTGTTGGTTCTCTTATCCTGGAGCAGGTTACAAAATAAAATTTCGCTTTTATCTCTAAATATGATGTTGATACTGGCGATGAAAAATTGCTATATATGTTTTCCCCTTTATATATGTCAAGTTTAATGTGTTTTTATTTGTGTATGTTATTGTCGTGTGTTTATACATTCAATTTATGACAATGACCACTAGATAACATGCAAGTAACTGACAAAAATAAAGGACAGCAGAAGTCAAGTCGTAAATTGCTATGGGTTATGAATTTTGCTCATTGTTGAAAGCCGTAAGGTGGTCTATAGTTCCTGACATCTATAATATGATAGGCAGTTATTCCACATTTCTTTGTTTCATATTGGAAACTTTAATATTAAAATATGATAAAATTAAATATCGTATGTTTAAGTTTCTCAACAATTAAATATACAGCTAATGGAAGGAAATATTATTTTAATTTTGATCCTATGAACAATATTGTTTCTTTGATAAATAAGCAAACATCAATTCATTTATAACAGCTTCTGTTTGTTTTAATTCCATTGTAAAACTAAAAAATCAGATTCATAAATAACATGCAAATTTTTCTGACCAGCATATTCTTGATTAGACATTTTTCCAACCAGCACAGAACTCATAAGGTATACAACTCATACAATAACACGATGTGTTTCTGATGCAGATGGAGCTGCCGTTCCTCCGAACTGAGTGCAGCTTGAGGTTCCTTTGACAGGTTTGCAGTTTTTTGCAATGTTTTCATTTAAAATGATGGAATATCGGCTTATATCCTCTTTTGATATATATTTAAAGGATATAGAGATATTGCTACTTAATGCCCACGTGTAGAAGTCATCCGAACTCTGTATAGTACATATTCTTTGTTTAATAGCCAGGTCAGCGCACCGTTTTACCGTTCCACCTATTCCATCATATGGACCTTTCCCGTGACCCGCCTCAAAGTAATTCCATGTGCAATCAAATCCGAAATGATCTTTGTGCTTTTTAATACTAGAGAAGATATGTTTATTTCTGTACTGAGATGTTGGGTTATCTGTCCAATAATGAATGCATTGTAAATCTAAATTGATGCAATGTGTCATTAACTTTGTAATAAACTACCACAGGATGCAAGCTCACATAGCATTTATTGAAATAAGACGACTGCACCTCATCAGCTGTCTTGCAATTGAAGTTTTCGGCAAAATCCATCTGCACAATCATATGATTCCGAGGGAGATTAGCCTTAAGATCTTGTAATGCATGATACTGGTTTCTGACTCTATTGACATGTTCTTTAAACTCAAAAAGTTGTGGTTTAAAAAGTTTTATGAAACTGGCTCTATCACTTGATTTTGAAACAACGTTCATTTTTTGTCCAGCGTCGGTATTTACTCGAGACCATTCATCATATTGAAATGGACCACTGTCAGCAGGAAATAAAGCGTCTACGTCAAAGTGGTCTGTAACATCTTTCACAAAAGCATCTGGACTGTCGCAATTAATTATACCGATTTTATGTAGACAGCGTAATTTTAAAGCCATGTTTTGGTGCTTGATACATAAGCATGTGTTACGGGTAGCATATGAAACTAATGAGAAATTTATCGAACGATATTTACAAAATCTTGAATAAGAAAGTTTGATTGTTAAATTTTCTGACCTAAACTTGAGAAACAGATTGTTCATGTGATCTGATAAAATGTGCTTTTGTTTCTGCTGACCGCTAACAGTTTTATAATCTGCTTTCCCTGGCATTACAGACGACTTGTCTCCTCGGTTTAAAACGTTAAAACTTCTGTTTTTATTTCTTCTCGTATTTCTGGAAGTCTCTTACGCAAAACTTTTTTCATTTTCTTTGACGTTGGCATGAGAGATCTCCTACGGATTCCGAAAACCTGACTTGTAATAGATTTCATTTTGTATTTTTTTGTTACCTTCCCATTTACTATGTTTTTGGTAAAGCAGGGATCAACAGCCTTAATTTCTTCCACAAGCACATTGTGAAATTGTAATTTACGTCTTACTGTTTTATATTTTGACGGCTCAAGAACGACATATCTCATTTCGGCATCCGCGGAAGTCAAAGGTGTGATGTTTTCCTTATTTTGTTGATTTTTGTATGATTTTGATTCATATTTTACTATTTTTAATCTACTGATTCTCTTTTTAAGTTTCCATATTTTTCTGTTGGAAGTCTGCAATTCTTTTTCCAGTTTGTGTATTTTTCTATTAGCTCTAGAAATAGCTCTACTAATTCTTTTTCTGGACGACTTGCGTTTATTTGAAACATCATTTTGTTTAACTTGCTTTTCTTGTTTTTTTTTCCTTTGTCGATATAGCTTCACATTTTCTCTGTTGATTCTACGTTTTCGTTCTAAATCTCTTTTTTGACAACTCGGTACTTTTTACATATGACTTCCTCTTTCGCTCATTCTCTTTTTATAGGTATTCTTCTACATTGTGTAACCTTTTTCTTTCGCGATATTCCTTCTGATATTAAGCTTTCGTTTTTTTCTTTGTTTCTGAAATATAAGAATTGGAGATGTTGCTGAAGCTGACATAAAGACAAAAAGAAACTTTTATGAATATTTTATCATGTTTAAGTCATTGTACATGTAGTACTAGCTGTTATTATAGTTGAACCCATGGCTGTTGATCGTACAGTGGGAAATAGTCAAGTATCCACCAAAGTTAAAACAATCAGGTTGGAACTAATAAATGTCAACCGTATGGCCTTAAACAATGAGAAAATCCCATGAACTATATTCAGCTATTAAAACGGACCCCGACTTGAAAAATATGAAATAACTCAATTGGTCTAATTTGTACTGATCGACACGCTGGACCGGATTTTTAACGATCTTTTGACTAGGACGAAGGGTTAGAACCCGAACCCTTCAACGCTCGAAGCTACCATTACCGAGACCACCGAGGTGGTTCTGTTATTTTAAAATATAGTACCGATTGGTGGATAATTGTTTGCTTAAAGTCATATGATACCTCGAATTAAAAAAAAATGATGCATATGTTTTGTATAACTAAATGGATAGTTTTCATTATAAAACTTATGTACATATACTTTTTTCTGAAGAAAATTCTTTAATTTGTCCACATTTAGAAGAAGGTTACTTATTCTTAATTGTTTGCTTCCAGGAAGCAATTCGCCGGCATATTTTCAGTATGCAAGTGACCTTAGCGTGACCCTTCTCGTAAAAATCCGGTGATCGCAATACGCATGGATCTGTCAATAAAATAAACTATTATCTGATTGTACATGTTATACACGTGGACAATGTCCATGCTTCTTTGTTGATTGTTTTCTATAAGGTGACAATCGGTAAACTACGGATTCAAAACACGACAATTAAGTAGCTGCCATATTTTCACATCAAAACAGACAGAGAGAAAACAAATTGACGATTATACGATATGTTTGCGTAAAAAATGATAAAATCGAAGACTAAGTTTATGATATATACATGCATTGGTTGAAGAATTGGATAAACATTATTTTTCACCAGTCACTCGTTTCATGTGACTTTAATGTCTAGTGGCAAATATTTCATCCTCATTAAAAATGAAGAGCACCATTACAGAGAATGTTTTTCAAATAAATATTTGTTGAAATAAAGAAAGAGATGTCAAAAATTGAAAAAGAGACAAAAGGTGACAGAAATACAAGCAAGTCAGGATCCTATAAGTCAGTGATTGTCGTTTGTTGGTGTGTATCATATTTTTTTCGTTTATTGTTTTGTACATCAAACAAACCTTTAGTTTTCTAGTTTGAATCGTTTTACATTTGTCATTTCGCAGCCTTTTATAGCTTGCTATATATATGTATGTGTGTGTATCTGTGTATAGGTTTTTTTTCCTCATGGTTGAAGTCCGTACGGTGACAAATATCAGTTGTCTACTTATACGTAACTTGGTATTTGATAGAAAGTTGTCTTATTAGTAAACATACAACATCTTCTTGATTTTTTTTTTGTTAACAACAATACCGACATATTTTTACAAAAACTACCAAGTGAGTACTAAATCCACCGCAAAAAAAGATCAGATAGTGTGTGCGTAGTAATAAGCCATCTTTATTGCCAGCATCATCTCATTCAATTTTAAAAGAAACCATCAACAAGAAACTAAATAAAAATATTTCTTGTATGCAGTCTTACTCTGGCTATTATACAGCCCATTCTCTGGCAAAATGTATTGCCGAGTAGATTTTTTAATTTGTATTACTGTATTATTTGCACAAAAAATACTTATTCATGGTACATTGTTGATAAATTAAACGGACAATTCGATACTTATTTTACATCCGTAATGATTTTTAATAGTGTCAACTCGGCATGCCATACTTTATAGAAATGCGGACGTGAAAGAAAGCACTGTTTGCCAGAACTAAAGGGCGTAAGTTGTACTATTTTTGAAAGCTATTACATAACAAATTAAAAATCTTTCTAGTTTAACCTGCACCACACAAATGCACTTGTCAGTCTTCTGCTAAATATTTGTATCGTTCGATCGTTTTACTATTTTTATTAATCTCGCTTGATAGTCTCCTAGATAATCGGTAGATCCTTGTAAACTATATTTTCTTCAAAATATGCAACGTTAGGTTCAGTAAGGTGCAGCATGGAAATCAACGTACGAAATATGCTTGCTACATTATAAAGAATCTATAAAGATCGACATATCAATAAGTTGCCCCTTAAAATATATTTTAACTAGCTGCCTAGGCATTTGATTTCTTAAGGTGATGGTACACAAAATGGGGGGACAGGGTTGAAACTGAATGGACATTTTCTTTAAATTACTAGAATAGCAGCCGAGTCCATTATATTGTGGTTGATATGTTAACTTACACAGAATCACGATGTACGAGGTATTTTTTTTAAATATTTTTAATTTATGAAGTATTCAATGTCTGTTGAGAAACATTCCTTTGGCTTTGTATGTAGAAATTTTCACGCTAACTGAAAATAAAATTTTATAATAATAGGATTCTGTGTCGGAACAAACTTATATCAGTGTATGGAATGTATTGCTGTTGCTTAAAATAGCATGTCAATGTGTCATAATTGTTAGACTAGCTATTACTACAAATTACCATTCATTATTTCACAAATGTAATGATTGCTACTGTTGGAGTTGTCTCTCTTTACTCATCTGTTTCTATATCTTCACAGGACGCTGTATGTCTTCCATTCCCGGAAAACGTTAAAATACCATGGAAACGCGTGAAAATTCCCGACGTTTTTTAAGTGTCAACGGATATTACATTGACGTTACGCACGATATTGGTGTCACTTTTGGTAACGTCGAATGTTAACGTAAAAAGTATATAAATATTGACGTGTTGTAATATTGCGTTTCAGTAAATCTTTTTTATACATAGTTTTATGTGATTAAAACAAGATATAGGCATACAACTTGTGTTCTGTAGTAAAAAGAAATATATAGAATACGTATTGTGTTCTTTGAATGATAGAATATGTGGGATATACCGTGTGAGTACATGGCCATAAGGATTCGTCACTTACAATATTATACAATTATAGCCTTTGTAAGAGGTCGATACAAGGATATATTGACCTGAAAGAAGTATATTGACTGAGGACGAAGTCCGAGGTCGATATACTTCTTTGGGTCGATATATCCTGTATTGACCTCATAAATAGGCTATAATTGTTATATTATTAATTTCCGACCATATTTGTATCAAAATCGTCATTTGATTTTGTTGGAATTTAATGGATATCATATTGTCTCCTAGACAATAACAACAGATTAGTTGTTATTTCATTTACTTTTTTGATGTTTTTTTTTTACATCTTATGTATTTGAAGATTTTTTTTCTTCAAAAAATCGATCATAGATATTTTTTTACAAAACTTTAAACAATATCATGTATTCTAAAAATAACCGTGCTATATGCTTTTTGGTGTGCAATATGCTTTTTGCTGTGCTCTACCTTCGAAAATATAGTTTAACATGTGACTATCCCTGAACGAATCAAATTAGTTAAAATATACGAATGAATAATATTTTGCTATACATTTCGTATAAATCGATGTGGTTTTTCAAAACAAATATTGAGGGGTCCTTTCTAGTTTGATTTTATTTAACCTAATACCAATAGAAGCAGAACTGTCATACGTTTTCTTAGTGGTAATATATTTGTTGTGAAAGGTTAATTACAAATCTCTGGTGATATAAAAACACTGGACACTTTTAATTTGCAAAACACTCATTTGCAAATCCGCCGCCGCCTCTCCTTAGAGTTACAGTGTCGTGTATATAACCAAAATGTGCGGAATTACATGGGATTCAATAAATTCATTGCTTTTCTGCTGTTATTATTATATATATTTTGTAATTTGATTGAGAAAAACATGGGATTTTCAATATCCCATGGGATAAGGCAAATCCCATGGGATTGACCATTATCCCATGGTTAAATCCCATAGGATTTTGTTGGGTCCCATGGGATAATTGTAGTACCATGGGATATTTGTTGTCCCATGGGACAAAACAAATCCCATGGGACTATAACTATCCCATGGGATTTTTAATATCCCATGGGACAAAATAAAATCCTATGGGATTCAAATTATAAATATACTGTAATGTGTATGTTACAATGAATTCTGTTTGGTAGTAAATTGTTTTAAGATGAATCTTTTTAGTTGAATATCTTTTTTTCTTTGGAAATGATAATTCAACATATTGTTCTATAACTGTTCAAAGCTAAACTTTCAAACAGCAAAGCAGATAATGTAAGTATCAATATGTTTATTTATGAATTCTAGAATACTTTTTTGAAACACAATTTTTTCCCATTTGAAATCAATGAAAACTCTATTATTAGGCTTAACATACTAGTAGCTTTTTACATAAATCTATTTTTTTTTTCAGGATATCCCTCCACCCAAACAAATTAATAGTTTCTTATCATCCAGCATTGTGTGATCGTAATGTATAGTCCACTTTTTGGCCATTCAGCACAGAACATTGTCATTATTGTGGTTTTAATATCTTTAGATATTTAATAGAACTTCAATTCATTGACTGAGTGATGAAAATAATAACTGATCTGACTTTTGTCTTTGAATTTATTCTGGTCTTCTTTCTGTGTTTTCTCCTTTTATTCTAAGTGATGAATTTCAATCCTTCTGAAAAAGAACCCATAAAATACGAAGTTATGGATAATAAAAAATTGTTTGCATACATGTAGCAATAACACATGATTTTAATAAAAATAGCTATGCGGTATGAATTTTACTGATTGTTGAAGGTTGTCCAGTGTCATCAGTTGCTAACCTCCTACATCCTTTGGTCTCTGATGGAGAGTTGTCAAATTAGCAATATACCACATCTTTCTATTCTAATATTATATAACAATCAATTTGTGTATTCTTCTTTATAACATTTGGGTATTTTCCCCAGTTATATATATATATATATATATATATATATAGTGTCTAAAAATAGCAACAATCAACATTCAATCTATCTAGCGTGGATCAGTTTGTAAATAAACTGATGCAGTTACTACATTAAATTATATAAGTGCCTAAGAATGTAACTTTAACACACTAATGAGTGTTATAAAATTAGTTGTTATATTTTATATTATTCACGCAATATTTCGCTAAACAAATTAGCTTCATCGGGCGTGTGCATCTCTCAAGGTGAAATCGGATGCATGACAAAAAAATATTTTTGTAGCTTGAACTACACAAAATTTGAGTAAAAGTTTAACAAAATTTATTGATGTTCTATAAAAATATATGTTTGTAAATTGTCATTTTGTAGCTTGAACTACACAAAATTTGAGTAAAAGTTTAACAAAATTTATTGATGTTCTATAAAAATATATGTTTGTAAATTGTCATTTTGTAGCTTGAACTACACAAAATTTGAGTAAAGTTTAACAAAATTTATTGATGTTCTATAAAAATATATGTTTGTAAATTGTCTAGAATATATAAAAATATTTTTCCGCTTATTGTACATAGCAATTCTTAAATCAAAACAAATAGTTGTTTTAGTTAAATAGAATGAAGTTCAGGATTTATTCCTTTGGTTTTGGGTAGAACTGTTTTCATCTCTCTCATTAAGTCCATCAGGTTCAAGAGTACGTAGCTGATGCATCCAGAACCTTTCTCTGTTTTCTCCTTTGGGAGTCCCAATTTTGGTTTACCTCAATTATTTGAAAGGTGATATTTTCAAAAGTATGCCCTGTTCTTAAGAGGTGTCTCGTAATTGGACAGTTTCTTCCTTTTGTATAAAAGACCGGTGATTGTTAAGTCTGATGTTGAATTTCGTTTCTGTTTCACCAACATACTGCAGCTTGCAAGTTCCACAAGTAAGAATATAAATACTATTTTCCGTTTTGCAATTAGATGTAACATAGATGTTGTATCGCTGCTTTGTTACTGTGCTGCTGAAAGAGTGGTCAGTGTTGGCTACTTTACAGCACTTACAATTGGTTCTTCCGCATTTTGGTAACACCCAATTTTAGAAGTCTCTTGTTTCTTTACTTTAGATGTGACAAGTATGTCTTTGAGATTTTTGGGTCTGCGATAGGCAATAACTGGAGGTGATGGAAAAATTTCTTTTAAGGAAGAGTCATTTTCGATAAGACGCCAGTGCTTGCGGATAGTAGATGAAATATTTGTCAAATCAGGGTGGAAGGTGACAACAAACGGAATTCTATCTGCGCGGGTCGTCTTATCTTTGTATTCCATGAGGATATCCCGATCTTTTCTTGGGCTTTATCAAAAGCGTCTGTGATGTTTTGCTTTTGTATCCTCTTGATTTTAGTTGTTTTTAGTTGTCCCAAACGATAGTTGAGTTTGGATTCGAGGAGCAAATTCGCTTTAGTCTGATGGCTTGACTGTAAGGTATGCTCCTGGAGCAGTGTTTCGGGTGACAACTTTTGGAGAAAGGAACTGGTGTTTATCAGTTTTCTTTGTGTGGAGATCAGTTGTAATGACCCCGTTTTTACAAATGTGGTGGTGTCGAGAAAAGCAATTTTCTCGCTTGAAAATTCAGATGTAAATTTAATTGAATGATGGAACTGATTACAATGATCTAAGAAATCTTGTAAATGTTCTGCAGTATCGTTCCATTTCATGTCAATATCATCAATAAAACGGAGCCATGACAAGGGTTTGTATGGCACACTCAAAAGGATGCGTTCTTCAAGATTCCCCATAAAAATGTTGGCGAAAGAAGGTGCCATTTTTGTTCCCATACTAGTTCCGTCAATCTGCAAAAAGTGCTTGTCGTTGAAAATAAAGTTGTTATTTTCAAGCACTAGCTTGAGCAATTGAACTAGACAGTCAGTTTGTGGATGTTTATCCTTTCGAGTGTTCCATACTTTTTCACAAGCGGCTATTCCTTCATCTTTTGGAATATTTGTGTATAAAGAACACACATCCATCGAAACCAAAATTGTTTCATTAGGTAAAGGACTTAAGGAATTCATTTTTTTCAAATAGTCAGTAGTATCTTGGATATGAGATGGCAGTTGTCTAACATGTGGTCTAAGGTGGTAATCAACAAATTCTGAAATTTTTTCGGTGGGATGGCCATTAGCTGATACTATAGGTCTCCTGGAATCCCAAAGGAGAAAACAGAGAGAAAGGTTCTGGATGCATCAGCTACGTACTCTTGAACCTGATGGACTTAATGAGAGAGATGAAAACAGTTCTACCCAAAACCAAAGGAATAAATCCTGAACTTCATTCTATTTAACTAAAACAACTATTTGTTTTGATTTAAGAATTGCTATGTACAATAAGCGGAAAAATATTTTATATATTCTAGACAATTTACAAACATATATTTTTATAGAACATCAATAAATTTTGTTAAACTTTTACTCAAATTTTGTGTAGTTCAAGCTACAAAATGACAATTTACAAACATATATTTTTATAGAACATCAATAAATTTTGTTAAACTTTTACTCAAATTTTGTGTAGTTCAAGCTACAAAATATTTTTTGTCATGCATCCGATTTCACCTTGAGAGATGCACACGCCGATGAAGCTAATTTGTTTAGCGAAATATTGCGTGAATAATATAAAATATAACAACTAATTTTATAACACTCATTAGTGTGTTAAAGTTACATTCTTAGGCACTTATATATATATATATATATATAGATCAATGTTAACACTTTAGGCAATTACAATAACGTTCCATTTTCACAAGAATTTGCAATATATTATACAAAACGCCAACAATAGAAACAGCACTTCTTTAAGCTTCTGATGTTCTGAAAGAGTTCCACTTGTGTTTTATTTCAATGAGAAAATACCTTGACCTCTTTGGACATGTTGGAAATTATAACATTGATACAAAAATTATTTTGTTTTTTTCTTATTTTTGTGTTGTTCGGTTGCTGTCTCATTTTTATATATGGTTATACATATATCATAAATCTTCTTTTTTAATACTTAATTATTAATAGTAAAATGGGATATTTTTATTTTGATAATATCAAAAATTATTATTCTATCAAATAACTTATTTCCAAGTTCACAAAATACCAATGTGTCAGATATTAATTTTAAGACATGTATAAACATGATCAACAAGCAGTTGACAGGATGTCATGCAAAAATCTCCCTTATATTAAACTTTCACAAAAACTCCATACTCAGCGAGTACTATTAAAGTTCTTAGTACAGGACAAATTCCTAGTACAGGACACCATGCCTGGCAAATATGTGTCAATGTCTAGTCAATCTTGTAATCAGGCTCAAAATTTCAGTTTGGCACTGAATTTAAAAGTTCACCACATAATGAACATGTGTATAAAATTTAACTTCATGGTAAGCTATGTACCTTAACCTAAAACTTTAACCTCAGAATGTACTATAATCTCACATTATGACATTTCTATATTCAGTGATACATAAAATCAAGGTAAAAACAGTAAATATGGTGTATAATGTATTAACAAGAGTGCACACGCTGAAATGTTGTGCCTTCTTTACTAATCATTGATATCATGTTGATAGTCCTAAATATAAAGTTTTACTACAACTATCACATAAACTCAACATGATCCAAGAGAATGAATTCAAGGTCATATAAACCCGACAAGATATATATGTACGCCTTGCAATCATTCAATATACTAAATACAGTTGACCTATTGCTTATAGTTTCTAAGAAGCAGACTTAACCAAGAAAACTTAACATTGACCAATGAACCATGGAAATGAGGTGAAGGTCAGATGAACCATGCCAGGCAGACATTTACAGCTTACAATCCTTCCATACAACACATATAGTTGACCTATTACTTAAAGATTAAGAAAAACATACCAAAACACAAAAACTTAACACTGAGCAATGAACCGTGAAAATGAGGTCAAGGTCAAATAAAACCTGCGAGACTGACATGTACATCATAAAATGTTTCCATACACCAAACATGCCAAATATAGTTGACCTATTGCATTTAGTATTAGAAAAAAAGACCAAATCTCAAAAATTTAACTTTGACTACTGAACCATGAAACTGAGGTCAAGGTCAGATGACACCTGCCAGCTAGACATGTACACCTTACAATCATTCCATACACCAAATATAGTAGACCTATTGCATACAGTATAAGAAAAACAGACCAAAACACAAAAACTTAACTATAACCACTGCACCATGAAAATGAGGTCAAGGTCAGATGACACCAGCCAGTTGGTCATGTGCACCTTACAGTCCTTCCATACACCGAATATACTAGACCAATTGTTTATAGTATCTGAGATATGGACTTGACCACCAGAAATGTGGTATGAATGCCAATGAGACAACTCTCCACAAGAGACCAAATGACACAGAAATTAACAACTATAGGTCACCGTACGGCCTTCAACAATGAGCAAAGCCCATACCGCACAGTCAGCTATAAAAGGCCCCGAAATGACAATGTAAAACAATTCAAACAAGAAAACTAACGGCCTAATTTATGTACACAAAATGAACTAAAAACAAATATGTAACAAACGACAACCACTGACTTACAGGCTCCTGACTTGGGCCAGGCACATACATACAGAATGTGGCGGGGTTAAACATGTTAGCGGGATCCCAACCCTCCCCCTAACCTGGGACAGTGGTGTAACAGTACAACATAAGAACGAACTATAACTAGAGGCTCTCCAGAGCCTGTGTCGCTCACCTGTATCTACTGTGGATTTGGAAATCATGTAAAATAAGGTTTAAATCATAATAAATAGTATTAGATACCCTAATAATGATTGAGGCCAAGTTTGGTTTAACTTTGCCCAGTAGATAAATTAAAAGCAGGTCATCCCACTAGTAACAAGACTTACAATAGTTACTGAAGACCCCTTATCATTATTTAAATTAGTTTTCACGTTGTCGCCATTTGAAATTGTTTTTTTTACAATTTTCCCTTAAACTTCTATAGTAAATCCCTATGTTCTATTTTTAGCCATGTCAGCCATGTTGCTTAGCAGGCAGAGTCATCAGACACATTTTAAACTAGATACCCTTATGATGATTGTGGCCAAGTTTGGTTAAATTTGGCCTAGTAGTTTCAGGAGAAGATTTTTGTAAAAGATTACAAAAATTTAAGAAAAAATTGTTAAAAATTTACTATAAAGGGCAATAAATCCTTAAGGGGTCAATTGACAATTTTGGTTATTTGACTTATTTGTAGATCTTACTTTGCTGAACATAATTGCTGTTTACAGTTTATCTCTATCTATAATAATATTCAAGATAACAATCAAAAACTGCAAAATTTCCTTAAAATTACCAATTCAGGGGCAGCAACCCAAGAACGAGTTGTCTGATTCGTCTAAAAATTCCAGGGCAAGTAGATCTTAACCTGATGAACATTTTTACCTATGTCAGATTTGCTCTTAATGCTTTAGTTTCAGAGATATAAGACAAAAACTGCATTTTACCCCTATGTTCTATTTATAGCCATGTCGGCCATGTTGGTTGGCAAGCGGGGTCATCGGACACATTTTTTAAACTAGATACCCTAATGATGATTGTAACCAAGTTTGGTTAAATTTGGGCCAGTAGTTTCAGAGAAGAAGATTTTTGTAAAAGTTAACGAGGACGGACGACTACGACGACGGACGACGGACGTCGGACGCCAAGTGATGAGAAAAGTTCACTTGGCCCTTTGGGCCAGGTGAGCTAAAAATCAGTTGAAAGAGGCTTAACTCATCAGATGGATAAAGATACAAATACTACAAATACAAGTGGACGTGGCCAGGTACTTGTACATCCAAACAACAAAAAGACACTAAGTACAGATCTGAGAGTACTCGCAGTTACTGACAGCTAGTTCAAAGCCACTAACAACTAATAAAAAAAATAATGCATCTAAGACTAAGTTCTTGTTCACTGATCCAGGTCAAGTGAAAACTCTTTGACGAGCATAAAGACCTTGCAAGGTAAGTACATACCAAATATAGTTATCCTATTACTCATAATAAGAGAGAAATTAACATTACAAAAAATCTGAACTTTTTTTTCAATAGTCACTGAACCATGAAAATGAGGTCAAGGACAATGGACATGTGACAGACAGAATTCGTATCATGAGGCATCTATATACAAAGTATGAAGCATCCAGGTCTTCCACCTTCTAAAATATAAAGCTTTTAGGAAGTTAGCTAACGCCACCGCCGTAGCCGCCGGATCACTATCCCTATGTCGAGCTTTCTGCCACAAAAATGGCAAGCTTGACAAAAATACATGAACATTTTAAAGTACTAAATTTGGAGTATATACATGTAAAACCACAAATTACTAACTGAAGTTCATGGTGAACTGTAACCAAAAACTTTAAGTGAATACAATTTAGAGAAAGACAGATGGATGCACAAACACTATCAAAACAGAGCATAAAACTTACCGAACAAGATGTTTTACATTTATCCTTCAGAATCAGGAAAATTGAAGTGTTTCTTTTCTTTCTCTGCTCTCCATGATATAAACTTCAAATTCATTCATGCAAAATATGAAAATCTGCAAAAGTAGGACCCTGTACCTCAGCTTATCCACATTTTGACTGCATTGTTCGTTTCGTCTTGCTGGCAACCTAAACATAAAAAAAATGATAAACACATCATTCTGGATTAACTTCGTGTATTTATTTTTGTTGGTACAAACAATTTTTGCCAACTTTAAACGAAAACATCATCACAAAAAAGGATGTCATACTAACCTCCGAAATATTTAAACAAACCAGAATTAATACTTGATTAAGATCTTGTCATAAATGTATAACATGGATACCTCTTATTTTTGAAGACCATATGTCTATTGCATACTTATATTCCTTTGTACAAGAGTATGCATATTAATATTAAAGATTGATTCTGAGGACTTTAAAATCAAAGAGGTAGTGCCATTATTCCCTAAATTCATTACACTATACAATGCCATAAGGCTATTCCAAGTTGTATGCCAATCTTTAACATGTTTAATTAGTATGATTAATTTAAGTTTCATAACTCCATGTGTACACTTTGAGAATCTTACAATACTGTTTATTCTGATTTTCAGAACTTATTGTGAGGTTTTTATTTATGCGACTGAGAGCTGTATTGCATTCTTATATCTGATACATATTTATGAGGTGAAGACCCCCTCCGGTTGCGGGAATTTCTCGCCGCGTTGAAGACCCATTGGTGGCCTTCGGCTGTTGTCTGCTCTTTGGTTGGGTTGTTGTCTCTTTGACATATTCCCCATTTCCATTTTCAATTTTATGTATGCAAATTTTTATTACATCACAATAATCAATCTCACATTTTTGTCCATTATTCAAAATTAGCAAAAATAAATGGACACAAAAATTAACACTGTTAAAGCTTTTTTTTTAAATTCAGTTGCCCAAAACCATTAAATTCCTTGTACGACTTTACCCCCAGCAGAGCTATAGAAAAACAGTACATTAACGGGTGTTACACGGACACTTTTTAGATGATACACGGACACTTTTTAGTTGTTACACGGACACTTTTTATGAATAGAATCACTCGTGCATGATCAGAGAGTTCATGGGCACTTTAAATTTCAATTAGATTTGAACTTTTTGTTTCACCGACATATTTCCTGTCTTTTTGATTAAAATATTTACGATAGCATCAATAACTATATTTCAAACAATTCCAGTAAATTACTATTCATATCAGTACACTAAGGGATTGACCATTTAACTTTAAAAAAAAGGGGGGTATGTCTTTTTTCTAAAAAATATTTTGATACCCAATTTTATGCAATGAAATGTAGGATTAATTTCCTACAACTGTCAAATTCAAGGGAATATTTTTTTAATTTTTGGAACCTTTTTCGTATGCAACCGGATGTGACGTACTATGATTTGGTGGTATTACACCTTAACCGAAAAGTAAAAGTACTTTCGCTTGGAAATATAGGCCAGATAATTTTCAATTAACATTGAGCAATGCCACTCTTTGCAATTTAGGCAAAGAGTTAAAAAATTAGTTTGAATGTTTAGTCCGTTATCGTAAACTACATAGAACATTCTTCATTATTGAACTTATTTGTAAACATATCGCTAAAAGCACAAAATAAAAGCCGTTAAACGTCATTCGTTCTTCGAACTTTCCATTTTAACGATTTTCATTATCCTGGTAATTGTTGCAATTTTAAATGTCAGATGAAAAAATGTGCAATTTGAGATGATAACAGAAAAAAAAACCACTTTATTTAGTTAGTGCGTCTCAAGAGCTTGTCTGGTATTACTTTAGGAACGCTAAAACAAAACATTTGAAAACCAAGTAGTCGTAGTCACTTTGGAAAGTTGCTATTAATACTGCGTTTAACATTATATACGATACACTGAAAAAATACAAGATCGTATATAGATTATTCATCGCCTACTAATACCAACATAAGAATTTACGGTATTAACTTCTAAATATGAGGATATAGTCAATAGCACAAATCCAAAGTTGTAAATATGCTCTCCAACCTAGATGTATTATATTGATGACGGCTTATATTCCTACAAATCTAACTACTTATATTGTATATCAAAACATAAAACACGAAATAAGCGAATTGGGAGACAGAGAATCAAACAATGTCGGCAAGGTCTATTTATTTTGTGTGTCAACATGTTACATGTAAAATCTACTGCTTTATATTTATCAACCAATACACGTTTTACTTTTCGAGAACTGAATGATAACTTGTAGATGTGTATTTGCTTTTAGACTATTTGGTTTTCTTTCTTTCTACATCACCTTTGATTCATCTTTTCTTTTTGACCAATGCTATGCGACAACATATTCTATATGACAAAGTGCAGTTCTCTATTATATGCCATATATATAAAACATGCGTCCAACAAATCGTTGTCAATACAATGGAATTTTATGCGACTGTCATACAAGTGGGAGGTTTAGCTCCACCATTTTCTACATAAGAAAATGCCCCTGTACCAAGTCAAAAATAGTCCACCATTATTTAAATACGAAAATGCCTGTACCAAGCCAGGAATATGACAGTTGTTATCCAATCGTTTGATGTGTTAGAGGTTTTGTTTTTGCCATTTGATAACGGACTTTCCGTTTTGAATTTTCCTCGGGAGTTCGGTTTTTTTGTTATTTTACTTTTTTCCACATTAATATTTAGAAAACATAGTAATCAGAAACATCTGTATAACAAACAATGAAAATACAGACTGTTATTGCATAGCTTTTACACTATTTTAATACTTCTTTTTAATCAATTAAAGGACTTACTTTCGTTGAACAAACAATAGGGCTACTGTTTTTATTCAATCCATCAACTGCCTCGGATGATGATTATGATGATGTTCGTATGAATAATGGATCCATTGAAAACTTTTACTATCGATTAAGACTGAATATAGAAGGATCACCAGACGATTTAAAAACACTTGACAATGTTTATAAGTGCAAACTTTACATCCATACGTTGGAAATTGTGGTTTCAAGTAAGTAACT